>CM024570.1:26329433-26698571 GCA_014182515.1 Eucalyptus microcorys
TATTGTATATGTATTACTGTTTGGTTGTGAGTGTTTTTCGGATTGACTCCAGGCATTGAAAACAGGGAAATTTTATTTTCACCTGGCTCAGGGATTTCCAGAATTTAAAGCTTTATAGTTGGCTAATGTTTTGTCCTGGTTTGGACAGAGTTAAGCTACACAAGGCGAAGGCTTGGAGAGAGAAGGGAAAAGACCGAGGAACTTATTTTGTCTCCTTTAACACCTGTAAGATTCTTTCCACACTTCAACGGGCAAGCACTCTTTTCTTATCTGTGTTTTTTCATCTCTAGTCACTGTTGTCGGGAGGGGAAAGACATTTTTCATGGTCACTCCTGGTTCTGATGAAATATTCTCATGTTCAAATGTCAAGCATGGGAAATAGTTTTGGGGGCTGGATTAAATGGTTGATGGTGCACTATTATCAGAATGTTTATGCATAGGTAGAAGAATAAGGAAAATGATGGACTAAAAACTGTTCTGGATGTTGCTTTGAGTTGGTCAGTTTCTCACTTATTGGTTTTTCTTCCCTCATATTATTTACTTTTGATATGTCGGTGACTCGGCGTTTATGACACTCATCCTCATTACGAGCTTCTGGTTGTGAGTGCATTTTTTCTTTAACTCTACCTCCTTAGGATCTGGATTGAAAATGCTTTTTCACATTTTAGAGTGCCCATTTGTGCTTAAACTTTTGACGTGCTTTGCTGGATTTTTGCTATTCTGTAACATGTGGTGTTGTAGAAATCATACTAGAGACCAAATATAGGTGGCACTTTAGATTTGCATAGTCAATTTGAATAAGCTGTGTTCATAAGTCACCATTTTTGGCATGTACAGTCTATGTTGCTCCTGTTCAGTAGATAGAGATGCTTTGAGAATGCATCTCATATGATGGTGTATTATTTCCAAACAGGTCGTATGGCATTTGCAATCTAAATTTGGTCCTTGAGCATACAATGGGGAATGAAAGCAGTTGGAGTGGCAGTCGATGTTTAAGTACTCTCAACAGTTTTTTCAGGAAATACCTGTTTCGTGTTTTATCATGTGGAGCTATTCCCACTCACATAGCTTTCATTATGGATGGAAACCGGCGGTTTGCTAAGAAACAAAACATGGTTGAAGGTGAGGGCCATAGGGCTGGTTATAAATCCCTCATATCTATGCTTAATTACTGCTATGAACTTGGGGTCAAATACATCACAGTGTATGCCTTTAGCATTGAAAATTTTAAGAGAAAACCTGAGGAAGTCCAATATCTGATGGATTTGATGTTAGAGAAAATTGATGAATTGCTTCGAGATGGAAGCATTGTAAATCAGTATGGGATAAGGTTGTACTTCATAGGAAACCTGAAACTTCTAAGTGAGGAGGTCAGGACTGCGGCAGAGAAGGCAATGAAGGCTACTGCCCATAATAGCCGGACTGTGCTTTTGATATGTGTGGCATATACTTCATATGACGAAATTGTTCATGCTGTTCAAGAATCCTGTGAAGAGAAGATGAATAACATTCAAGCAGAAAATACTAGCAAGGCAGGTCGCAATAGCACCAAGCAAAATGGAAGTTGTGAGAAGATGAATGGTGTTTATCCCCCTGAAATTCAAGACTGCCATAAACGTGAAGTGCATGGAACTGTAATTCTAGGGAAAAATGAGATATGCTGTAACGGGTTCAGCAAATTGGAGGCAAGCAAAAAGAAAAATGGAGTCATCAAGCGTGCTGTTCCTGGGTTTAATGGAGAAAAGTGGAATGAAGTTCAGCAATCCATGCAAAGCCAATTATCCAAAGGCACTATTGAAAGTGGTGAAGATGGTGAGACGATACAAGAAATTAAACCCCTATTATCCAAAGGCACTATTGAAAGTGGTGAAGATGGTGAGATGATACAAGAAATTAAACCCCTCATAAATTTGGTAGACATTGAGAAGCACATGTACATGGCAGTGGCTCCTGATCCAGACATTGTGATCCGGAGTTCTGGGGAGACTCGTCTGAGCAACTTCCTGCTGTGGCAGACTGGCTACAGTCCCCTGTACTCTCCAGCTGCGCTCTGGCCAGAGATTGGGCTGTGGCATTTGGTGGGGGTGGTATTGCACTACCAGCGAAATTACTCATATCTACAGAAGAAGAGGAAACAGTCGTAAGATCAAATTTCTCGCACCACGCAAAAGTAGGTGACAGTTTGCTCTTGCTTTTTCTCTGAGGCCCTGATAAAGGGGTTCAGGTCGCTGGTGAACTTGATGGTTCAGCTGTGATTTTGCATTTTACTTATATAGGACTACAACTCGTGGAGGGAGGGAGGGAGGGAGGGAGGGGGCACTCTGGTTGGTCTTGTTTCTATCCTCAAGCCAGTTGACTTGCCTGATACTTGATCAGTTCCTCTCACCATGTTGATGATCAAGTACCGATCCAATGATCCACTGATCGAATAAGCTGGGACAGCCCCAGCTAATCTCACGCACATCCGTGTAACATTATTTTTTATCAATACTAGGTAAGAGGTGTCACTTACATGAACGGCATACTTTAAAAGAAAATCAATTGTTTTTTCCCGAAAATATGGATGTCTCAGTTGCAGAAATAGAATGGTTAAATTCCAGAAATAATGATGCTCAGATTCTCATTTGTTTCGTTGGGTCTGAAACTGGATAATGCAATTACAGGCTAATACTTTCCTGGATCTCATATGCAACAATTTGGGGTTTCTGCATTTACTCTACTCCTTGTCCTGTATGTGTCCATTGGGCATTTGTGGGGCATTATTGAGGAAGAAATCCCGTGTCTTTGCTTCAAGAATTTCTCTGCCTTTCCTTTTCATAGCCGCAGTGAGTTTAGGAAGCCAAGGTCTCATCCTCTAAATGCTTCGCTCTCCAGACATACTCAGTCTTACCTTACTAGAAATCAGTAACTCCGATTTATCATTTCGCTTTTCTTCACATTCCTCGCATGAGATCAAATAATGCTAGAATATCTTGACTTAGATCATATCCTGGAATACCCGTTTGGGGTCCGTCCTATCTGGTATCAGACGCTAGTTATTTCTTTAATATGATGGTTTTTTTTTCTCGGTAGGCATTATTGAGGTAGTAACAAAATTAAAGTCGAAACATAGTGACCCAGACAATTGCCTTAATTCGTTATAGATGTGACCCTCGATCCCATAGATCCTATTATACTCTCTTTGTGCATCACATGAAAACCATCCTACATTTTCAGTGGTAGTTTGGACTTATGATCTGGACAAGACATGAAGCAAACGAAACCAATTTGCAAATTAAGACGACAAAGTTTGCATGGTGAGCATTAGTAAAATTTGTCTGACGCCTCTCACAAGGTTATGATATGATCTAGGAGTTAATGAGATCTGTAGCTGTATTTAAGTAAAATCAATCTCCCCCAAACCCCAAGCCTTTATATTGACCTGGAATGAACATATAGTGATAGAGCAAGAGAAATCTAATTATACAAAATTCCACGAATTCCAGACGTAGAAATGTCAACTGCAGGTGCAATGGCAACTGGACTCTAGGCAATATAAAATTTAAAGAATAAATACAATATGTGATGAGACGAGAAAAAAACAGTGAAACAGCAGTTTAGTGGCACGAGGCTTTTGCATCCAGAATCAACAAGGCTTGTGCAGACGAGGTCGATTGCAGAAAATCCGGCCATTAGCCCTAACAAATGCTGCTATCGCAATACTCATTCCTGCCCAAACAAAAGAAAAGAACAGGTGCTGCAATTCGAAAGGAGCTGCAAAAGCAAAGAGCAGGATTATAATTACAACCTGATTGTCGTAGAAAGAGAGCAAATTGAAATGAAACGAGGTGATTCATGAGGCTTGTTGCATTAGGAGCTAGTAGCAATTCTCTCACACCGACAATTAGAAAACATCATAAAGTCCTCTCTCAGGCAAAAACTAAAGGCTACATTGCCACATCTGTTGGACCAGTCTATCCAAAAATTTGAGGAAAACATCATGATGCGTTGATTTTGAGACAATGGAACCAATGTAAATATGAGTAACTTACCTCGTCTTAAAGACATGGCTGCGAAAAAGAATCCAACCAAGACCAATGAGAAAGCCAGAGGAAATGACTGAAATGGAAAAAATAAGGATCAGTAGAATATCAGGACAGCTTGACAACATCCATAATAGACACAACGTGACCATGCAATCTGAACATATAGCAATAGTCTCTCTCATGACTGAGAAGGCAGTTGAATCAGGTCTCCAAAAACTGAATAAATTTAGACAGATGACAGTTTAAACTAGCATCAGAAGATAATGATCATCTGGAAAGGACTGCCAAGCTGAATTACCGGGACGTATAGAGCAGACAGAATATTAATGATAGGATGATGGAAGCATGGAATGCGCTGATGCACTTAGATTAATAGCATTTCATGATCCACCAGCATATCTTCATAAAGATTGGAAAAGTTGAGCTTTCAGGACAAGATGGTCAACCAACTTTTTAACAACTTCCAGCACAAAGGTTTAAAAATAAGATTGTTTCACCTTCACAAAAACATGCCATATAACGTAAAAGGAGGTACCAAATATCCACAAGATGCATTTTAAATAACAATTTCAATCCCCTCCATCAAGTAGTGAAAGAAATTTCAATTTCAATATCATCTATCCACCTATGTTAATTAGAATCCTTAGTTTGGACTTAATATTGGTGCATAACTTATTGAGCCCTTTAGGTGATGATCATCTTCTAGCTACCTTAAAACCTGACCATGTGACTCGTGCAACAGAAGTTAATCCTGCTTGTGCCACAAAGGAACATCCACAAAGCAATGCTTTGGTAAGGAAAAAAAGCATAACGTTGATCTACACGCACCAGAAATCATGGCAATTCTACCAGTCATGAACATGAGCAACACTGGCATTTATAGACAAAAGGTATAGCTATTGAAAAAGAATGATCACAAAATCACTTAAAAAGGACATGTGCTAATATTGTTTTCCTACAAAATGCAACAGGCTAGTACTTACAGCTACAGCCTCAAGGCCTGTCTTCTGTGACGGAATGGACGGGGTGGTTAAATCACGACTGACCGAGACAATATAATGCCCTTGAAGTAGATCGATCGCATCCTTAAACATTTTACAGAAAAAGTGCAGTTAGCATGGAAATTGAACGATTGATAATAATAATGAATCTCTCTCTTCACAAGAGGATAACCGGAAGTACATTAATTTGTTGTCTCTAAAAATTTAGATTTCAGTCAACCATGAATGAACAAATAAAGCCCTGAACTTAGGAGGAAAATCAAATCAAAAGCATTCATGCATTACTTCCTTCGAAGAAAATGTCATCAGTGAAAAGATTTTCAAGGTGGTCATATAAACGATCGGAATAAACTGGTGGACACACTTGCAGGTGCACATGCACAGGGATAATATGAGCATAACAAAGGCACGGATATAGTGAAAATGATGGGAGCATCCAACCTGCTTTGTTCCATCAACGAAATTATTCAAATAGTAGCGAACCATGGCATTCTTTCCGTCGTTAAGGATCCCCTGAATTGTCCGCCGTCCATACCTAAGAGGCATTAGGATTTAAATGAGCGCAGAAACAGTTGAACTTAAGTATCAAACTAATAAACCAAAGCAATGCAATCAAAATAAAATTATATTTATCAGAATCACTACTACCTGACAAAGTCACCCTTCAGAGCTGGAGTACCAGAATATTGAATGCTTATTTCATCCCCATGATTAGCCCACACTAGACATTACAATAACCGGAGAAAAAAGCAAGATTATTAAATGATGTGTACAGACAGTCAAGTGATATAAAACCACGTTATTCGAACTAGCATTGTTAAAAGAATAGGATAGAACATGGTCATGCTGCAAATAAGCCCAACATGAGTTGTAACCACTTACGTATCTTAAAGTTCTCATCAAAATTTGGATGTGCCTCGATTGTCTCTTCAGCACCAAATACACCAATCCTTCTGAGCTGCCATTCTAACACTCTTCGACCTATCATGCTCTGCAATTGCAAGATGCCATCATCAGAAAACAGACTAATGCAAACATCAAGAGAAAAAAAGAGGGGCGCAAAAATTGCTGAAATAATTATGCAAAATCCTTCAACACAGAAGCAGATGCTTCACTTTAAATGTACATTGAAAAAAAGAATATATATCAGCTATTGTCAACATGAGAAGGAATGCAGAAATGCTGACAATAATGGCACAATTTTGGCATTGAATCTTGTGAGATTTTGTGGGATCACTGCTGACTGTTCTAAAAGCTTAAGCTATTAGATTAAGACGTAATTTATTACTAAAATATTATAATACTCCTCCTCACACTTAATCTGGTCTTTTGCCTAGAACTAAACATGGAAATTTAATTGAAGAGGTAAATGAGGCCTGAAAATATTCGAACTCAGGACCTCCAGCTTTGATATCATATGACATTTTGTTAGACCATGCCGACTATTCTAAAAGCTTAAGCTGTTAGATGACGCGTGGTTTATAATTTTAAAATTATAACAAATCTCATGGAGAGTTCAATACTGGCTCAGGATCAACACTAGCAAGTTGGACAGCAAGTGGTGTTTGCAGTGGCAGATGGGTGAGTATCGCATAAGAACCTGCCCATGGGAGGGGAGCAAGAACTAGAAACAGCTGCTAATGCCCCTAGGCTGAGACAACTGATTTGGGCCCTAGACCCATTACTATCAAAGAAAGATAATCTTACGAAAAACTGTACAGAGAAGAGGATGCCTTGTTCATTTCTGACAAGCAATAATCGTAATCAATTCAGTAGGTCTGTATCACAAGCCTGAGATCACCACATCGTTAATTTAGCAGATGATGGATTGACAATTGTATCACAACCCTATAGCCTAGAAGAGAACACATGATGAAGCCCACAAGATAAAACAAGTCAATACTTGTTCAAAAAATGACAGTTTTTACCAAGTTCAGGTGAAGAGGGACCATATTATCAATTCATAGATCAAATAAGAGTCCGATAGGATCAGGGTTTGCCCCTAAATTGAATTAGTAGTCTCATATCTGAATTTTGTCAGGATATCAATCAGTTCCTACTTTCTATTGAAGTACGATATCATGTTTATTAATCCAGCTTAGGCAGGATTTAAGCTTTTTATTGAGATTTCCTATTTCAACTAGGAGTAAATTTTATCATAAGAGTCTAGATATAAGCTAGCATTCTTTCTATTAAATGGAGTTGACGAATATTACTGAAATTTACTGAAATTTAGCAAGTCTTTGCTTTTGGAATGTGTGAGCAACTCTTCTCTTAGGCATGATGCCTAAGAAACCCTAGTGTATACGAGGGAGCTTTATGTGTGAAGCCCAAAGGAGTTCACTCACTTAAAGTTATTGTTTGCAGTGCTTTCTAGTTTCTCATCTAGTCCTATATCAGACTGCTTTGGGACTCACCATCCTACATCGACATGATTTTTCTAGAGCTGTTTAAGCAAACCCATAACATTAAATCAAAATACCTGGGTAACATTTGTACGGTCTAAGCAATCAATGCAATTTGTCCTCACAACCCCAAGTTGCTCTTTAAGTTTCTCGCTCTTCTCATTCAATAAAAAGTAACTGCATACAAGAAGAAAAAGAAAAATTAATATAGCTGAGCGGTGATACAGTGTGCATCTTATACATTTTGACGAAAAGAAAATTCCAATATGGTCAATGTAAACAAATGTACATACATGTATTTACACTGACAGTTGTGCGCGTGCATGCGCGCATGAGAGAGAGAGAGAGAGAGAGAGAGAGAGAGAGAGGGAGGGAGGGAGGGAGAACCAGATCAAATAAAACGGGATTCTACGTCCTCAGCATGACCTATAAGAACTTTCCATAGCAATTTTTTCTAGGTTAAACTGCCAGATATAGCCCTACATAATCATCTTCCAATTAAAAAAAGTGAAACTTTAATCTTTGCGACATGTATAGAGCAATTAATTTTGCCAACTTTTGCACCCTATTAGAAGTATCTATCAGACAGCCATAGCCAGAATCAGTATCATATCCGTTTCTCATACAGCACATCAAGTTAAAACCGCTGACCTTAACAAAACCACAACTCCGAGTACCTGAAAATGAACCATACCCATTTTTTTCAAGGAAGTCTGCCATTTGGTCATAAAGAATGGAGAGACGCTCAAAGTGAACATGCCCACAAATCCGATGAAAATCAAAGTGCAAATATCTGCAATTTTACATGAAATCAACAGTTAGATTAGATATTTTTCAATCATATTTGGGGTTGGCGAAGAAAACTATATTCAGCACACATAAGAGGACAGATAAAGATATAAAAAGAAATTCTACCTTACATCGTCGCCAACAATATGCTGCATTGCATCTGCATATTTTTCAGATAGGCGGCCCTCACCTCCATGCTAATAAAATAAAATGCAAATTAGGGTGTGTTCATTTCACTGAAAACTTCACGATAAAGGAAAATATTTACCATGGAAATCATTTTCAAACAAAATGGTTAGTTTTCATTTGTTTGGTGGTTTAGGAAAAGTGATTTCTTTCTTGCTAGAAGGGGAAGTCATTTTCTCCCAATCTAAGCTTGTTGTTTTCATACCATGCAAAACGCTTTTCATAAATCAATTAGTTCTCCGTCATCCAATCACTGGAGAGTCAGAAAATAATCTCTGGAAACAGTTTTCCTTCAAACAAACGAACCTTTAGAAATAGTAACTCATTAAACTGTAAATTCCTTTTTAATTTTCAGATAGCCTAAAAGTCAGATAATTGATTATCAACAGTTAATGATAGATCTTTTAGCATCCTGGGAAAGAAAGTTACCTTATTGACAAGATCAACGGCCAAAACAGCTCGATATGTTTTTCTCAAGTCCAGAAAGTGACGCTCGACAACTCGAGGCTGTGTATGATCAATTAAAAAATAGAAGTGCATTCAATTTCACAGTTCAATGTTAAAAAGCAGAAAAAAGGTCAGAATACTCACAGCTTCCTCAGGTTTCACTATCTCAAACTTAGGCTTATACGTCAAATTAACAATTTGCTCCCAATTAAATGGAATGGAACCTCGTACCTGGAAAAGGACATAAAATCATTCTAGGAAATACTGCACATACTGATGCATTTGTTGCCAATCATCAATCAAATAAGAGAAACAATACCCCTATGAGTCTCAGATAACTTCAAGATAAAATTTCACTATCTACTTAAATTGTCAAGAGTTTTTGTCCAAAAGGTTAAGCCATCAAGCTATGGGATAATAATGTATATCACGCACAGATTAATGAATGAGCATCCTTTCACAATAAGCTGAGGAACTCTTCCATGACAAACATCAACACAATATGGAGAGAGAGAGAGAGAGAGAGAGATTCACTTGGATAAATGATGCTGTGAACCCATTCATCTGCATAATTTGCTCACTTTCCACAAAATTGGCAACATAACCATCAGAGTCAGCTCCCCTTCTCCACATTCGGGTTCCTTGAGGAAGATGATTAAAAGCATTAAGGTGTGGTTAGCTTTCATAGTAAACAGTGGGTTGACATTTAGGTTCATATATTGCAGTATACAGTCAGCTTGCAAAGTAAACTACATCTAATGGGAGATCTGACTAAAAAAAGAAGATCACTTGTTGATGAAATTCACTGTCCATCTCAATTGACAATTTGATTGTGCCATCTTTTGGCAATTATCAGCTATCTCAGGTGTCCGAAGCAACCATCACCACTCTCTTGAGCACATACAGAGCCATCTTTTCATGACTTACATTACTTTTATTGAGATGGGATAGACAGAATCACAATATTAAGAGGTATACATAGTAAAGTAATCATGAAGAAGAAAGCTATTACTTCTGATGGTCCAGTATAGATGTATCAGCATAGTTTTTAGCTGAACAGGCACCCAAAAACTACCTAGTAACAATCTACAGCTAGTTGAAATAGAATCATTCTCCCAACTTGCAACCCATTTAAGCATTCCCTTCATGTACGAACAGCCAAAGAAAGCAGCATTCTCTGCCCATGTTCCCATTCCATCACTCTCAAAACCTTTATCATACACCAGTTCAAGTGATACATTCTTTTTATTTGCTTGAGGTTAAGACAACCGTGTTGGGAAAGTATTAGTCGTCTATATCTATGATCAAATTTACGGGATCTAGCTACATACTCAACTATGATACTATAGGTAAACATATCAATCATGAATATGGTCACAAAATTGACAGTCTAAATAAAAAATATATTACTGAAGATGAGCAAAATCAAAGGCTTCAAGTACCATTTCTCCTTGAGCACCTCCTAGCAATCAATGTGACATCAGCAATATCTTTCCCAATGGCTGCTTGAAAATGCTGAAAGCGTGATAATCAGTTAAGGAGCTCAAATGTAAAGAGGGGGAAATATAGCATTTTGTCATGGCTTTGAAAGTATGTCGAGCCTTGGTGCACTTTCATGCAACAGCAAGCAAATAAAACTGAAAGGATATTCCCTTGGATAACAGGCAGCAAGTAACGATCAAGCTGCAAAGAGCACAATCACACAAATGGTCAGCATCAAGATCCATTAAAATGCAGAATACAATGGATCACATATTTGTATCTGAGTTACAACCTTTTTATCTATGAGAAATTCCAGCAAATAATTATTCCAGAGAAACCGAGGATCAGCCTGTGGCAAAAAAGTGGTGTCGTTAGCAAAACTTATATTGCTAAAAGGATACAGAACAAAATTTTAACGACTTGGCATTTGGAGGAATAGCGAATACATATTCAAGAACAGCCTTAAAGATGGAAAACTGTAGAAGATATCTGAATTAAGTCCACATATGAAGACTTGCCTGTCTCCAAAGAGGAAGCAACTTGGACTCATCACCCAGTTCATATAACCGTTGAGCACTGCAGCATAAAAGTTTACCCAGGCAGAGTCAAAGGCCAAGACAATCACTTGGGTTACTAATCATACTACCACATATGTCAGTGTCAGCAGCAAGTTCATATTCTGACGAGGTCATGTCAATCCTGAAGTCTGATTTTTGTACCACTAAGATTTATAATGATGTATAAGTCAGTGCAACTCTTCCTATATAATTACAGGGCATTTCTCATGTTGTGAAATATGCTTCCAAGCCCTTTGGTCAAACAGGAGGAGATATGACAAAGGAAGAGAAAATGCTGAACGATCAAGCATTAGGTTCAGTAGTAGGGGGTCGTAAAAAGGAACGAGGTTAGAGGTTCAAAAACCCTACACACAACTGTGCTGAGCTAGAAAGAAAAGACAAAGAGACATATTGAGCAATTACTACTGATGGTCTGCCACATCAAGTTATTCAATTTGAATGTTTGAAATAAAATGCAGAAAGAGACTCCTATTTCCTAAGCATATAACAAATAGGTTAAATGGAATCTAACCAACACAATTATGCTTAAGAAAAAAGTTCAATTGTCACACTTATAGGTATAAAATTATTTATACAAGCTCTCAGGAGTTCCTTGGAAAATCTAAAAATTTAGAATAGACATTGGAAGCACATTGGAAGAACCTCACTCGTTTGTCTATTCGAATTTTATGAGTGCTAGTTAGCTCTTCAAATAGTGGAGGATTGATTGAAAACCTTTTCTTGCAAAAACAATTTGTCATATGTTCAATTTGTCCTGCTTCAAAATTGGCTTTATCCTCATCTAGGAGAATTGGATTGAAGACGAATGCATAATTAGAAACATTCATGGACTCAAAAAGTAAAGTGCCACCATGTTTTGGCCCATCAAAGACACACTTTGTCAAGTATCCCAATGCCTCAGCATCATATACCTTACCTATGGACCAAATCAAGCAAAGAGGACAAACATCACAATAAAAACCAAACAGGGTCTTCTTGCAGGTAAGAATAACAAGTAAGAGAGAATTTGTATTTCCCCATCTACATCTGAGTACATCTTCAATTGAAATATGTAATTGGTGCTCTTTCTTCTCTCCTATTGTCAGTCATATCATTCTGACTCCTATCCTCAGCAATATCATCTGGACTATGTCTTAGCATTGATACTCGTAAGAAAAAAAGTATCTATCGAGCTAATTCTCTGCTTTCTAGATTCCACGTACTACATTTAATAACCTTGCCAATTCCTTGAGCCAGGTGCATGTCATTTCTAAGTCAAGAGGCCCACAAAACTCAGTCTTGTTTAAATTGTAGACGCACACATTTCCATATTCACAGTTCTGCTTTTTACTTGTAATGTGCAACTGGAGATTTAACAAATGTTGTTAGTGGGTAATTTGTCACCTTAGTGTCAAGTTAGTGTCATAGGAAAAATATAGACCAGAAGTCCTCTCTGCCACGCTGAGCAGTCCATAAAACTCAGTCTCCAACCTCCTCTGCAAACATCCAATAACACAGTCAATGGTACCACTCATGACTAGGGATAAACAAAAGGCAAAGAAGCACAAAAGGCACACCTGCTCATTCGGGGAATGTTTGAGAGAATGGTCACAAGGGTAAACCTTCAAGGACGACACTCTATAGATAGGATGCCCAAAATAAGAGCCAACAGCCTCTCGTTCAGTGATAACAATCAAATATGACCCTTGAGAAACACGAGAGTTTAGAAGGAGAAAAGCATTAAACACTTGATCCCAGCATTACATATACTGATTACCAGAATGACCAAACACGCTCGGAAATTGAAATTGCAAACATTACAACATATTATTACTTCCAATCCCAATTCTGTTAATGTCATTGATAATGCATTTACTTGGTTTTCTTTTTTAACGGGAACAAAATATAGTTTCAGACAAAAATAAATCTGACTATATCACTTGTCCAGAACAAAAAGGTCTACCTCCTTATATGAGATAAGTACCATTCTGTAACACGGTGCATCGAATGATTGGAAAAGGACAAATCCACATCCATACACTAAGAACAATGCGGTAGTGACTATTATGATCACTTTTTCCAGTGCATGAAGATCATATACATGGAACGGAACATTAGCCTCGTTCTAGGAGGTGAACCTACATATCAAGCAGTCCTAAGTAATTAAAGATCCAAAGGAACTGCAAGCAGACAACCACCTGCCACGAGCTTCAACATCCCAAGCACTCCAAAGATGGGTCGGATTTTGGGGACCCGCACCGAATCGTATTCCGGAAGCTCATCTGGAGCAAAAAAAATCCGCATGTCAACAGTTGGGAGAAAAGAATAAGAAAGCAAGACATCGCCCACTGAAATTTTCTTTCTGAATGTTTCGAAAGAATCAGACTCGAAATCGCGAACCCACCTATCAGATTCATCGTCCCATCGACACGACTAACCGCCAAAGCGGATCCACAAGATCCGTCAGTGGGCTCAACCACATACTGATCCGGGAATTCCCAGAGCCTCATGCGCGTGTACAGCTTCTGCTCCGACTCCGCCTTCTCCATCATTATTGGGAATCAAGCTCCTCACCCGCAGGAAGATAAAACAGCTAAAAGAACACAGAACCCATCACTCAGAATCCAACGACGAAGCCAAAAAACCAGAATTCACAGCGCATCGCAACTGCCCACTTCGTCCCAACGCAATCAAGAATCGAACTTTTTCATCTAATTCCGCCTAGGACGAGGAAGAATTTCGACCCGGGACGGGATGGAATGGACCGGACCTACCTGTGCGAAGATCGCGCGTGAAAGTTTCAAACTTTCTGGAAGAGATCCAAGGAAGTGGACAGGGGGGGCGCATAAAGTTTCGGACTTTCAGATAGAGATGGTGGGGGTGGCGTGGTGTTACAGCGTGCGCATGGGTTGTCCGCCCATGATCTCCAAGCTAAAAAAGATGGCCGAAAAAGAAGGAAAAAAGATAAACTATGGGATTCTTTTAATAGCCAAAATGCAAAAAAGAGGGGGACAGATCTTGGGCGGGACTGAGAGATTAACGAACTGGCAAGAAAGTTGGCGTTGTTGTCGGACCTGAATGACTCCAGGAGAAGTGCTGACCCGCTCCTGGTATATGTGAAGCTGCAGACTGCAGTTGTCCAATTTTCCTTTTCATTTTTCTAAATTGCCGTCTAATAGTATAAGTATAAAAGCTTTTCCCCTCTCTAAACTCACCTCCCAAATAGTATATAAAATTATATAAGTATATACATGTATATGTACATAGACTCAAAGTTTGTTCATATGCTCGCCATGTGATACTTCTCTTTTAACTCTATACTTATCAGGTGACGCGATGTTATCACATAATCCAATACATTATCAATTATTTATATGCCGTCCTACACTCTCATATGTTATTTTCAAATGATGATAATAGATTAAACTAATATTTTAAAAAAAAATTATCAGAGTTAAACTCCATCAAGACAATCGAGTATAACCTAAACAGTTGAATCAAGCTATCCTATGTTAAGAAATCCACTCATTACAAGAAATAAAGTGAAATAAGGAGAGAAATTCACACTAAGAGAATTAGTAGTTACTTAAAATATAAATGTAAATTTGTATTTACTTGGCCTGCACTTCACGCAATCGTGTATTGGTAAATATGCGTTATTCTCCTTTTTGTCATTACTGTCAATAATTTGTATAGTTTTGAAATTTATGTTTTGTCCTATGACTAGATATATATACTCTTTCTTTTGTTTTTTTAAGACGAGCAATATATTCTATTTGTTCATGTAGTTGATTTTAATTTCTTTTTTATTATAGGCCTTATTAATAAATTCTCACTTTTGGAAAGCCTACCTATGCATTCGAGGGGAATTGTTCACTCAATCGTAAACTTATTGTGCGGTTATCAAGTAAGTTATGAACTTTTTAATTTTGTTAATCTAGTCTTGAACTTTTGCTTGAAATTCCAACGTAGTTATTCTGAACAATTTTTATTGGAAATCATGGACATAGCGTGTGTCACACAGAATGTGCAACAGTGACTGGATTATCACGTTAGCGATTTTTAACGAGAATTAATGAAACGTTACATTGGAATTTTGCGTAAAAAATTAAGATTAAATTGGCAAAATTGAAAAGATTAAGACTAAAATGGTATGGTTGTTCATTGGTGCTAAGAGAAGACAAGGAGATCAAAGAAGTTTTAAAGTCCGAAGTTCTCGACATATTGCATGGAAGGAAGAGTCTACCTTCCATTACATTATCAACATGTTGAAGAATTCAATTATATAATTATCAGTGAGTTCACGTGTTAATCATTAAATAGTGAATGTTTAAAACTTTTGGTACACCAAGATCGAACCTAAAAAATATCAAATAATAATTTGTTTTTAACATTCAAATGAACGAATACCCCCCATTTGAAGTAATATATTGGAAACCCTAGAAGTAGGGGCACTTTGTGGATCATGGTTTCTAACCATAGAGCAGGAGTTAGAGACTTTGATTGAGGGCTACCTCGCTTGTTTAACGGATATACCATTAGTGATTGACAAAACTGCGTTCTTTTATATTAACATGTCGATATCCACACTCCTTAGTCTCCCTATTCACCCTCTGTATTTTTGTCTTCTCCAAAGGGATGGAATAACCCTTTGTGTTTTATGTTTAGAGATGCCAAGGTCCACAAAAGATCCGGACGAAGCAATTTAAGGACATAGCCTCTTCCCAATTTCTTAAATTAGATTTTTTTTTCCTCCTGCTTATATTTATATTTCAGCATGAAAAGACACCTCTTTTTCCGAAAGAAATAAAGATGTGAATAGACATGTCTCTAGCATTCTTTTACGCCGGTTCAAGAATTGGTGTGTATTATTCTTTTTTATGTGCTTGTTGTATAATTTAGAATTTCTCTTCCTCCTCCATTTAAATAAATCATGTAATCATATAAAATTTGAACAGACTTTTTTTTATGATACAAACAACCAAGTTAGGATGCGTATTTACTTAGTTCGACTCGATAATTCTCCAGTTGTACAACAAAGAAATCGGAAAAAAAAAAATTCTCTACTCACGAGCACTGGACGTGCCATTTTTACTAGCATATTAATAATCTGTATAATCGTTGTAAAATCATTGCAAAGATGAAAGTTCACCATGGAAAAAAAAAAAGCATGCCTGCACAATAAAAGGATAAATCTCAGGTTGAATATCGCTACTGCACACATGCATTGCTTTTACAAGCAGCCTGAAAGTAAAGTACCTTGCTCCAATACCTAAAACTCACAAAACACTGCTGTCAATCACATGAACGAAAAGACACGAAAGAAGAGCAAATCTTCATCAACGCAAATGACCCTCCAAAGAGAGATCACATAAGAAAAAGAGTTATAAATTTTCTGCTTACGCAATACCATAAATCTTTCCTCATCTTGGCAAATCGAGCAATCATCTTTTCTCGTCCTGGCAAACCCCATGCCGTGCATCTTTGCCTAAGATATCATTACCGCCCTCCTCGTTCCTCTGCCTTCGGAGGCAGCTTTTTCAAATCCGAACCGCCGTGGTCGTCGTTGTCGTCCTCCTCCTCTGGAGGTGGCTTGTTCAGATCAAATTTGAAACCCAGTCCTCGCCTCGGGGGCGAAGCATGGGCGGCCGAACCACTGGCATCTGCTCCCTGACTCGCCGCTGCCGCCACGTCTGTCCCTCGACTCCCTGCGGTCGAGAAAGCAGCATTTTGGTCCCCGTGGTCCTCATTTGCCCTCGGTGACATATGGAGTAAAGTCGAGGCGAGCTCCCGGCCCTCGACGCCGCTGCCTCGATCGCGAGCCTCCCCTTCCACCGAGGAGTCCAGCGGCGGGAAGATCTCGCGCATGCACCGAGACTCTTTCTCCAGGTGAGTCCTCATGTGCGCGAACAGCTCCCGCCAACCGTAGAACTTCAACGAGCATACGCTGCACGACCTCGGGAGTTCGGGCACTCCGTGGTTCGTCTTCCGCCTCAGCACCTGCGCCGCCTGCGCGACCTCCGCCGGAGGGTCCGGCTCTCTGCATTGCCTCCACAATCTCCGTCCGCTACGCGGGGCGGAACTCCCCCAGCCGGTCACTTCAGTCATCATATCACTGCCCCAAGAAACCGCGACGACAGTGTCGTCCCTAGCGTCGCCGGCTCGTCTGGCATGAGGAGGACGGTCGGGAGGATTCGGAACACTGTTTTTCGAGTCGTGAGGATCCATTTCCAGGGCTCGTGCCATGTTTCTGGTCTAGTAACTTGTCACGGGGGTTGCTCATGAACGGCGAAGAAGATTCAGAGACTTATGTGATAAGTTGGGCTGAGCTTCAAGAAGAGGGTTACGCAACTCTTCCATTACGTTGAGTTTATTTATATGGATGGAAAAGGAGGTTTTCAGAAATGGTGATTGGATGCATTTTCGGTAGTGCACCAAAAGGTTGTGATGGTTCGTATTATTTGCCACTATTGGAAAACAGCTGCTTTGGCGGGAAATTATCCTCCAGATTTCGTGCGAAAATGGATATGGAGAGAGATTTATATGGGATTAATGAAAAGCACAACCAATTCTTTCTCTCTCTTCTTTTTGTGTGAAGTTAAGGTGATAAAAAGATATAAATGAAAAGATGAAACGTATAATTTGGATATTTTTTTAAGCGTTCTGATAAAAGAAGTCTCTGAGGAAAAAGAGCAAAAAAAACTATTTAATTTTTTTGTGCTATGAACTCAAGCTAAATGATACATACATACGGAGAAAAGAACGAAGAACGACAATCAAGATATGAATGAAACCGAAGAAATATTCATTACGTTACACCAAAAGATAAGCCATCTTAAATGAAGAAAAGTAAAAATTTGACCAAAGTAATTTGAAATTTATATTAAGTGACTAAGAAATTTTAATCCCACTTCTGAGTACTTATTATTAATCACTTACGTGAGAAAAACTTTACCACATATCGCGATTGGTGTGAATGCTAAGGCTTGATAATTGAAGAGAAGGTTCAATTCTCAAATTTGTTTTGTTCATTCAGTCATACGGTAACTCTAAAAAGAACAGTTGAACATACTTAAACTTTTTACAAAAACTTGTTTAGCAAGTAATTCGGGATGTCCCTCAAGAAGGATTCATGTTCACATAACTAATTCTTGTTGTCAAAGGAGTCACCTTACATTAGAACTCTTGATAAATTAGATATTTCGATTTGCCACACAAAAAAAAAAAAAAAAAAATTGAGATTTCCCCATTGCATTATAGATAAATGTAAATCTCTTATTCTCTATAGTATCATTGTCTTTTTGCTAAGAGAAAAAACATAGAAACAAAAATGCCAAAAGTACAGCAAAATAAATAAATAGATAACGACATGTACACTAAGCTATGCTTTACTGTAATTGGTGAAAGCCCGTGTGTTGCTCTGATGTTAGACTGAGTGAAATAACTTTTTTTTTTTCTAATTATTCAGGATATTACAATGTAAAATGCATTCGGTATATTTCATTTCGTAGGTAACTCGAGAGCGGTTGTGAATGTTTTTTCAGACCTAACGATTTTGTCATGGGGTTGTTGATCAACGAAAAGATGGTTGAGACAATTTACGAACGCGATGGAGTGAGTTTCAAATTTCGCGATTAATCCCTTCGACCTTTTGAAATTTGTGGCTATCTGCTTCCTAACATTGCTTCCGCCCAAATTTTTCTCACGTCTCATCATATGGCTATTTATGTTGGTCAAATGAGTCATATATATGCGTGAAAAAAAAAATACAAGATCTTTGAAAAATATATTTTAGAACAATATATCGATGTGCATTTGGGGTTCAGTCCTACTAAATTGTCATTGAAATTGTGTGTTTCATTTATTTCGCTGAAAATGAATAATATAAACATGATCTCATGCAACACTTCAAATAATTAGCAACTAACAAATGCATTAATTATCGACAATAATTTATGCCCAAAATATTTTTGTGGACGATAAAAATATTTTTCTTTCATTCATTTTTATAAGAGACACGAGTGATCCATTTTTAAGAAAATATTTTTAAAATTATTCATTTTTTATGAAACAACCAGAGCCCTAATCATACGCTATCACACGTGATGTGTGTCTAAATTGTTCTTTTTTTTTAACATGTATTTACTTATATGAAGAATTTGCCATGATAGACGGTCGGAGATCCAAGCAAGATTTGGTCCGAGCTGGCGTAAAGAGACACAATGCAATATCATTTCTGAAATTTAGAGGGTAAATTACCTCCCAACGTTTCAATTTTTGCAATTTGCCCTAAAAATAATATACATTGATGCAGAAGCATTAGAGAGAACACTTACATATTTATATTCAGCAATGACATATTTATAAAGATATAGATTGGCTATTTTTTTTGGGGAATAAATATATTGAAAATCCTAAAACTTGTTATAATAATGCAATCGAAGCTTAAAATTTTTTAAAAATTGCAATTAAGACCTAAACTTTCTCATAAAAGTTCAATTGAGTTTTATAATTTTCAAAAGTACAATCAACGGAAAGAGTTGATCAGACTAATTTGATAAATTTTAGAATTTCATTATATTTTTGAAAATTTTATGACTTAATTATGCTTTCGTGATTAATTGAAAATGAAATCAACGTTTTTCTCAGCGAAGGAAAAGTGAAAAAAAGAAAAAATCATTTTCCAAAAAAAAAATCCTAAAATTTGGGGGGAATAGCCGAGGGGGTCGGCGAGGGCCGCCCCGCTTCGCGAACGAAAACCACGAACGAGCATATGAAAGAACGATTCCCTCGTCCCTCCCGAACTCACTCGCTCCCTCTTCTTCTCTTCTCGACGATGCCGTGATCCCTGCTTCTAGAATCGTCATGGCGGCGGCGGCGGCGGCGGCGGCGGTGTCGCTGAGAGCCGGCAATGGCGCGCTCTCTCGCCTCAGGGCGCTGTTCCATCTTCCGGTCTCTCTCCTACTCTCACTGGGTTTTCTTCTTCGTTGCGGCAATTCATCAAACGGTTGGTGCGCTTAGTGGTTTCTTTATCGGTTCTGCTTACTCTTTGTTCAGAGATTGAACCGCACGCTCGCCGGAGGGGAGCTGCAAGCTCAGGAGCAAGCGGAGGCGAGCTCCGACGGCGCTGCTCATCTGGGTACGGTAACTCACCGGCGCAAGCGCGCTGCTTTCCTGTCGAATTCACTTACCCGTTTTTTTTAACATTGGCTCGACGGGGGGATTAAGTTTCCGTTTGTTCGGCTTTGTTGGTGGTGGTAATTCAGTTGAGATCGATATGTCGAAGTGGAAGACGTATGATGCGAGGTCCTGTGGAGTGACAGGTCATTCGATCCCGAAGTCTCCTTGGACCGTCTTGGCTTTGCTTCGCGATGCAGGTCCAATGCGCTTTACCTTGTTTGTCTTTGGGACTGTTCTTTTCTCTTTTTCTTTCGCGTCGTTTGGAGTTGTTGAGTTGTCGAACCATATTTTCAGGTGGTAATGCTTGGGGAGAGACATATTATTCATAGTTGAATCATGATATTTGATTGAGTGGAGGTCTTCTCTAGTACTAATCAGTGTGTTTAGCTGGATTGTACTTTGCCATGAATAAAGACGTTGGCATCATTGTATTTCAACGTATGACATGCAGCCGGTAGTAACTTAGTAGTTGTGACTTCATTTATCTATTTGTGATGATATGCAGGATTTAATGCTTATCTAGTCGGCGGATGTGTCAGAGACCTAATTTTAAAAAGAGTTCCGAAAGATTTTGATGTCATTACCACCGCTAGTTTACAGCAGGTTGTTCCTTTTTTTCCCTGCCTTTGTTGGTGCGACAAAACACCCAACCAGTGAAGTTCAGACATTGAATTGGTTTTTCAACTTCTCCTATCAGGTGAAGGAAAAATTTCATCGTTGTGATATTGTCGGAAAGCGATTCCCAATATGTAGGGTCCGGATTAAAGGTTCTGTGGTAGAGGTTGGTTGGTGGATAAACCTTTGCTGATACATCTTTAGCTTTAACTTGGTTAATTGTCTCTGCTACTCTGCATTTAGCATTTGCTGATGTTTTACTGCATGTGTTTTAAAAAAGGTGTCCAGCTTTAAGACAATTGCAAAAAAGGCAGAAGGAAAAGAGAAGGTTACCTTTTCTTGCAAGCCAAGTGGCTGCAATAAAAGGGACTTCATCCTCTGGAGGGACTCAATGCATAGGGACTTCACAATAAACAGGTACAATATTCTTTTCTTCATTTTCATGCCTATTTTACCAAAATGATGACTTAACTTGTGTCACCTTTAGCTTTTCTTTTCTATGGAAGCTCAGATAAGTCCTTTGATTTGTACCCCAATCAGATACAGATACAAGCCCGATATGCCAAATACGTGTCAGATAAATCTAGGTGTACAAACATAGATGTAAATTAGTAAATCTCTTAACTTTGGAAGCATTAAGGATGCACCATGGAAATAACCGGGATACATCAGCTTAGAAATAAGACTTAGGGCCAATCTTACTTTGATGAATGAATGCTTCTTGTTTTATTCAATTAATGGCTGAGATGTGGGAGCTATAAGAAGATACTCAAGAAATTTCAACTGAGACCTTACTGGCTCTTTCGTTTATTTGAACAAGTTCTATAGTTGTTTATGGACTTCCTGGATATGCAGATTTACATTGGTGTGGGCTTGTCTATCATGGTAAAACAGTGTGAAACCCAAAATGTTGTTGAAAGTGGTTGAACTAACCAGGAGCACTTTCAGCCGGTTCTCAGCAGCTCAGGCACATTTTCTGTAATGGTCTCCATGTCATTCAGATACTCTAGATGTTTACCTCGTGGGGAGAGGCTGGTTAATGGATAACATGACGAATTTTGTGGTCCTAACTGCTATCAAATTTAATTGCCTTAATGATCCTCATCAATTTCATAGAATATTTTTTTCGAAAATACCATCCTTTTCCAGATAGATTATTTTATCAGCTGCTGATGGTCTTACTGAACTTTCTAGCCCATTTTGCTTCCAATAGATGCCATGGTAACTGTACCTTCATTCTTCATTTGCAGTTTGTTCTTTGATCTATCAGAGAACAAAATTTATGATTACACCAATGCAATGGAAGATGTGAGATCTTTGAAGGTTACTTTTTACTTCCTTTGGTATCAATGCTTGTATTCATTTTAACTGTTTCTCTGCTATTTGACTACTTGAAGTTCACATCATATCTTTTACTTGATGCCCAGCTTAGGACTATAATCCCTGCCCAGTTGTCTTTTGAAGAGGATTGTGGTATGTCTTTCTTTCTATAGTGAGAACTTTAAGCAAAATTATTGGGCAGTTCCTATCAAAATGTCAAAGTTAAACTAGATAGACAATCACATATAAGTCATTCATGCAGCAAGAATCCTGCGTGGAGTGAGAATTGCAGCTCGTCTGGGTTTGGCATTGTCAAGGGATATTGAAATTGCAATTGGTAGCCTCTCATCATCCATTGCAGGTTTAAACAAGGTACTGATGTAAAATTACTGTCTTCAAGAAGATAACTATGGTTTTGGAATTGTTTATTAGGTTAGGACCACTGATGGTTTATTTTATCTATGTTCTTCATTGTTGCCTTGCACTTTTCTCCTTTCATATTGTGGGGAAATCATTAGCTAGAAGTATCTTTTCTTTACTCTAGCTGATGCTCTTTCTTACATATCCTTTTCCAGCACAGGCTAATGTTGGAGATAAATTCTATCCTATCCTATGGAGCTGCTGAGCCTTCTCTCTGTCTGCTTCAGAGACTTAGGCTACTTGAGATTATTCTCCCATTTCATGTCAGCTGTTTTTGTTGCTTTCTTTGCATAGTTTAAGTTATTATTAAGTTATAATGAGGTTATTTCTAACAGCAGTCCATGCTGCAGGCAGCGTATCTTGATCAACAGAATAGGGGGCACTCTACCCAAAGCTCCTTGATGTTGATGGTAAGGTTTCTTCTACTTAGGAAAATATCTTTTACAATCAACATAGCTTGTCCTTTTGGTTAATTTTGGGCACAGACGTCATGCTAGATTGATTTAACTTATGGAAACATCAAGTTTGAGTAAATTAAGGAACTCTCTTATGTTTCTCATTTTTTTTTCTGCATTTGTCCTGCCATAATCATTTTCAATAAAGCCAAAAAGTTCTGGTGCAGTTCCAGACAGCAGCTTTACATGTTCCTTGTAAATATCAAATGTTTCTTGGAAGTTGTATATTTTGGTCATAGTGTATTATAGAAAGTAAATTATTCCAAAGTCTTCTATCCTTTCATCTAATAGTGATATCTCATTTGTCAGAGATTATTCTTCAATATGGACAAATTGGTTTCATGCAATCAGCCTTCAGACTGCACTTTGTGGTGGGTAGTCATTCACATTCTGCCGAATTGCTACCAGTCACTCTGTTATCTAATGGGTACAAGAGATGCGGCTGACCCTGCTTCAATATGACAGGATTGGACTATTGGCATTCCACTTGGCATTAGTGAATAACCCTCAAGATGCTTCAGTAATTTGGGCTTTTGCATCAACTCTCTATCATGGAAAATGGAAAGGAGCTTCCCAATTTGCAAATAAACATGCTAAACTACAAGTTAATTTTGTACCCGAGATCTCAGGGTCATCTAGTTATAAGTCAGCACTTGCAGAACGCGTTAGCAATTTAGCATCTTTGGTGCAGGAATCTGTCTCTATCTTAAGTGATACGAACAGACTAATTGAATCGATGACCAGATATCCACATTCCTCTTGTTCTGGTTTGGTAAGTATGCTATTCGTTTTATCTACTGGACATGAGACGTGCACTGACAGTTTTCTATATGCCACCTTTTGCTTTAAACGTGAGACTACTGTCTTTTGCTGTGGAAGATTAAATCCAGGGGCTTAGTGTTATGTTGATACTGTGATATTGACCTTTCTGAGTCGTTGCTCTTTTGTGGGAGCACAATAGAATAAGTCCATCGCCATTATATTCTCTCTTTCTCTCTACATATACATGTGTGCATGACTATATATTTCTCTGGTAGTTTGGCCATCTAAAACCACCACATTGGCCCTCACTTTGTTATGTAATCGAACATAAATTTCTGCCCAACTAGTGCCAAGAATAAGGTCATTGATTTTGTAATGCACTGTTTTTCAACTTTGCTTTGCTGGTTTCTAAAACATTTTATAACAGGCACTTGGAGCACATCTTGTCCATCCCATATTCTTCCCCCTCTCTTTTGTTTTTTTTAATCCTTTGGCACCCTTTTATATTATTAGAGCCTGAATACTTCTTTCAGAATTTGTAAATTGTGCAGCAAGGGACGATATAACTCCTGGTCCCACCTCACTTTTCTAATCTTCTTTGTCCTCTCTCTGTGGGCCCCACCTGCCTCCCCGAACACTACTTTTTTCTCCTCTTCATCAGTTCATTCTTCTTCTTTTTAATTTCCCTAATTTCTCTCATCTTCAGACCCTTTTCTCTACTTTTCCTAAATAGTTCTATTTGATTGGTTCCACCAATGGGGGTTTCTTTAATTTTCATTCTTTTGGGGAAAAACAAATAACAGTGGGGTCATATGAGTCATTTTTAACTTACATAAAATGGAACATGGAGTAAAAACTGGGTTCCTTCTCCTATTATTAAAAGAAACTCCATTGAACTCTTAAGTAAGATAAATAATTATGTGCAATAGGATAACAATTTCTCTTTTGGCAATATATTACCAAACACCTCATTAATGCATACAGCAAGAAGATGTAATCAGCATATTTTCGAGAGTACAGAGTCCATAAATACAGAATTCTATATGTACATTACTTCAGAAGCATTTATTGCGTGTTTTAAACACGTAGGGTTAAGCCTAATTCATGACATTGAAAAATTCAATGTACCAAGTTAACATTCTTCTTTTCATTTGAAAGTTCAGTCAAGGAATTTCGCTGAACTTATGAAATTATTTGCCCTCGAAAGCTATATGTCAATTTGGTGGAAGTTTCTCAAAGAATTCTCCTCGAACTTGTGCTTTTTTAGCGTCAATGACAAGTACTCCTACATCCTACCTATGTAGCCAATTGTAATGCAGCATACTCCCTCAAATGAATGATTCATATATTTGGCATATGTGAAAAGAGCTCATTGATCTTTGATGCAATTTTTTCTTTATCTCTAGTGACAATATACAATGATAATGTAATTTAAAAAGTCCACAATACATAATATTCGAATATCAGTTGCTAATGTGGACTGGCGCATATTAACCTTAGTGGATTTTTGGGGGGTGGAAAACTTATGATAATGAGGAAAACATGCTTTTTGTAATGGATATTAGATATAGGTGCCACATTATTTTGAACAAGAGATTTCCTGGTAAGAAAGAAAAAACCATGTTTATCAAGCATATTAAATCGGTGAAGTTAGATAGCATAAATAATTATCTAAGTTGTGGTTAGAGAATGTTCTTTTGTGTATTAGTTGTTAGGGTTAATATAACGGAAGATCTTAAATTTGGTACACTTGTGGCAAATTTACACCAAACTAATTTTTTGATTTCCAAAATTTCTAAATTGGTACACCTATGACAAATTTACCCTCATAAGTTTCCGTTGAATTTTGTGGTCAAATTGCTGAGTTTGTGACATGTGGCAGTTGATGGGTGTAACGGTTTGGAGTTTTTCCTTCCATTTGTCATAGATATACTAGTTTGTGATTTTTTATGGTATTAATTCAATTTAATAGAAACTAAATGAAGGTAAATTTGTCATAAATATACCAGTTTGGGTTTTTTGGTGGTAAAAAAAAAAGTTTGGGGTAAGTTTGTCTCAAATTTATCAGTTTGGAGTTTTTACTGGTCAAAAAATTAGTTTGGGGTAAATTTGTCACAAGTTTACTAGTTTGGAATTTTTCATGGTATTAAACCTAGTTGTTAAGATGTCTTTAGTTATTTGCATAAAAAAGGTTCTCTTTGTATATTGTGCTAGGCATTGGCATGCATTACATGGCTAGTCATACGTAAAACCCAGTATACTTTTAAGTAACTCATATTAGGGCTCTTGATATAGAGTCCTACTGAAGATCTCCATAGTTGAATCCTCATCTGCAGTTTACACACCAAATATCCAATTAGGATGAACGAGGAGTTGGGTAATTGTTGCTGTCCCAATTGTATTACATGTCAAAATTTTCTGTGCTGCAATCGCTTATTTGGATATGCTGATATATATCACCTGATTGTTCTCCTTTAGGTGCTCATCCAAGAGCAGGTGGCGAATAATGTTAGAGAAATTTTTCAAGTGCTGGTTAATGATGTTGAATCTTACAATGATGGAAGAGAGTGTTTTGAAATTAACTATGAGTTACTTGGTAAGGGTTTTCTTCGTGAAACGAGACATGTTCTTGGCAGAGTCATTTTGAATACTATGAGTGGTGGAGTAGTGCAACAAGAGGAAGCTGTTGAGGATAAGAAGCTTTTGGACACTGTTGGGGATCAACAAGAAATTGTTATCAGCAAGCAGTCGAGTCAAGCTTCTCTAAGCCATTTGATAGCTCAAGAGGTATTCAAGGATGATAATAAGAGCAGTCAACCAGTGTCAAGTTCTGAATCGCTTGAAGGAAGTGTTGATGAACAACAGAAGTTTAATGGGGGGAGGTGCATTTCTGTTGAACAAAAGGTTGTTGCAAAGAAAAGAAGGGGCGGCTTGGCATACAAATCTGTAGAGGTTAAGGAATGTCAAGAATTTGTCAAGGCATTTCAATCTTCACGCAGAGAAGTAAATGTAGTGAAGGGGGAAAGGTTGAGGATTAATGAAATTCTTGTGGAGATGAAGGGTGGAACTAAAGAGCGAGTGAAGGCAGTAAAGCGGCATTCTTCAAAAAATTCAGCATCTAAGAACCAGCTGGACATAACTGAGAAGCATGAATCAACTTCCAAAGACGTAAGAAAGAAGGAAAATGTGTTGATTGTTGAAAGAGGTTTAAAGGAGGCAAAGCGGAGAAAGAGAGAAGTATTAGTTGAGGAGAAAAGTAGTGGGCCCCTGCTATCTGATATTTTCAAATGAGAACAATTTTGATGGAAATTATAAGGAAAAACAGGCTCCTGCTTTGTGATGTCTTCAGATGAGAAATTTTGTAGTTGTAGATTACTCACAGGAACAGGATAACTCATATGGGATAACTGACTGGTTAGTTCCTGCTCCTCTTACGTGTCTTATTCCTCGATTCATTTTTATGCATTTATAATAATTTATGCCTATTTATTGCAGGTGTATATCAGCATATTGTCGGGACTGTGGTGGCCCTGAGTTTATATTAACTTCAACAGCATCCTAGTTTTTCTGACACTTCCAGTTCCAACTTTAGTATTTGTTACAGCAACTGTGGAGCAAATAGAGTATGCAAATTTAGGATGCTTTAGCGTGATATTTATTACCCTGTGGTGTTTCTTTAAAGGGCTAGTCTTGACACAGTTCTTTGCTGGTGGTGGTTTCTGATCATCTTTCTGAAAGAGGCATTGTAGAAATATACAGCCTGTTCGTTAAGTCCGAACACAGTCTGCTTCAGGTTGCCGAAATCTCCTACTGATTCCTGATAAGGTTTTTTACCACCTTGGCAGAAATGGAAACTAGGAAAATATGTTAATGATTGTTAAGTTGTTTTACAGGTTCTACTCTCCTCAGCTAAATTGCCAACTGTGAGAAGCATGTGCATACTTGATTGTGTGGATTAAGGCGAAGCTCATTTTGGTCGAAATAATGTGGGCAAGAAAAGGGTTGGAAATAGCCATGTTGGTGAGATCAAGTGATAGGAACTTGGCATACATGATAATTTTGCGGGGAAAAGAGTTTCTGAACTTTGCTCTAATATGCACTGTCATTCTTGGACTTTTAATTTGTTTAATGTGGTACATGGAGTATTGATAAATGTTCAATCCAGTCCATAAACTATTTGAAAATGTTTAATTTTGTCCTTTTGTTAATTCAAGTTAAATGGAATTTGCTGATTTTAGCTTCGAATCATTTACTTTTAAATGGTGGACTGAAAAAAAGTTACACATGGATTACCTCTGCTAAATGTTGATCTCAATTCAAGATATAATAATCATTGTCATTAATTAACAATAAATATGTTGATGTCCTATTCTTTTTCTTTTCCTTTTCCAAAGTGAATGGATGAAAAATGGACACGTCGACTCATCATCATCCCATAATGGTTGATTTGTCGATTGAACAAATAAAAGGATTACATTGAGGGGATTAAATTGAACACTATTTGTGTTGTTTTTCCTCGTCTCATTTTTGCCTTTCTCATCTTTCGTCAAAACTAATTGGCTTGAAAGTGGCTTTTCTTTTGCCCAGAACTAGTTTCTTCTCGATGCTCGTACGGTGATGTAGGAACACTGAAATATGGTTATGCTTTTATGGTGATGTAGAAACTCTTGAATGGGATTTTCTAGCACCTTTTTTTCTCGCGGAAGGAGGTGAAGTGGGCATGGTTAGAAGACAGCTTCCAACAAAGGAAGTCAAATTTGATTTGAATTCCGTATCTGAAAAAGAGATGCTGGAAAAATAGTCCCGAAAAGTCAAGTTGCAGTCGGCCAGACAGTGACAGGGAAAGTGATTCCGCTTGTGCGTGTGTCGCATGTGGCGCGGCCCGAAGTTTTGAATATTATTATTGAAAATTCTGTAGTTGTGATAGATCTTGGAGTGCAAGGAAAGGCAAATCAAATCACAGCCATCTTGAGTGCCCTTTTTTGGCAGTGACTTGAAACTTCAACGCTCGAGAGCAGTAAATATCCAGTAATCTGACTGACTCTGAGATGTTTTAAATTGTTAATACAGATCTTTCTATCGAGTTATGTATAGCAAGAATAAAAAGGCTTTTATTAATAAATACTTTCGAGACACTTGTTATGTATATTTTGATGAGAAAATATTCAATTTGTAAAACATTAATTGTATATAGGGCAGTCCGTATAGTAGAACTGTAATATTTTTTTTACTTGGCTATACACCAAAGGCCCTTTGGGTGATTTTTTTCTTTAACAAAATCCATTTTTGAGTGTGAGACTTAAATTTGATGAAAGAGCGAAGGGTGCTTACCTTGTCATCGATAGGTGGAGGACTTCTTTGTTTTTATGTTGTCATTGTATTGTCTCACTCTACGTAGGATGTAGCTTGGAGCGGGAGTTGTAGAGTTGTGAACTTATTAAAATTAACCTTTTGCCTCTTTTAAAATATATATATACTGACGATCCTAAATATTTGATCATATGTGCAATCAAGTTCTAATTTTAAGTCTCAAACATTTTAAAATAAAAGCAATCAAGCTCATTCAATGACGGCTTAACAAAAACATTTGAAATTTGACGTGGTCTGTTTAATAGTTTTTATGTGCCTTGTCAAAATAAGTCAAAATTTAAACAAACTAATGGAATTGAAGAAAAAAAAAAAACAAAAAAAAAAATTTGGAGAAAGACCAAAAAAGGGCCAAAAAGATAAAAAAAAAAAATAATAAAGTGAGTAAGAGAGGGGAGAGAGAGAGAGGGGACCGTGAGGAAGGGGGTCTAACATTTGGGAGATCTTTCATTTACTCTTTTCTAAATAAATTTGTCTGTCACTACATCATGATATATGTACGAAAGCATTAGAAAATATCATATTATATTTTGAGGTGTCACATTAAAAAATTACTCTAGTAGTCAAAAAAATGTTGAGGACTCAGTTGCATTTTTTTGCCAAAAATTTAAATAAGATTACAAATACCGTCGGTCCAATTTTCAACCTAAAAGAAATGATAACATGAAATATTCTATCTCAAATCGATGTAAAATAGAAAAGAGTTATCTAATACTTACCGAGAAATATTTTTATTTCTTGATTCCAATCTAAGATTATAACACAAGCACACTTCGGCAGTATACAACTCAGTCCGGGAGTCTAAGATTTTGAGCAATTCCTCTATCGTCAACTTTGGTAATATTTTTTTTTTCCGGGCAGGTGCAATAATAGGCCATACTTTACTTGAAGAGAAGATTTCCATGAATGTCTCACTGATTTCATGAACTTCTCATAAATGAGAGTATCTGAACAAGCAATGGATACAATGGAATGGAAATGACATCAACCTCTCCTCACCAACTCCCATGGCAAAGCTCCAAATCTCAAAAGAAAAAAACAACAGGAAAAAAGGGCAGTTTGGCTATAAATGACTTGCAAGAATATCCCAAGATGACTTGATACTTCTCTCCCTATAAATACTCTTCTCCCAAACTCACCCTCCCACATCTCTCTCCACCACCAACCCACCCAAAAGGAGGCCCCCCCAATAAAACTCACCACCACCACCGCCGCCGCCGCCGCCGCCATGGCCACCGCCGCCTCCCCTCATTCCCTCATGCTCAAGACCCCCTCCACCGCCGCCGCGGCCGGCCCCAGGACCGCTTTCCCCGTCACCACCCGCCTCCCCGTCACCGCCCCCAAGCCCATCTCGATCAAGTGCGCCGCCGCCACCACCCAAGTCCAAGATCCGAGGCCGCCGGCCCCCGCCGCGGCCCAGGAGCGGGTCTTCAACTTCGCCGCCGGCCCCGCGGTCCTGCCGGAGAGGGTCCTCCTGAAGGCCCAGTCGGAGCTCTACGTCTGGCGCGAATCCGGCATGAGCGTCATGGAGATGAGCCACCGCGGCAAGGACTTCACCTCCATCATCCAGAAGGCCGAGTCGGATCTCCGGGCCCTCCTCGAGATCCCCCCCGAGTACGCCGTCCTCTTCCTCCAGGGCGGCGCCACCACCCAGTTCGCCGCCGTTCCCCTCAACCTCTGCCACCCCGACGACCCCGTCGACTACATCGTCACCGGCTCTTGGGGTGACAAGGCCTTCAAGGAGGCCCAGAAGTACTGCAAGGCCAAGGTGGTCTGGTCGGGGAAGGCCGAGAAGTACACCAAGATCCCATCTTTCGACGATGTCCAGCAGAACCCGGATGCCAAATTCTTGCACATCTGCGCGAACGAGACGATCCACGGCGTCGAATTCAAGGACTACCCTGTTCCGAAGAACAAAGGCGGGATCTTGGTGGCTGATATGTCCTCGAATTTCTGCTCCAAGCCCGTGGACGTGTCCAAGTTCGGGGTGATCTACGCCGGGGCGCAGAAGAATGTCGGCCCTTCTGGGGTCACCATCGTGATCATCAGGAAGGATCTGATCGGGAACGCGCAGGGGATCACCCCGGTGATGCTCGACTACAAGATCCAAGCCGAGAACGCCTCGCTGTACAACACGCCGCCCTGCTACGGGATCTACATGTGCGGCCTCGTGTTCGAGGACCTGTTGGAGCAGGGCGGGCTGAAGGAGGTGGAGAAGAAGAACAAGAAGAAGGCCGAATTGCTGTATCGGGCCTTCGACGAGAGCAACGGGTTCTACAGGTGCCCGGTCGAGCCGTCGGTGAGGTCGCTGATGAACGTGCCCTTCACATTGGAAAAGTCGGAGCTGGAGGCCGAGTTCATCAAGGAGGCTGCGAAGGAGAAGATGGTTCAGCTCAAGGGGCACAGGTCGGTGGGAGGCATGAGGGCTTCAATCTACAATGCCATGCCTTTGGCTGGTGTTGAGAAGCTGGTTGCTTTCATGAGAGACTTCCAGGCAAGGCATGCCTAGATTTGAATCCACAATTCCATGGATTGTGGATTTCAGTCTCATTTTTATATAGAGTAAAGTAGGGCTTAATTATTTGCTTTGCCCCCTCCTTTTTCTGTAATTTTTCCTGATGTCATGCTGTTGTTCTCTGTGGAATTGGGAGGTGGAAGGTGAGAAGAGTTGGGTTCTGTCCTGGTTTTTTGGAGGGGAAGTGTTTGGATGTTTTGGTTCTTATATAAGCCAGGAAACAAGGGGTTGGAGTAAAAATTTGGCTGAAAGCAATTACAACGTTGGAGGTCTTGATTCGATTGTACTAGAATTGCAGAAATAAAATGCTGATTGGAGAAGAATTTCAGCTGTAAGCAATTGCATTGTCTGAGAACTTGATTTGATTCTAGCATTTGCAGAACACAAAATGCAGTCTGCGTTTTAGAATGACCATTCTTGAATAACAGAGCATGTATCGTAGTATCTCATAGCTCCTCCCCTGTTTGATCTTCTGATGTCTCTTTTGATTCTGTTGACACGAATCAAGGACTAAATATGGACATTGTTTGAAAGGATGTTTTGGGACTTTTCAGAACTTTCTCTGTTAGATCTAAGGAGGAATGTCTTGACCGAAGCTGAAACTTATGCATCACTCACCAACTCACTCATTCAACAACTACAAATACCAACCCCCGAACCATTTGACAGGGACATTAGGCTAATTATGTAGGAGCCACACTTTACTTTTTTCTTTACAAAGATGTTCACTTCTAGTTCTGGTCAATCTTTGCTGCCGATCCGGCTCCTTTGTTTTAGGTGTTTTGAGGTTAATGTTATATTTGACAGATTCCAAACTTGAAGGTAGGCCCTTCAAACTGGCGGGTTGGGTTGGGTCAGGTTGGGATCGGGTCGGGTCAGGTTGGAAATGATCTGACCCAAATTGACCAATCTAGTCCGTCCTCCTATCTGTTTCAACCCATATTAGCGCAGTACAAATCTAGTGTGACCCATACTCATCCGAGCAATTTGGAAGTCAAGAACTTTTTGCCGTGACAGCAATACCTTATTCATTTGAGCAATATGATGAGGAGATGAGCGATGCTCTGCAAATGAGAGTTTGATCCAAATTCCAAAATACTATCACCCCAGAAATTTGCAAATACTGAATTCACTCAGCTAATCACTTGGAATCGAATGTGTCGATTAAAAAAACTTACTTGACTTTTGGACTCGTCACACCAAGCTATGTCCTCAGTTATTTCACTTAGATGTCTCGGGGAGAAATAGAATCTGGGGACAGAAAGGAAAACAGGTCACTATATCAAAACTTAGCCCACACTGTCGAGCCATATGAGCAGTCAAAGCTAGATTCTCTAATAGTCTTTTCTACGAACACTTTACATGCAATCAAACTAACCTCATTCCGCTCTCTAACCGTGCGCATCAAACCATCCACTCTCTCTGTGCCTTGGCGGCAGCAAATGAAACAGCCCGTACAACCACCACAGTATCAGCTGCGGTGATAGACGACTGAAACAGTCTTCCACTCGCGGAGCTATGACCAATGAAGGAGCTCACGGCACCAAGAACCTTCAAACCGAACCCTTTAGACCCGAATCCAAGCAAGCTCGACCCAGTTCTTAGACTACCACCGAATCTGATGGCTGCAATTCCTCTTGGAGCCCCTCAGCAACGCCGGACAGCGAAAATGAAGACGAACACGAAGAAGAGGAGGGATGATGACAACAAAGAGAAGAATTGCGATGGGGAGTTGAGTAAATGGAAGGACGGAGGCAAATTTGGACATGGCTTCATCGTTCTTAGGGCGCGCGTTTAATAACAATTCTGTTTTCGGGAATAATTTTTGATCAGAATTGATTTTTTTTTTTTTTGGTTCCCGGAAATAATTTCTAAGTTTTTTAAGTCGTTTGGTAATCGTCCAAAATTTCTGATTTTGAAATAGAATTGTGTTTGGTACCGTGCTCAAAATTTCTACTCCAAATCATTTTCTTTTAATTTTTATATAATTTTTTTTAATTTTTTTTACTTTTTCTTTTTTTTCCTTTCTCTCTCCTATTCTTCTTCTTCAGGATCGGGGATTGGCCAGACGAGGGCCGACGACCTCATCGAAGCGTCGCTAACCCTCATTGGGCGAGCCTTGCCCGCAGCTGAGCGAGGCCCGCCTGGCCACTAGTGAGGCTCGGCCTCATCGGACCTCACCCTAGCCTGGCGAGCCTCCGACGAGCTCGCCGAACCGATTGCCGGCAATCAGTGGTAGTAGACGGCAACTAGCGGTGGTGGTAGATGAAGAAAAAAAGGGAAGAAGAAGAAGAAAATGTTTGATTATTAGATTTGTTCTCGAAGAAAATGTTTTTTTTTTTTTCTTGATTTTGTTCCAAATCTACTTCCGGAATAAAAATCAAAATTTTTTTTTATCAAAATTTACCAAACACGATTATGTTCCAAAACTATTCCCAAGAACAAAAATCAGAATTTGACATTGTTTGAATAGTTACCAAACAGACCCTTAGTAGCTCGAGAGTGGATATGTAGATATAATTGCTAGGATGTGGTTTGTGTTCCTCATTGATAATAAGGCATAGGATCCTACTTTGTGGTGAGTGGGTGGGGATCCGGGATGGCCTGGGGCTATGCTCTTGAGATGTTAGAAGGCTTTTATAGTTCATAAATAATTACTTGGTATATATAATATCTTTTTCTTATAATTGATGTAACAAAGATGTGTGAGATGTTAATTGTAATGGAATCATCTATTAGATGTAGCCTACTTTAAGGGTGAAGCATTATAAAACTTTATCTTTAATTCTCTTTATCGCTTTTGCTTTCTATTTTTTTTTTATTTTTATTTTTATGATTGTGCGTCGAATCCTAACAATAATAAATGGGTTAAAAATGAGTTATTTTTAGACCCATTATAACCTATTATTAGTTGGGCTTTATTCTGTTAAACCCATCCTAACCCATATTGAAAATTTTATAGAACCCATATGGCTGTCAACTAATAAAAAAAGAGTTAAAATATGGGCCATGACTTATTTCGACACCTGTATTGAAGGAAAGTTTCTTGAGATATAGAGTAGTTATTATCTAATCAAGACAATTCGATGAGTTTGAATTTTAGTATTTCAAGATGAATATGAGAAGAGTACAATCATATCAATAACTATAGATTGTGTTTGGTCGTCGGAATAATGATAGGATAAGACGAAATGAGATTAGAATTGTTTCAAATATCCTTCGGGTTGTAGAAAATCTCTATGTATGGTGCCATTTAAAATATGATTAAAATCATTTTAAACTCCTTCGAATATCATCTTTCTTTCATGGATTGTACCTCCACCCTTCAACGCTTAATTGTTTCGCTAAAAGAGTGGCCCCTTCAGCGAGCTAAAATGCCTCCTGTCTAGGCTACTCCTCGTCGTAGACAAGACGGCTTCGGATCCAGCCACGTCCCCCTCAACAACAATTGCCCCATTTGTCGCGCGTTGATCATCGACCCCATCCCCTCCCCCTCCCTCTTTTCGGCTGTGTCTCTTGGCCTCTCGCCGGCGACGACAATCGCACGGTTAGCTGTAGCGAGAACAGCAATGGAGGAGGAGCAGACAACGGGGTTCAATTAGGAGAAATTAATAGCAACGAATTGTCAAGTGAGATTGATGATGTGAATGATCGTGACTATTAATTAGGCCTGGTGGAGGAGGAGGAGGAGAGGTGAGGTCAGTTTCAATTGATTCTTCTTTTAATTGAACCATGCGGAGGTTTAGAATCGCAATCGTCTGATGCAAACGTAAGCAAGTTGAGAACAATTGGCGATTCCTTAGTGGACCAATTAGAGAACAGGGAGACATCTACAAAGAGTGTCAAGAATCGTGGGTTCATCAATGACGTTTGTCAGATGCGTTGCTCCTTGGAAGATAACAAAGATGTTTATTTAATTTTTATTTTTATATCTAATCCGGATTCATTCCACCTCAATGTCGAATTTTTTTATCCAAGTATTATGAGATTATCCAATCCGAAAAACGTTGGCAAAAACCGGAAATGATAATTTTTTTAATCATATCTAGACTCAAATTTGTACAACTAAATAGAGCCAAAGTGTTTTGCTTTCCCTTATTGTGTAATTGGCTTTATTTAATCCCATGCTACTTTCTGGAAAGAGAGAGACTAATCAAACCCGATGAGAAAATTTGTCTGTATTGACCATCCAGTAGCGGCACAACTAACCAGAAGTCCAGCCAAGCAATCCACTGCCTCAGTTCCTTGAGATTATGAGAGTCCTCATGCTGTAAATCGATCAGAAAAACCTACAAACCAGTTAAAGTTTTCTTACCCTAACTAAAGAGTCTGTGTTTAGTTAAAGCTTTTTCAAAGGTCTTTCACCATCTAAAACCTCTTGGGAAAATACTGAATATTCGATAAGCCTTTCGAAATGGCTTCCAGCTAAATGCCGACTAAATGGTTTTAAGTTAAATGGCAACTTTAAAAAAGCTGAAAGCCCAAAATAAATAGGGTGCGCATGACAAAATTTCTGGAACAGAAATTGATTTCTCAATTTCTATTTCAGAAACTGAGAAGCTAAAAATTTTAGTTTATGATTTCTTCTTTAAATCTATTTTTGAAATAGAAATCTATTTCGAAATAGAGAAATCAAATCATACGTTAAAAACGGATTGCTTCCAAACCTGTTTTGGGAAACAGAGAAACAGAGAAATCAAGAAACAGAAATTTTATCATGTGCAGCCATAGAGACTGCCTTGAGCTTTCAATATATAAGGAATGCTAAAATTAGGGTTAAATAATTCGTTTTCTTCCTCTCCTAACAAATTCTTCAATTTTCCAATTTTGCCCCTCGTTGCCATGATTCATCTTCTTTGTGAGGGCAGCCAACGAGGATTGACAAGGTCAAATTTGATTGGTGAGAGACCGGTGAGGGGTCGGCAAGGTGGCATGACCCACGTGATGGCCACTTGAGATCATGCGTCTGCCTAGGCGATGGTCCCCTAAGTCATGCAACCCCAGGTCTTGTTGCTTGGGGTTGCGCGATCCCTAGTGGCAATCGTCGCTTAGGGTCTTGCGACCCAGGAGATGGTCGCTTGAGGTCACGTGACCCTCACTTGAGTTGTTTGAGATCATGCGACCTTGTCGTTGACGCAAGATTTGCCTCGTTTGGCCTGGATGAAGGTTTGATTCCTTTTTAATTAAACAAAAGAAAATTATAGCTTGAACTTTTTGCAATTTTTTTTTTAACCAAATGCTACTATATCAAAAGTTGTTTTATAAAACCACCGCTTGCGGTGACCCAATTGGATAAGTGCTCCCATGATCCTTTGCCAGAGGAAAGGAATTCGAATCCCGTTGGCCGCACGGGATCTTAATGCGACGTCGGGGTGGTGGATCCTCTGCTAGTGTCGCCCCAGGGTTTACCTCCCGTTACCCCAGCCTTGTCGGGCTGTCCGTGTTGGTACGGTACGCGGGTTCCCTGGGTCATAAAAAAAAAGTTGTTTTATAAAGAAATTTATTAAATGTAATTTGTATTTTCTTAAATTCTTTTAGGCTAAAGACCTTTACATTTTTTTTAATAATCCTTCAAAATGCCGAATCAAACGTACTTATAATAATGATAAGCTTTCCCTCAAGACGGGACTAGTTGTTCTTGAATCGGTCTCTTTGCTGTTTTTGGGCACTCAAAGTAGTTATTCGGCTCCGGTAAACCCAGAGTAACTTTACTCCTCTGCTCATGTTGTCTTTGCCGGTCTTCCACGTCGGATGCAGAAAAACAATAAGTCCAGCTTGCTTGCAAAAAAGTTCTAAAAGTAAATGTTATAGGGTAATGATTTTTATTTTTTTTTGGTAGCAAGAATTGACTTCAACTGGACATGCTAAAGTTCAAAAAAGGACAACAATGATACTGTATCATCCGAGTTGTGGTGAGCAACTAGGTGTCAAGAACACTCAATTTACTAGACAATTTAGCTGGTGTAATATTTATGTAAATGTTATTAGGGTACTAGTGCATGTAAGTTTATTTTTAAATTATTTGCAGATATACTCGTTCTTCATTCATGTTTAATTGATGAAGTATTAGTCATTAATCTTCCTCAATTATTTTTATATTATTTTAACAAATGAATAAAAATATTTCAAATTTAGTCGAATATTTTCATAAAAAGAAATCGATTTAGTTAAAAGAGAAACCGAGCCTAGCACATGAATGCAAGTGATATCAAATTATTGTTAAAAAAAGGAAATGGAAGAATGTAAGTGATATCTAGGGGAAAGTTCAGGCACATTTTCGATATATATATATATATATATATTTTTTTATATATATTTTTTTTTTTTTGGTAAGGGCATTTTTGATATTTTTTCTACTCTTTTTTTTCCTTAAAATCATCACTTCCAATCCATTCAGCCTCAACATAATGGACCACATCAATATGTCTATATGTAGTTTAATCTCAATGTTTTTAACATGAATTGAAAAAAAAAAAAATAGAATAAGGAGCCAATCGATAAAAAGAAGAAGAGGAAGCAAGAATAAGGTCATAACATTTTGCAAAAGTTAAAGAAGCAAATTATGCTAGTCCTAAGTAAGACCTTAAAATGTTTTGACATCCTGGAAAGACAAGATAAAGGCTGGGATCCGGGTCTCGAAAAATATTCCGGCCCGCTTGGTTATCCTCGCATACAATCCCTTTACGGGATTGGGGGGCCACTTTAGAGGTTGCGATACCGATCTCGGATAACCATTCCCGACAAGGTACACCTGATGAAAAGGCCCAGTTCGGAAAACCCCCAATTGGGAGTGCACGTTTATCTTGGAGTTTCTTATCTATATTTTATCAATTTCGTGATTATTCATATTTATAAATTGCTCGGCATCGAAATTGAAAAGACGTGGTGGGGTGTCCCCTCCATGCAACGAAAAGGTTCCAATCAAGTGGGGGAGCGGTTAATCCCGAAAATGTCCCTCCTTTCGTCCCCCAAATAAATAAATAAATCAATTCCCCCCAAAAAATAAATTCTCATCGACCCAAAACGCATTGCGTTTCGCCACCTCCGTTGACCGCCGCACGCGCGCCTCAATCGATCCCCTGCGGTGCACTCTTTGTTACCAATCATGCTCTCGTCCACATCAGTCCTTCGATGCGTAGGTCCCGCCACGTGGCGCCCGATAGGCCCCATTGACGACGCTCCCGTCCCCGTCCCACTTCTCACGCTATGTGCTCTCTAAAATAATATTCAATTTTTTTCTTGTCTATTTTTCGCCGCCTTTACTTTTCCAACTTTATTACGTTATTGAAAAAGAAGGAAAAGAACAGAAAATAATTAAAAAAAAAACAAAGGACGCAGAAAAATTATTTTTCCGATCGCAGAAATTCCGATTCTCATATCGCGTAGCGGTCCGCCATTGACGTCGACCTTCGAAGCTCGAATCCTCCTCCCGAACGCGCGCCTCCTCCGCCTTCGCCGGAACCGATGGCTCGGGCTTCGATCGCGTCGTCCCTCCGGCGCCTCCTCTCCAGATCCGGCGGCGGCCCCTCCCCGCTCGCCGCCACCGTCGCCGCCGCCCAGTCCCGATCCGTCACCTACATGCCCCGGCCCGGCGACGGGGCGCCGCGCGGCGTCACCCTCATCCCCGGCGACGGGATCGGGCCGCTCGTCACGGCCTCCGTCGAGGAGGTCATGTCCGCGATGCACGCGCCGGTCTACTTCGAGAAGTACGACGTCCACGGCGACATGAAGCGGGTGCCCGAGGAGGTGATCGAGTCGATCCGGAAGAACAAGGTGTGCCTGAAGGGCGGGCTGAAGACGCCCGTGGGCGGCGGGGTGAGCTCGCTGAACGTCCAGCTGAGGAAGGACCTCGATCTGTACGCCTCCCTCGTCAACTGCTTCAACCTGCCGGGGCTCCCGACGCGGCACGAGAACGTGGACATCGTGGTGATTCGGGAGAACACGGAGGGGGAGTACTCGGGGCTCGAGCACGAGGTGGTTCCTGGTGTCGTCGAGAGTCTTAAGGTACCACGATTGGATTCGTTCGCGCAGGTTTTCGTTTCGTTCATCCTGGTTGTTTTGATTCCATTTGTCTTGTGCTGCTGCCGTCGTTGTGCTTTGATCGGATGGATGGCTTTGAGGTGCTTTTAAACTAAGGCTTTGGAAAGTGTTGTCTTAAGCGTCGTTGTTGTGTTCGATGATATGTCAGTGCGATTTTGGAGTAAATGGGCATTTCCTCTGCTGAAGTGATGTAGCAACCAACATTTCTAAGGATTTCAAATGCCGCACACGCACGCATGCCTGTTGTTTGTCCCAAAGTTGGCGCATTTTTAGTAAGTTGCAGTCGCTATCCGCGTGCGTCGATCATCTTACGAAAGAAGTCACGACGTGTTACGAGCGAACATATGAGAAACCTGCACAACTTACAGGGGGCTATCCTTGTGGGATGTAAGAAGCAGGGACTTTTGTGCCCTTTCAACATTAGCAAATGGTTTTGTCTCCAATGGTTTAGTTGCTGTATGACTAGTGTCGCTTTCGACTGAATTTTGAGTCATATTGCATGGTTTTGGTTGATATGCCGCTATATTCAGGTAGTGAAGTTTGCTACCAGGGTGAGGCATTGGTTTTGACCGAATAAAGCATTTTGCTTTGGGTAGTCAACATGCTGGGCTAATATTGACTTGAGTGATTTGATCTTTTGTCAATTATTTACTCTGTTGCTTCATCAGTGATGTGATATCTATCCTGTTTACCTCATTCCTTGATAAGGACCTATGGACTAGTTGACTCTTACATGGTGTCCACTAGATCCGAGACTAATGCCGTTATAGATGATCTGTTCTCCCTATGATGTATTATCACTAACTTAACTCAGGTTTTCAATTGGTTCAGGAGCACCATTTTTTGCGAATTATGTGACAAAACTACCTTATAATTCATTACGCAATAAACATCTCACTATAAATGAACTTGGTTGCTCAATCCTTTTTCTTTGTTTATTCCTTTTGACGGCATTGCAAAGTTTGGTCTTTTTAAGAATCTCATACTACTGTTCTTTTAGGTGATGACAAAGTTCTGTTCAGAGCGTATCGCACAATACGCTTTCGAGTATGCTTACTTGAACAATAGAAAGAAAGTGACTGCTGTCCACAAAGCAAACATTATGAAGCTGGCAGATGGTCTATTCCTGGAATCATGCCGAGAAGTCGCCAAAAAGTACCCTGGGATTACGTATAGTGAGATCATTGTGGACAATTGTTGCATGCAACTCGTTTCCAAGCCTGAACAATTTGATGTCATGGTATAGTTTCTCAACGTTTACATTTTCATTCACAAGTTAAATTTATAGGCATGAGTTGTTAAAATACTGTGTCAACTCTTTCACTATTTATCTTATGTAAAAGATTATATATTCTGCATCTCGATAGCAAATCTAGTGAATTTATTGGTTGGGACTTATAAATAGGTTGCAGAATAGAGATGGAAGTTGACCCCACTAGGTTACAGAGTACCGACTGGAAGGAAAAGTTGGAGTATAACAATGGAAAAAAAAAATTCCTTTATGACTTTTTGGAGTTTCTTCTTGCTCTTTTATTTACACGTGTATCCAATTCCATGCATACTTTGTCTGAGAAGGGCTTGGAGGATTGAATTTGGTGATATTAACAAAGATTTCATGATTAGTGTGTCTTTAACTGGGGCAAACTATTTGACCAAAAAAAAAAAAAAACTGGGGCAAACTACTTGTTTAGAAAGCAGAGAGCATGCTCTTGGAGGATATCGCAGTATATTAGTTTTGGACTATAGGCTACTTATGACGAAAGCATTGATTTAGCACTTCTTTGCTCTTGATATCAACTTGAGAATTAACTGAATAGAAATCTGCTAAAGTTATCTTTGATGAATGTTCTTTTTTATTGTTCATTTCTGTGGTCAGAAGGGAAGAAAGCAAACAGGCTAAGTTTACATTTTCATGCCCAATTCCCTTTGATGGTAGTTTTGCTTCTTCCTATGTGTTCTAATGTGATTTCTGGAGTGTTGCAATGGGAGGGAGATCAGTTGTGTATAGGTGTAGATGCTATATTATTCTTTTATTTTGCCATCCATGGTTAAGAACCAAGTTTATCACAGGCTTCTCTAGGTTTGAAGTTGCTGAGACTATATAAGAAGGAAAAGAATTTTCTCCAATAATAATTACGTAGAATGGGGGGAAAGGCAATTAAACACATTTCTTCTGACAGTTTGAGGGCAAGTTCTTATTGAGGATATGACATATGACTAGCCTGAAGTTCATTTGGCCATTGAGATAAGCAACAAATCTCAGGATAACTAAGATGCATATGGTAACTTTCTGTTCCCGGGAACAATTTCTATATCTATTCTCGAGAATAGTTTCTGAGCATTTTAAAGCGTTTGGTAACTATAAAAATTTCTCTTCCGGGAACAGAAATATGTTTGGTACAACTCCAAAAATTTTGTGACTTAAAATTTCTTTTAATATATTAATAATTTTATTATATTTTTCTTTTTTCTCTCTCTCTTTTTTTTCTTCTCCTTCCTCTTAGCATGGCCGGTTGGCGACCAGCCAGACAAGGGCCGGAGTGGTCCCCTTGAGCCTCGCCTGGCCACCGCGAGGTCAAGCCTCACCGTGGCCAACTGAGGCTTGGCCTCGCAATGGCTGGGCGAGGCCCCCCTGAGCCTCGCCGTGGCTGGGCGAGGCTCCCCCGAGCCTTGCCAGTGGCGGCGAGCTCGGGGCGACCTTGCCGGGGGCCAACAAGCTCCAACGAGGTCATCGGGCCTTGTCTGGTCGGTCGCCAGCCATCATCGGGTCGGTGACCAGCTAGGGAAGAAAAGAGGAAGAGAAAAAGAAAGAAAAGAAAAGGAAGAAAAGAAAGAAGAAAAGCTTGTTTGTTGAGTTGTTCCCAGGAACAAGAAACGTGATGGCTGGGCGAGGCCCCCCCGAGCCTCACCGTGGCTGGGCGAGGCTCCCTCGAGCCTTGCCGGTGGCGGCGAGCTCGGGGCGACCTCGCTGGGGGCCAACAAGCTCCAACGAGGTCACCGGGCCTCGTCTGGCCGGTCGCCGGCCATCGCCGGGTCGGTGACCAGCTGGGGAAGAAAAGAGGAAGAGAAAAAGAAAGAAAAGAACAGGAAGAAAAGAAAGAAGAAAAGCTTGTTTGTTGAGTTGTTCCCGGGAACAAGAAACGACTTTTTTTTTGTTTCTTGTTTCTGTTCTAAATCTATTTCCGGGAACAAATTGTTTCTGGGAACAAAAAAATTACCAAACGCATTTCTGTTCTATTTCTGTTCCGGGGAACAGAAAAATAGAAACAGGTGTTCCCGGAACGTTACCAAACAGCACCTAATTGGCTATGCTTGGAAGCATATGCAGCAATGATGGTTGATCTTGGCTATAGAAGGCCTCTCTAGGACAACTTTAATAAAAACTTGTATGTTCGAGAATCGAGATTTCATAGTTATTTTATTGGAATGGCTACGATACTTGAATGGAGAGGAAAACATTACCGTTGGAGCTTTTACAATAATTACTCAAGTCACTTATTCTTGACTTTACTGGTCATCTTAGAAATGCTATATTGTGTTCACAGCATTTTATTGCACCCTGATTAAAGCAATGAGCTCCACTGAAGTGTGGTTTGTAATTTGCAGGTGACCCCCAATCTTTACGGGAATCTGGTCGCAAATACAGCAGCTGGCATAGCTGGTGGAACTGGAGTCATGCCAGGAGGTATGTCTTAATGTTCGATCACATTCTAGTATTCTTTATATGTTTCATTCAGCATGGCTGAAAATTGATTCTCGTGAGGTACATTTATGAGTTGTAGGAACTAGGATGGGACATGGAGCTATCAGAGAGAGGGACAATCAAATTGTGTGGGACATTTAATAGAACTTTCTGGCCTTTGTTCATAAAATGACATTATGTGCTATTCAACTTGTTCTCTAGTTGCCGACCCAAAAAAAATAAATAAATTGTGCCCTAGCTCTTTGGAACAGACAAGAAATGCCCTGGCTCTTGCCATCTAAAAAATTGAAGTTCTAAACCGAATATATAATTTTTTGTAGGTAATGTGGGGGCTGATCATGCCATTTTTGAGCAAGGGGCTTCAGCAGGTAATGTGGGTCATGAAAAGCTAGTCGAACAAAAGAGGGCGAATCCTGTAGCCGTGCTTCTATCATCTGCCATGATGCTGAGGCATCTCCAATTTCCATCATTCGCTGATCGGCTAGAAACTGCCGTGAAGCGAGTAATATTGGAGGGAAAGTACCGGACGAAGGATCTAGGAGGAGACAGCACTACACAAGAGATCACTAACGCAGTCATACAAGCTTTGGATTAATCTTCAAGATGTCTTCATCCTCTAAACTTCTGAGGAAATTTGTTGACCTGGCATGGAAATCTATATTGCCCACATTCTTGATAAAATCTTCTTTTCACATTATTGTTTGGGACTTCACAGTCCTAAATCCTATTTGTTTTATGAATAATCTCAGTTAAACATGAAAACAACAGCAGGTCTTGGTAAGATGAGACAGCGTAGTTCTTTTAACCGAATTTTGGCATACGTTGTGTGAGGATGTCGCTCCTTCTTTACCAATGACTCATGAATCCTCAATTTTAACTTGATAATTCAAGTTAATACAGGAGAAATTTGAAGTTTCATGCTGTGTCTGAATTTGTCGAATGCATTTTATGCTTATATCTTAATTTCCCTCCACCCGTCTCAATTTCATCTTATTGATTTCTGATGTGTTTTGCAAGTTACCTACTTACTTCCTATAGTCAACATTGCCCCTTATCCTCTTTTCAAGTGCTGCTGATGGAGGCAAAACCTCAATAGGTTTTCAATTTTTGATTTTGATTCAGAACAGAGCATGAAAAACAGGAACATAGTATCTTGATCGATGTGGCTCCGCTCTGCTACCTACAGGCTACAAGTACACTCCCATACATCATGAATCGCTGCTTACAAGAAGCATTTCTACTGGCCGCGAGCTTGAAGTAGGGGATTAAAGATCCATTTGATAATTGTCTCCCTTGTGAAGATTTAAGAGATCTTGTTTTCTAAAACTCGACTTTTTATATGGATGTATGGATTAGGGATGAGTTCTGAGAGTAGTTTTGGACTTTGAGTAGTGTGTACCGTGGAGGAGAGGGTTTAGATCACTAACTCACGCCCAATTTCCAGTCAGATCCACTAATTTCCACTTTGTTGTGAAGGGAATGGGGGATTAGGATCTGAGTTCACCGCTCAAAAATCAACATGGCATGATATATTGAGAGATGGATTCCCGTATTATAACAGATTATAACGGGTTATATTTATTAATAATTTATATAGAAAATGTCATAATATATGAAATTTTAAAACATTTTCAATTGACGGACAAAATTTTTTCATTATTATTTTTATTTGAGGTTGGTGTAAGCGATAATAATTGGATGGATCGTCCGGATAGGGCATAGGAACATCGTGCAAATCATCAATAGTGGACATAAATGTCCACTCTGACACATGTTTCTTTTGCAAGCCCACATAAAATAATCATTTGACTTTCAATTTACATCCAAGGATGCATATCCCCAAATTGTGAAAATATCCTATCATGTATTTGGTATAACCTTATATATGATTTCAAATCTTTAGAAAAAATCTTTGATAATCTTTAAAAATCCACAGATAAGATTGAAAATCTTTGAAAATCCTCCCATATCTGATTTTGCTTCTCCTGTACTTGAGACTCAAACCCTCTCGAGCACGACTTTGGAAAGTCAACCTTATGATGTCCCTCAATCGACATGAGTTCATGTAATTTTGGGACAACCTTTTACAGTAAGAGGCATTTCATGTGGGTCGTATGGCCAGACTCCATTGCTGAGGAAAGCGGTTAAGAGAGGCAACAACGAAGAAGGTGTGTATTGTGGGATTGGCCTGCAAGGGGAGATTTTGTACCACGGTGCCGTTGCAACGTTCTTGATGCTAGAACTTGACGCTCAAGAGCATGGTCGCCAAGAAGCTGATGATGCAATTCTTTGTCGACTAGTAGATGAATAGTCAAATTGTGAGCTGTGGGCTCGACATGAAGGATATATGCGACTAGGGTGGAAAGATCCATTTGATGATTGTCCACCTTGTCAAGATTTAAGGGAACTTGCTTTCTAGAACTCTTAATTTTAGATGGATGTGTGGATTAGGGATGAATTCTAGGAGTAGTTTTGGACTTTGAGGAGTAGTGTCTACCGTGAAGAGGGGATTTAAATCACCAATTAAGGCCTAATTTTGAGTCAGATCCATTGACTTTTACTTTATTGAAGATTGAGATATGAGTTCACCGTTAATAAATCAATATATTATGATTTATTGTATTAGTACAGATTATAACTCGTTATATTTATTAGTAATTCATATAACAAAATCGTAATATATGAAATTTTAAAGTAATTATAATCAATGGATGAATTTATTCATTATTATTTTTTTTCGAGGTTGGGATGAGGGGGTAATAATTGTATGAATCATCCGGATATAGGGACCTCCTGCAAACCATCAAAAGTGGGCACGAATATCCACACTCTGACACATAGGTTTCTTTTGCAAGCCCACATAAAATAATCATTAGAATTTCCGTTTACATCCCAACAAGCAAGGAAGCATATACATAAAATAAAGGGGGTTCGAAATTCTCCCAATAATTCTCGAATTGTTAAAATGCCCTATCATATATTCGGTACAACTTAAAATATGATGTAGAATATTTAAAAAATATCTTTGATAATCTTCGAAAATCTGTAAATAAGATTAAAAATCTTTAAGAATCTTTGAAAATCCTACCTCTTACTTTGCTTCTCTCGTAGGTAAGGCTCAAACCCTCTCGAGCACGTCTCTGGGAAGTCGACCTCATGGCCTCTCTCAACCAACCCAATTTCAGCAATTTTGGGACGGCCCCGAAGAAAGTGGCTAAGAGAGGCGACAACAGAGAAGGTGCATGTCGTGGAATGGGTCCGCAAGAGAAGATTCTATACCACGATATCGTTGCAATGTTTTTGATGTTGGAATTCGACACTTGAGAGCATGGTCTCCAAGAGGCTAATGGCGTGTTGGTCCTTCTATGTCAAACCGGCAAATGAATAGCTAGATTGTGAATCATGACCTCGACGTGAAGGACATATGCAACTGGGGTGAGAAGGATGACCCATGCAAATCTTTAGGCCCCTTTTCACCGTCCCTAGTTGGAACACAATCTTGGGCTGGGGGTGATGACAGACGGCCATCATGGAAGTGATGATCATTGGTAATTTTAGTGGTGGTCCTTGTATAAGCGATGCCGGCGAAGCAATATCTCACGGTGTCACTTTCATTCCGTTAAAAGATAAAGTATGAATTTTACAGTTATTTTTTTTATATTTTATATGCAATTCAAATTTATCCCACCCTTGAACCGGATTTCTTATTCGGTATTTTATCCGGATGTATCCGGATATATTTGGTCGAGAGAGTGTCGCCAAATACTAGATAAATACTTATTAGGATTCAAATTCAGATTATCTATTCAAAATTCGAAGCATTGCCGACTAAACCCTTGAATCAAAAATATAAAAAAAAGAAATAAAAAAAGCAGAACTTGATAGATCCCCCCCACGGCAGCTGCATTTGGACGATTCTTCTGCAAGTACCAGTTTATCAAACGTGTTATCCATCGCACTAAGCTCTGATTTTTGTCTGTTACCTCTCGGCCTCCTCACATATTCTTTCTTGCTCTCTTTCTGAGGACAAGAACCTCAAGATAGGCCCCTCAAGTTTTCTTGGTCGTGTCTCAGCATTCTTGAACCCAGCATTGAGCTCCATCAAATTGTATTCCCTCACTTTCTCCCTCAGTTAACATGAATCGGTTCTTCAAGAGCTCACTGACCCGCCGTCTCTCTCCCGGGCTAAAGCAGCTCGGCACCGAATTCAAGAACCGCCCTCGCGGTTTCGCTCACTGGGCCGGTGGGGATGGTGGCGATTCCGAGCCGGGTTCGTGGAGATCCGTGGAGGGCCTCGTCCGTTGCTCGGCCAACCACGTCCCTCTCACTCCCATCAGCTTCTTGGAGCGGTCGGCCAAGGTCTACAGGGACGCGACCTCGGTGGTGTACGGCGACGTGAGGTACACTTGGAGCGAGACGCACGAGCGGTGCCGGAGAGTGGCCTCTGCTCTGTCCCGGATGGGAATCTCCCGGGGCGATGTGGTGAGTCGGCGCCCGAGTTGGTTTTTTGGGTTCAAATACCCCTGTCATGGTCTGTATCGTCAGGCGAACTTTGGTCGTTTCAAACGCTAATAGTTGTGGATCGGTTACGGCGAATATTTCATATGAAGTTCTCTGGTACATGCGTTCTGGTTTGATTAATGAGTTCTATCTCTTTCTTTTGTCTGCTGTATCAGTTTCTTCATCTGGGCAAAATTTGATCCATTCTGGTTTGATTTGTTAGGAATTGTGTTTCGGTTCATGTGTCTGAAATTAATACCTTTCTCCTTCAAAAGGGTTTGGAAGATAATGACTGGAGTTGTCGTCTCTGTTAGTGCCTGATAATGATTCATCTAGTTCATGGCAGTGATTTGAATAACTGATGAGAGATGAGAGAGGATTAAGCTTTGGGTGTTGTATCTCTGACCAGGTAGCCACCTTAGCTCCCAACGTCCCTGCAGCGTACGAGCTGCATTTCGCGGTCCCCATGGCCGGAGCGATCCTCTGCACGCTCAATGCCCGGCACGACCCGTCCATGGTGTCGACGCTTCTGAAACATTCGAGAGCCAAGGTCATTTTCGTGGACCATCAGCTACTCGAAGTTGCTCGCCAGGCAATCGATTTGTTCAACAAGACAGAAACAGAACCGCCAATTCTAGTCCTTATTTCTGAATTGGATGGATCTGTTCCTCTGCATCCTTCGGGCATTTGTGAGTATGAAGGACTCGTGACCTCAGGGTCCGGTGATTTCGAGGTGCAGCGACCATGCAGCGAATGGGATCCCATCAGCATAAACTATACTTCCGGGACGACATCACAGCCCAAAGGAGTTGTCTATAGCCATAGAGGTGCGTATCTGAATTCGATTGCAACATTTCTTCTTCATGGGATGGGCTCGATGCCGGTGTACCTGTGGACAGTGCCTATGTTTCATTGCAATGGATGGTGCTTGACTTGGGGAGTAGCGGCACAAGGCGGCACCAACGTGTGCCTCCGAAAAGTCTCTCCGAAGGGAATATTTGATTGTATTGCCAAGCATAATGTCACTCACATGGGAGCAGCGCCGACTGTCTTGAATATGATTGTTAACTTGGCAGTGGATGATCGACGACCTCTTCCTCACAAGGTGGAAGTCATGACAGGCGGTTCGCCGCCGCCTCCACAAATCCTATCCAAGATGGAAGATCTTGGGTTCAGTGTGTCGCACTTGTATGGCTTGACAGAAACTTACGGTCCGGGGACATATTGTGCATGGAAGCCCGAGTGGGACTCTCTGCCCTCTGACCAAAGATCGAACATCAAATCTCGACAAGGGGTACAACATCTTGGCCTCGAGGAAGTCGATGTTAGAGATCCGGTCACAATGGAGAGCGTTCCTAGTGATGGTAAGTCTGTAGGAGAGATCATGTTCAGAGGAAACACCGTCATGAGCGGCTACTATAAGAATCAGGAAGCGACGGACAAGGCATTTGAGGGCGGATGGTTTCATAGTGGAGACCTTGCCGTGAAGCATCCTGATGGCTATATCGAAGTAAAAGATCGTTTGAAAGACGTTATAATTTCGGGGGGAGAAAATATAAGCACAGTGGAGGTAGAGACGGTTCTGTACAGCCATCCGGCTGTTCTAGAGGCCGCGGTGGTCGCACGTCCTGATAATCATTGGGGCCAAACGCCTTGCGCATTCGTGAAGTTAAAGGAGGGATGTCATGTCGATGCTCAGGAGATCATAGGATATTGTCGAGATCATTTGCCTCATTACATGTCTCCTCGGACAGTTGTGTTCGAGGATTTGCCCAAAACTTCGACTGGAAAGATCCAAAAGTTCATTCTGAGGGAAAAAGCAAAGGCCATGGGTAGCCTCTCATGAACCAAGCATTACACAATCTATCCCCACAATTTATGTGATTGTTCTTGTGTAGTGTCTCATAATTAACAAAGTTTCTCAAGAGTTGATGGTTCACAAAAGGTTTTTGGAGGTGACCAATATGCGTAATTTATCATGGGAGCTGAGAATAGGTGTCTCAAATTGCTCCTGGTATGCATTACATGAATACATCGACATGAATGCGGCGTCTTGCTTACCGGCCAGCTTTCATCTCTGTTACATTTCAATGTACTGAGGAAATTTATCTCTTTTGCCTTGGCAGTTTCGCCGTGTAATCTTTTAGCTCATGCAGATGTTCGCACACTGTGCTGATTAGATCTAGGTGGACGATGTAGAGTACTGAGCTGCAATACAAGTGGTGTCCTCTTCACTCTGCAGGTTAATGACAGTCGAGGACCGTAATAGTGTGCAACCAGATTTCCTTCCAGATCCACCATGAATACTGCCCCGTTCTTCTTGAGGCAGGGTTGCTGAGTACTTCTCCAGCATTGCCTTGAAGTTTCGAATGGGAGGGTGGTAAAGCGCCAGCTCTGTGTATGCCGTCTTTGCCTGCCAAAGCAGCAGGTGGTAAGATAATGAAAGCCTGCTCAGTATGAATCTCATTTGCTGATGCATCATATCGAATAAGAAAACCGTACGTCTCTACTTATGAACTTACTGCTGCTATAGCAATCCACTATTGGCCTTGTCCGTTATAGCGGATTTCATCTGGCATGCTGGGTAGACGATTAGTTTGTTTTCCTTTCCCTTCCTCCCGCTGCTTAGGTAATGTCTCCTGCACATGTGCGTGCAATTATCGACCCATTTGACAGGTTAAACTTCGCGTTCTGTTCATCTAGATGCGTCAAGTTCCAATGCTTTCGACATCTTGAGGGGAGCATTTCAAGATAGAGTCGCCGATGGAATCTTGATCAGGTGAATCAGCGACCCCATTTGAGGAGGTCACGGACGAGCACTCGAGTATCCTGATCATGGGATCGAGGCACGTGAACTACCTTCCAAGATGGGCCTGAATTGTCTTTGTTGTTACTGATCAAAAACAGTAAACAAGAAAACAGAAAACCAGAAGCTATAGAGGAAGAGAAGCACAGAGAAAACAGAGCACAAACTTGCGTACGTCAGTTTTTTAAGGAAACTGTCAAGTACAGGACAACTTAAACAAGAACAATAACTGCTTACAAACCACATACACGTGCAGCATATAACTGCACCTAAACGTGCTAATTCACTTCCTAGAAAATAGCAAAAAAACACTAAATGCACTTGGCTGTTTTTTAATAAAAAAACAGAGGAAAACAGAGTAAAAAAAACAAAACAGAAAACAGAGTAAAACAGAACAGAAAAACAGCGGCACTGAGACATTATAATCCAACAAACTCCTCCTTGGATCAGTTGCTGCTGCATACTCCAATTTTCTTTCTTAATACTTCAAATCTTCCAGCTTGAAGTGGTTTTGTGAACATATCTGCAAGCTGATCTTCAGATCTGCAATAGACCAACTTAACTTCGCCACTTTGTTGCACCTCACACAGAAAGAAAAATTTGACTTTAAAATGCTTGATTTTGCCATGGAAAACTGGATTATGAGATATTGCTAAAGCAGCCTGATTATCCACATTAACTTCAATGCAATTACTGGAATTCAACCACAAATCCTTCATTATCTTCTTCACCACAAAGCTTGATTTGCAGCTGCAAAGAGCTGCTATAAACTCAGCCTCTGCAGAGACGAGCTACAATCTCTTGCTTTTTAGAACACCAGGAGAAACAAGCAGAACCAAAACTAAAACAATATCCAGACGTACTCTTCATGTCATCTACTGAACCAGCCCAGTCACTATCAGAAAATCCTTGCGAATTAAACTTCTGACCTTTCTTAAACTTCACACCAAAGAACAATGTTCCTTTGAGATATCTCAATACCCTTTTTGCTGCAATCAAATGTAATTGACTAGGACTACTCATAAACCTGGATAAAACACTCACAAAGAAATAGAATATCCGGGTCCGGTTGCTTTGTAAGATACATGAAACACCCAATTAGACTTCTATACATAGAAGCATCTACTGCATCTGTTCCATCATTCTTCTGCAGCTTCTCTTTAGCAGCCATAGGAGTGCTTACACTTTGACAATCTTCCATCTGAAACTTCTTTAGAATTTCCTTCATGTATTTTTTCTGACAAATGAAGATCTCATATGAAGCCTGTTTGACTTCCAGACCCAAAAATTAAGCCATCTTTCCCAAGGCTGACATCTCAAAAACTGCAAATAGATCTTGCTTCACCTTCTCTATCAATTCCATATCATTCCCCGTCACCAATAGATCATCTACATAAAGTGACAGAATTACAACACTGTGATTCACCTTCTTGACATAAAGAGTGAACTCACTTAAGCTTTTACAAAGCCAAAATCCTGCAAATATCGATCTATCTTCCCATACCAAGCTCTTGGAGCCTGCTTGATCCATATAGAGCTTTCTTCAACCCGTATACACTTTCTTCTTGCCCTTTGATATTGAAGCCTTCGGGTTGTTCAACAAAAATCTCCTCCTCAAGCTCTCCATTCGAAATGCAGACTTGACATCTAACTGAAATATAGGCCACCCTTTCTCTCGCTTTGCAATAGCTAACGGTAGCCTTATTGTATCAAGTCGTGCAACAGGAGAAAATGTTTCAGAATAGTCTACTCCCCATATTTGTGCATAGCCTTTCACCACCAGTCTAGCTTTGTGTTTATTAACAGAACCATCAGGATTAAGTTTTCTTCTAAACACCCACTTAACCCCAATCACATTCTTATCATATGGTCTGTCAACAAGCTCCCATGTGTGGTTTTTTTGGATCATAGAAATCTCTTCCTGCATTGCTGCAATCCACCTCTGATCCTCCTTAGCTTCCACAAAGTTAGATGGTTCGAGCATTGCCACATTGCTTCTTTCATAGATTTCAGCAAGTGACCTTGTGCCTTTCACTGGTAAATCATCCACACTGTCTTCCAATCCATCTATAACTTCATCAACTTCTACATCTGTTGCAGGTTGTTTTTCGAACTATTCGTTTCCGCACTCTTTCCTTCCATCCAATTCCACTCATCTTCCTCTAGAAAAACAACATCTTTGCTTACAGTCACCTTCCCTGTCATAGGGTGAAAAATTCTGTAAGCCTTTGATTAGAGACTGTATCCAATGAAGATTCCAAGCTCTGCTTTCTTATCCAGCTTGTCCCTCTTGACCTCAGGAACATGAGTATAACACAAACACCCAAAAACCTTCAAATTTTTCACAGAAGGTTTAACACCATACCGACTTCAAAAGGTGTTGACCTCTCTAAGGCCTTTGTGGGCAATCTGCTCAACAGAACACTGCAAGGTATTAGCCGCTTCACCTAGAACTTCTTAGGCAATATCTTCTCCCGCATCATACATCCGGCCATCTCCATAATACTTCTTTTTTCCTCTCACCGACCCCATTCTCGTTGAGGTGAATAGGGAGCAAATGAACCTGCTGCACAATTCCCGCTTGCTCACAATTCAACTTAAACTTGTGAGCGGTATACTCGAACCATTATCGACCCGAGCATTTTAATTTTCTTCCCACTCTGATTCTCAATTAAGGCTTTAAACTTCACAAACACATCAGCAACTTCAGACTTGGTTCGCAGAAAATAAATCCAACTCATCCTAGTCATATCATCAGTGAAGGTAATGAAATACCTGCTACCATTGAGAGAAGACTCAGACATAGGTCCACATAAATCTGTGTGGACTAATTGCAGCTTCTCACATGCTCTCCAGCCTCCTCCTTTGAAAGGAAATCTGACTTGCTTGCCAAGAAGAGAAGTTCTACACTGTGGAAATTCCTCCTCCAAACTTGGCAAGTCATTTGCCAAGCTATTTCTCTGCATAAACGACATGCTCTTCCTGTGAACATGCCTAAGTCTTTTATGCCATAACTCTGCATTTTCTTCTTTGCACTTTAAAGCCATTTGTTGCATCTCTTGTGGCTTGAACATGAAACTCTTGTCCCTCATTGGGATTCTTAGCACTTATTTGCTATCTGGATTATTAATAAGACATTCCTTCCCTTCGAACTTCACTTTATAGCCCTTCTCAACTAATTGACCAACACTTAACAGATTATGCTCAATATTTGGCACAAAAAGAACATCACTGATCAGCTTCACCTCCTGATTTCCTTCAATAGCCACTGTACCCTTCCCTTGCACTTCGATATACTGTCCATTGCCAATTCTGACTCTGGACCTGACTGACCTGTCTAGAATCCTAAACAGCTTCAAATTGCCAGTCATATGATTGGTACAACCACTATCCACCAGCCATGCATCATTCCCAACAGAAGATTCAGAAAAAGAAGCTACAAACAAGTGCTCTTCCTCGCCATTCACCGCTACCCGGGCTTCTCCTGCTTGCTGGTAATTTTTCTCTTTGCAGATGGCTTCCATGTGACCCAACTTGTGACATCTTCTGCACCTAGCATCAGGCTTTCTCCAACATCTAAAAAACTGATGATTAGTTCCACCATAGTATTGACAAGGCTTTTTGTTCTTCTTCCATTTGCTAGACCTACCAGAGTTTCCTTCTTTTGCTACAAACTTGGAGTCACCGGCATTTTCTCTAGACTGAATCCATTTCTTCCCTTTGCCTCCATCATTTGACGTCACTCTAGCTTGCAGCGCACCCTCTACAAACTCTTCTCTTCTCATCAGTCTTATGTGCTCCTGTGCCTGTAGAGCATTTAACAATTCTGCAAGCTTTATATCAGCTAAGTCTCTTGTATTTTCCAGAGATGCTATGGTGGCTTCGAACTTCTCTGGAAGAGACACCAGGATCTTCTGAACAAGCCTTTCATCCTTCAAGTCAGTCCCTAAAACTCTGATTTTTTCAGCTATCCCAACCAACCTATTAGAGTACTCCTTCACTGACTCTGAATCTTTCATATGCTGTCTCTCAAACTCCCTCAAGAGATTCAGCACCTTCATGCCTCTTATCTTCTCATCTCCCTCGTATTCATCCTTCAAGAAATCCCATATTGCCTTTGCAGAATCACATCTCATGATCCTTGTGAAGATAGTGGGTGAAACAGCAGCGTACATGCATGACTTTGCCTTGGCCTTCCTTGTGATTATCTCTTTATGGTACTTTATTTGATTCAAGGTCGGATTGTCTGGAAGTGGAGCAACCTCATAATCATCCTCCACAGCTTCCCACAGATCATGACCCTCCAAAAATGCTGTCATCTTAACAGCCCATGCTTGATAATTCTCTCCAAGAAATACCGGAGAAGCCATCGCAGAGAAACCACTCGACCCCCTCCATCACCCTTTAACTTCTTTACACTTCGATACTTGCTTCACTTCACAGTCCCTCAAGATCATTCATGCTCGATACCACCGTTGTTACTGATCAAAAACAGTAAATAAGAAAACAGAAAACCAGAAGCTATAGAGGAAGAGAAGCACGAGAGAAAACAGAGCACAAACTTGCGTACGTCGTTTTTTAAGGAAACTGTCAATTACAGGGACAACTTAAACAAGAACAATAACTGCTTACAAACCACACACATGTGCAGCATATAACTGCACCTAAACGTGCTAATTCACTTCCTAGAAAATAGCAAAAAAACACTAAATGCACTTGGCTGTTTTTTAATAAAAAAACAGAGGAAAACAGAGTAAAAAAAACAAAACAGAAAACAGAGTAAAACAGAACAGAAAAACAGCGGCACTGAGACATTATAATCCAACAGTCTTCCCCTATTTAAATTTTAGCAGCATTAGGACGACCTACTAATCCTGGTTTTTCTAGTACATTTACTGTCTAGATGTGATATATGTGAAATTTTGTGAAATTCCTGATACTATTTATGTAAGTTGTTTAAATATATGACGTCGGGATTGACATGAAGTACGGAAATTTAATGTTCTGCATGTATGTTAAGACAATTTCTACTATATTTGAGGAGATTACAATCATAGTGTCTTTTCTGGTGACTTCCAACATGAAAGGATGGACTGACCCTTAAGAATAGCGAGAGATGTACAGCAATCAGCAAGGAATCGTGATCGAAATTGGTCAAGAACTTGGGACAGAGTCGAGTTACCAACCTTTTCAACGTTGGCCATGATGAACTAGCCGTCCAGCGGAGATTATAAATCGGTCATCGATAGCATTCTGCTCAAATTAATTCAAGCCTTTCGATTGTGAAGCGAAATCAGTGTATACGTCACAATCGTCAAGAAAACTTTTCACGGAAGATCTTACCCACCATCATATACGAGGGTTCCGACCACCCGCAATCTCACTAACCATCAAATTAAGGGTGGATGAAGGCGCTCGTAAGAAATTACTTTTACAGCAGCTGTGAGTGCTATAATTACTTTATTATTGATTGATTATTTACTCTTTTGCAACAAAGAGCAACCGTCATTCTCGATACCTAACTATATTTACCATCACCGGACATGCCCATGACAGAAGGTAATCTCAAAAGCTGTCTCATTTGATTGAAACAAAATGCTCGGGCCGATTTATAATTCGAATATGTTAGTATTGGCCCCTGAAGATGTTCGACATTCGACATTCGAATATTTTAGTCTAGCGTCGCTTTCGACTGAATTTGAGTCATATTGCATGGTTTTGGTTGATATGCTGCTATATTCAGGTAGTTAAGTTTGCTGCCAGGGTGAGGCATTGGTTTGGACCGAATAAAGCATTTTGCTTTGGGTAGTCAACATGCTGGGCTAATATTGACTTGAGTGATTTGATCTTTTGTCAATTATTTACTCTGTTGCTTCATCAGTGATGTGATATCTATCCTGTTTACCTCATTCCTTGATAAGGACCTACGGACTAGTTGACTCTTACATGGTGTCCACTATATCCGACACTAATGCCGTTATAGATGATCTGTTCTCCCTATGATGTATTATCACTAACTTAACTCAGGTTTTCAATTGGTTCAGGAGCACCATTTTTTGCGAATTATGTGACAAAACTACCTTATTATTCATTACGCAATAAACATCTCACTATAAATGAACTTGGTTGCTCAATCCTTTTTCTTTGTTTATTCCTTTTGACGGCATTGCAAAGTTTGGTCTTTTTAAGCATCTCATACTACTGTTCTTTTAGGTGATGACAAAGTTCTGTTCAGAGCGTATCGCACAATACGCTTTCGAGTATGCTTACTTGAACAATAGAAAGAAAGTGACTGCTGTCCACAAAGCAAACATTATGAAGCTGGCAGATGGTCTATTCCTGGAATCATGCCGAGAAGTCGCCAAAAAGCACCCTGGGATTACGTACAGTGAGATCATTGTGGACAATTGTTGCATGCAACTCGTTTCCAAGCCTGAACAATTTGATGTCATGGTATAGTTTCTCAACGTTTACATTTTCATTCACAAGTTAAATTTATAGGCATGAGTTGTTAAAATACTGTGTCAGCTCTTTCAGTATTTATCTTACGTAAAAGATTATATATTCTGCATCTTGATAGCAAATCTAGTGAATTTATTGGTTGGGACTTATAAATAGGTTGCAGAATAGAGATGGAAGTTGACCCCACTAGGTTACAGAGTACCGACTGGAAGGAAAAGTTGGAGTATAACGATGGAAAAAAAATATTCCTTTATGACTTTTTGGAGTTTCTTTCTTGCTCTTTTATGTACACGTGTATCCAATTCCATGCATACTTTGTCTGAGAAGGGCTTGGAGGATTGAATTTGGTGATATTAACAAAGATTTCATGATTAGTGTGTCTTTAACTGGGGCAAACTACTTGTTTAGAAAGCAGAGAGCATGCTCTTGGAGGATATCGCAGTATATTAGTTTTGGACTATAGGCTACTTATGACGAAAGCATTGATTTAGCACTTCTTTGCTCTTGATATCAACTTGAGAATTAACTGAATAGAAATCTGCTAAAGTTATCTTTAATGAGCGTTCTTTTTTATTGTTCATTTCTGTGGTCAGAAGGGAAGAAAGCAAACAGGCTAAGTTTACATTTTCATGCGCAATTCCCTTTGATGGTAGTTTTGCTTCTTCCTGTGCATTCTAATGTGATTTCTGGAGTGTTGCAATGGGAGGGAGATCAGTTGTGTATAGGTGTAGATGCTATATTTTCTTTTATTTTGCCATCCATGGTTAAGAACCAAGTTTATCACAGGCTTCTCTAGGTTTGAAGTTGCTGAGACTATATAAGAAGGAAAAGAATTTTCTCCAATAATAATTACGTAGAATGGGAGGAAAGGCAATTAAACACATTTCTTCTGACAGTTTGAGGGCAAGTTCTTTTAGAGGATATGCCATATGACCAGCCTGAAGTTCACTTGGCCATTGAGATAAGCAACAAATCTCAGGATAACTGATTGGCTATGCTTGGAAGCATATGCAGCAATGATGGTTGATCTTGGCTAGAGAAGGCCTCTCTAGGAAAACTTTAATAAAGACTTGTATGTTTGAGAATCAAGATTTCATATTTATTTTATTGGAATGGCTACGATACCTGAACGGAGAGGGAAACATTACCGTTGGAGTTTGTTAGAGTATAAGGGTAAAATAGTCTTTAGGAAGATCAAGATCAGATACAGGAGAAGAGTCTAATGGTAGATCTGATGCAGAAGATGACGTAGTAGTGACAGGAGAAAAAGTGTCCAAATAATCAACCCTATACACCTGGGCATACCCTTTGGCAACAAGTCTCGCTTTTAAACGAGCAAGAGAACCATCGGGATTGACCTTCACAGCATACATCCATTGACAACCAATAGCAGTTTTGCCTAAAGGAAGAGGTACAAAATCCCAAGTTAGATTCATTTCAAGAGCCTTTAATTCTTCTTCCATTGTTGTCTTGCAATCAGAACTTTGTAATGCTTCAGCTACAGACTTAGGGATAGGATGTTGTTCAACAATAGATAAAAATGACCAAAAAGAAGGAGACACGGAAGAGTAAGAGATAAAATTTGCAATAGAATGTTGAGTATAGGCACGTGTACCTTTTTGATGAGCAAGCAACAACATTGTGTGATAATAAAGTTGTAGTGCATATAGCTTCAAATCCTGTGTTTCATGAGAGAACAAAATACATTGAGGTTGATTGTCATTTTATTCGAGAGAAGTTACAGAGTGGATTGATTCTTTCAAGTCATGTTTGAACTAGTGAGCAACTTGCAGATATTTTTACTAAACCTTTGGGTGATGGGAGGATAGATTATATTTGTAACAAGCTGGGCATGATTAATATCTATGCTCCAGCTTGAGGGGGAGTGTGTTAGAGTATAAGGGTAAAATAGTCTTTAGGAGCTTTAGGGTTTATTCTATTTATATATATAGAACATTACTGAATAAAAAATAGCACTTTTCTCTCACAGAGCTTTTACAATAATTACTCGAGTCACTTATTCTTGACTTTAATGGTCATCTTCTTAGAAATGCTATATTTTGTTCACGGCATTTTATTGCACCCTGATTAAAGCAATGAGCTCCACTGAAGTGTGGTTTGTAATTTGCGGTGACTGTTGTTTTTCTAGAGGAAGATGAGTGGAATTGGATGGAAGGAAAGAGTGCAGAACAGCAGCAGTTCGAAAAACAACCTGCAACAGATGTAGAAGTTGATGAAGTTATAGATGGATTGGAAGACAGTATGGATGATTTACCAGTGAGAGGCACAAGGTCACTTGCTGAAATCTATGAAAGAAGCAATGTGGCAATGCTCGAACCATCTAACTTTGTGGAAGCTAAGGAGGATCAGAGGTGGATTGCAGCAATGCAGGAGGAGATTGCAATGATCCAGAAAAACCACACATGGGAGCTTGTTGACAGACCATCTAATAAGAATGTGATTGGGGTTAAGTGGGTGTTTAGAACAAAACTTAATCCTGATGATTCTGTCAATAAACACAAAGCTAGACTGGTGGTGAAAGGCTATGCACAAATATGGGGAGTAGACTATTCTGAAACATTTGCTCCTGTTACACGACTTGATACAATAAGGCTACTGTTAGCTATTGCAGCAGAGAAGGGGTGGCCTATATTTCAGTTAGATGTCAAGTCTGCATTCCTGAATGGAGAGCTTGAGGAGGAGATTTTTTTTGAACAACCTGAAGGCTTCGGTATCAAAGGGCAAGAAGAGAGTGTATACAGGTTGAGGAAAGCTCTATATGGACTGAAGCAGGCTCCAAGAGCTTGGTATGGGAAGATAGATCGATATTTGCAGGATTTTGGCTTTGTGAAAAGCTTAAGTGAGTTCACTCTTTATGTCAAGAAGGTGAATCACGGTGTTGTAATTCTGTCACTTTATGTAGATGATCTATTAGTGACGAGGAATGATATGGAATTGATAGAGAAGGTGAAGCAAGATCTATTTGCAATTTTTGAGATGTCAGACTTGGGAAAGATGGCTTATTTTTTGGGTCTGGAAGTCAAACAGGCTTCATATGAGATCTTCATCTGTCAGAAAAAATACATGAAGGAAATTCTAAAGAAGTTTCAGATGGAAGATTGTCGAAGTGTAAGCACTCCTATGGCTGCTAAAGAAAAGCTGCAAAAGAATGATGGAACAGATGCAGTAGATGCTTCTATGTATAGAAGTCGATTGGGTGTCTTATGTATCTTACAAAGAACCGGACCGAGATATTCTATTTGCTTTGTGAGTGTTTTATCCAGGTTTATGAGTAGTCCTAGTCGGTTACATCGATTGCAGAAAAGGGTCTTGAGATATCTCAAAGGAACATTATTCTTTGGTGTGAAGTTTAAGAAAGGTCAGAAGTTTAATTTGCAAGGATTTTTTGATAGTGATTGGGTTGGTTCAAAGTGGATGACATGAAAAGTACGTCCGGATATTGTTTCGCTTTGGTTCTCGCTTGTTTCTCCCGGTGTTCTAAAAAGCAAGAGATTGTAGTTCAGTCTACTGCAGAGGCTGAGTTTATAGCAGCTATTGCAGCTGCAAATCAAGCTTTGTGGCTGAAGAAGATAATGAAGGATCTGTGGTTGAATTCTAGTGATTGCATTGAAGTTAATGTGGATAATCAGGCTGCTTTAGCAATATCACAGAATCCAGTTTTCCATGGCAAAACCAAGCATTTCAAAGTCAAATTTTTCTTTCTGCGTGAGGTGCAACAAAGTGGCAAAGTTAAGTTAGTCTATTGCAGATCTGAAGATCAGCTTGCAGATATGTTCACAAAACCACTTCAGGCTGGAAGATTTGAGCCGTTAAGAGAGAAAATAGGAATCTGCAGCAAAGAATCGATCCAAGGAGGAGTTTGTTGGAATTGTTCAGCTCCTGTTTTCTATCATGTTTTCCTCTGTTTTCCTCTATTTTTTTTTTATTAAAAAACAGCCAAGTTCATTTAGTTATGCATTTAGTGTTTTTGCTATTTTCTAGGAAGTTAATAGCAAGTTTGTGTGCAGTTATGTGTTGCACGTACGTGAGCAGTTTCTGCTTTGTATTTAGTGGTTGTACTCGACCATTTTTTTTCTTATGCACAAGACGTATGAAGTGCTATGCTTTGTTTTTTTTTATCCTTTCTCTCCCTCAAACAACAGAGATGTTTTCTGTTTTGATTGTTGTTTTATAAGCTTTAACAGTGACCCCCAATCTTTACGGGAATCTGGTCGCAAATGCAGCAGCTGGCATTGCTGGTGGAACTGGAGTCATGCCAGGAGGTATGTCTTAATGTTCGATCACATTCTAGTATTCTTTATATGTTTCATTCAGCATGGCTGAAAATTGATTCTCGTGAGGTACATTTATGAGTCGTAGGAACTAGGATGGGACATGGAGCTATTAGAGAGAGGGACAATCAAATTGTGTGGGACTCTTAACAGAACTTTTTGGCCTTTGTTCATAAAATGACATTATGTGCTATTCAACTTGTTCTCTAGTTGCCGACCCAAAAAAAATAAAATAAATTGTGCCCCAGATCTTTGGAACAGACAAGCAATGCCTTGGCTCTTGCCCTGATCATGCCATTTTTGAGAAAGGGGCTTCAGCAGGTAACGTGGGTCATGAAAAGCTAGTCGAACAAAAGAGGGCGAATCCCGTAGCCGTGATTCTATCATCTGCCATGATGCTGAGGCATCTCCAATTTCCATCATTCGCTGATCGCTAGAAACTGCCGTGAAGCGAGTAATATCGGAGGGAAAGTACCGGACGAAGGATCTAGGCGGAGACAGCACTACACAAGAGATCACTAACGCAGTTTGTTGGAAGATACGCAATATCTTCTAGATACTCAGGATCAATTAATATCATATATGATCCTTAGATTATTTAGTTACCTTTTTTCTTATACATGCCTTGTACTATATTATCACCCTTGTACATTGATACGATATACAAAAAATACACAGAATTTTCCCCACGTCTTCTCTGCGTTCCCTTCTCGCCTTTGATTTCCTTCATCGTTCCCTCCTTGCCTTCGACTTCTTTCATGGTATCAGAGCACAGTTGTGCATCTGTGATTTGCTTCCACTCCATCTGATTGCCTATCCAGAGAAACAAGCTAACCTGCAAAATAGCGTTAGCACTCTGGTGTATGAATCGGTCTCTTGAATTTCTTTTTAAACAAGTGAAGGAAGAAGAGGAATCTTACCACCTCCATGGCCGACGAGCAGATTCTTGGAGAAACACCTACCTCAGAGGTGCGGGACCTCATGTGGAACATAGTTGTTGGAGCCTTAAGTCAGCCCATTATAGGGCCATTTCTCCAGTGGCAACCCAATCCAGGGCAGCCCATTTTGGGCCTTCCATACCAGTGGGTGCCAATCCCCATGTATTATGGGCCCAACTCGAATTTCTCTTTTTCAGGATTCCAGATGCGGAGAGATGACGGCCGACCAGCCATAAGTGGGGCAGGCGCGACAGAAGGATCCGGGTCGTCTAGTGCGGGCGAAAACCCTAATGGGCCAGGCGAATCAAACATAGGATTTTTGAGTGGGTCTCATTCAGGTCAAATTGCAAATCCCTACCCAGGAATTCCACCCGGCTTTTTGCCGTTTCCCTTCACGACCGCCATGGGTCGCCCAGAACCCGGAGACGCGTTGTATGTCTCCATCGCCGATGGATCGGAGTTACGGCTTATTGGCCACCTTCTCACGGGACCAGAAAATTACTCAAACTGGGCGCGGGATTTTCGGCAAGCCCTTGTCACGAAGGACAAGGACGGTTTCATCGACGGAAATGTTCCAATTCCAACTGACGAAAAAATGGCATGGCAATGGAAAAAATGCAATTAGTTAGTCAAGCCTTGGATAGGAAATTGTATAAGTCCCGAGATCGCTGTTGGTCTGCCTCCCACAGAAGATTTGAAAGCCATTTGGGAAAGCATCAAGGAAATGTATGGGAAATTAGACCGGGCGAAGATTTTCTTGCTTCACCAAGCTCTCACAGAGCTGAAGCAAGGAAACTTGACCATTACGGCATGCTTCAATAGGCTTTCAGCTCTCTGAAATGAGTTGGAAGTGGCTAAGGAGAAGCTAGAAAGGCTCGAGGTGACCCTTCAACAGTACAAGGCCATGAAAGACCGAGAAAAAGCTACACGGTTTCTCCTAATTTTGAATGACTCTTACCTCAATTTTAGGTCGCAGATCTTAGCAATGGAGCCTGTGCCTCCTCTTGGTCGGATTTTTCAGTTGGTGGTGCAAGAAGAAAGCTAACGCCTTACCTCGTCGGAAACGAAGGCAACCGAGAGCATGGCACTGGCGGCAAGAGGAGAAAGGGTGTTGAAAACCCTAGACAAAGAGGCACTGGGGTTTCTAGCGGAGCAACAGGCCTTTAAAGGCTTTGGATTGGACGGCCAAGATCGATTGTCACCATCTGACGGCTCCAAGGGCACCTGAGATCTACAGAATTTGAATGGCAGAGATGGCTTCGCGACAAAAGGATCCAACGGTGGTTCTTCTTCGAGAAATTATGGGCAAAATTCAAAAAATAGAGGGAAATTGTACTGTGAATTTTGCAAGCGGCCCCACCACACAATCGAAAATTGTTGGAAGTTACACGGTCGACCTGGAGAAAAAGATAAAAGGGGAAAGGAAACATCAGCAGCTTATCAAGTTAATGGATTAGCAAATGCAAATCAACCCATAGATCATGGGCAATATCAACAATTGCTGCAGGCTTTATAGAAATTGGAGATTCCAGCAAAGGGAGCAGTTTCACAGGTATTTCTCATAGCTTGATAAATACAATATCAAGAAATGCCTAGATTATTGATTCAGGAGCCAACGATCATATTGCATGTGATAAAGGTCTGTTTTCTATTATTTAGGAAAAATTGGATAATCTCATTATTGTCCAATTACCAAATGGAAACATTACTTATGTCACCATCACAGGAACAATCAATCTTAGCCCTGAGATTATCCTCACAAATGTTCTTTATGTCCCGGGTTTTCAATTTAATCTCATTTCCGTATCTAGAACCTGTGAGAAAAATTCATGCCGAGTTCTTTTCAATGCCGATACTCGTCTATTTCAGGCCCCTTCGACTGGCAAACTGATGGGCTGGAATAACTTCTCTGAAGGGTTATTTTTTTGGAATAGTTCATCCAAGGAGCTAAATCTTTCCAGCATTCCTTGTAATAAGAAATCATTGTGTAATTTGACTGCCATTGATGAAAATTCCATTTTACATTCCAGAATGGGCCATAGTTCTTCATTTCCTTATCCTCAGTGTTATGTTTGTCCGCTTGCCAAGCAATCACGTGTTCCTTTTCCATTAAGCAAAAATCGTGCAAACAGTATTTTTTCATTACTTCATATTGATGTTTGGGGACCATATCATACATCGAACCATGATAGATCTCGGTTCTTCCTCACCATTGTGGACGATCATTCTAGGGCTACATGGATTTTTCTCATGCAATCTAAGGTTCAAGTTTCATCCAATTTGAGGACTTTCCTTTCTCTGTCAAACACTTAATTTGGAAAATCTGTGCAACGGATCCGAACAGACAATGGAAGAGAAATTTTCAATCATAAATGTGCTGCTCTATTCTCTTCTCAAGGGATATTATATGAAAGTTCATGTACTTATACATCACAGCAGAATGGAGTAGTGGAACGGAAGCATCGCCACCTATTGGAAGTCGCACGGGCTTTGAAATTTCAAGCTCCTATTCCAGACAATTTTTGGGGTGATTGTGTATTGACTGCAGCTTACTTGATCAATCGTACACCTACCAAGGTACTTGACGGATGAACTCCCTTCGAATTACTTTTTGGGAAGAAACTAGAGTTGAGCCATCTGAAGGTTTTTGGGTGTTTATGCTATGCCACAATAGTAGGACCTAGGGATAAGATGGGTTGTGATATCCCAAATTTTCAATCCTGTTGTCCATTGAATAAATCGAGCATTTCATTGACGCGCATATAGGGCTGTTCTCAGAGTCGATCACTCTCGAGATAACTAGACTATCTGGGGAAGCCATTAAGAAAATTTAAGGCAATAAACTTAAGAATTCGACCAGGAATCGGCTATTCGACCGTGCTCATCTTTAGAGGTCATTACGGTATAGTTAAAAATTGATTAGAAGTCAGAGATAGGTCAGTTCGATTGAGATATATGGCTAAACGCGGGCGACTCCACTAAATTGAAAAATTCTCGTCGACCGGTCCTAGACTGATTTTTATGTCGTTTTGGTACCCTGTGTTCGTATTTGAATTCTCAAGATTTTCACGACAATTGAGAGTCGCCAATGTGTCGAGTGGGTTCATTGTGGCTCGAAGAAAATCGACCACGGGTCATTTGTGCTAAAATTTTTTGAAAGTTACTAGGTAGCCTAGGTCAAGCTAAAATCGCGCCGAATTAAAAGTAATTGCGAATTTGAATCCGCTTTCAGAAATTGAAAGTTCTGTCATGTCACAAATCATTTTAGGAACGTTGACTCAGTCTCATAAGATTTTTCTGCAAATCAAGACTTTTTGGGAAAAAGTCGTCCTAAGGCTGTTTTATTCAGAAAATGTCGGGGATCGTTTTTGATCGCGTAGTTGGGATGCAAGTAGGATCAAGTGGTGAGGAAAAATACCAATTTGATCAATGAGGTGTTGATTGCATTTTTGAGGGCCAAATTGGATTGAATCAAGAGAGATTTGGTGTCCAATTGAGGGAGAAATATGTGAAATTCGTAGCTCCCCATTGCCTATAGCTTTTGGACCATTTCAAGGGTTGTAAAAAGAGCATTGGTGGTTGACTTGAGGCCAAGGGACTAGCTGGTGGTGGAGGAATGGTCAAAGGGACCATTGAGAAGAAAATGTGACCAAGTGGACCCCTTGTCCCCTTGTCTCTTCCCTTTCTCCCTCAAGCTATCGTCCACAGCCCCTCCTCCCTCTTGTTTTTGCTATTTGACACCCTCAGCCAGCAAGGAGACCAGCCGAGCCAGCCCTCGTTGTTCCAGACCGCACGCTATCGCCACCGTTCGCCGTTCCGCCCTGCCCAAGTGCCTGCGCGCCCTCCGCCTTGCCGTGCCGTTGTCCCCATCCAGTCGTGTGTCCAGCTGTGTCTCGCTGTCCAGTAGGATCAGTTGGAGCCCTTGCCGTTACCGTGAGCCGTCGCCTCTGCTCGTCCAAGTTGCTGGAGCCTCCGCTGGTCCATCGCTAGTCTCACCTCACCAAATTAGCCCCGGTTCCGTCATTTCTAGCCCTGAACAGAAGCAAAATCGTGTGGGTTTCCAGCACTGTATTGGCCTGTTTTGGCCCGTTTCTCGGCCCCGAAAGCTAAGCCTGCTTTGGAGAGAAGTGAGCCCCGTCGCGTCCCCGCCGATTTGCACCGACCAGATTGCCGAGCAAGTGAGTTTAACTCACTAATCCTCACTTAGTAGGTTAATGACACTTAATGGTTGATTAGATTAAGTTAAGCTAGGATTAGTGAATTTAATTAATTACCGATGCATGTTAGGTGGATAGTTAGTGCAATTAGCGAGTAAATAGACTCTAGTATTTATTTAACGAGTCTTGAAAATTTTTCGGGTCCGTTTCGGCGTCCAATTAGGCATTACGGGCCTAAATTGGATTTATTGGCATTTATTTATTATTTTTCGTAATTATTTAATTAATTAATTATTTTCCAGAAATTAGACTGGGATAGCCGGTGACCGGAATTTTGTGCTGATTGCAGTGGTGCTCTCTATTTATTTAATTGAGTACCTGATTGTGCAAATTGATTGTGACTAGTGTTTGTGGGTATTTAATTCCAAAAATGGATGATTTTGGTAATTAATTGGAAAATTACCAGGCGTCGGTTTACAGCGCCAAAAATATATTTTGGGATTGCTGAAAATAGTGGGAGGTTCAAAAGTGAAAACCTTGTATTTTGGCTAAGGCCGGCCATGTACCCACACACGTATATTTTTATCAGATATGAAAAAAATGGTAAATTGATTGTACGATCGAAATAGTATACTACAACGGCTCGATGGCTCTATATGTCATCTTGGAGAAAGAACGTTATACTATATCGGCTCGGTGACTTTATATGTCATCTTGGAGATAGAACGATACACTATATTGGCTCGGTGACTCTATATGTCATCTTGGAGAAATGACGATATATTATACTGGCTCGATGACTTGATATGTCATCTTAGAGAAGGAATGGTATGCAATACTGGCTCGGTGACTCGATATGTCATCTTAGAGATTGAACAGTATTATATTTATTCTCCTTTGGGGCAAGCTATTATCTATATATCACCTAGGGTGAGCAGTCTTGGATTTTGATCAGACTCATATATAATATTGTTTTGACTAGGTGATGGTCCGATGACATGGAATCGATTGAGTCGATTGATCGATGATTCGATCTAATTGAGTGATTTGATTGTTGATATGATTCAATGAAATATTAAATGGTATCGACTTGCAAGGAGGAAATTGAGGCCAAGGTAAGTCCTCTGATCTATGATTGTGTTTAGGCAGCCTTTAGGGTGTATTTTCTTCCTAATCGAGTCTTGGGGGGTAGAACTCGCTGAAACATAATCTCACCCCATTGTGGGACAACATTTTAGGTCCATAGATGGCAGCACCCCTACCACCTCTCGAACGGTTTGGTCAGCCCAAGAAATTCACTGAAATAGGTTATCACATTCCGATACATCACCACCCCGAATGATTGGAATATGTACTGGTGAAAGCCACCATCTGGGTTGATGAGGGTCTACCCCACAAGGTGCCCTGTGAATACTAGTCGTGGTATCACCATTACAGCAATGGACGAAGGGTGGGGCCTGTGCCGGAATCTGATGTACCTTTGTACGTTTTGGAAGTTGCGTTCGGAAAGGGGACAACAGATTCTAAGGGTGGATCGGTGGTGGATAAGAAAGACCCCAAGCTCGAGGGCGATTCTGACTCTCTGGTGTACTAAGCCATAGGCTCCAACTGGAGCAAGGAAGAAGGAGAGATCGTCGAGGAGGACCCGGAGGAGGACCCAGAGGAGGATCCGGGAGAGGATTGAAACCCCACCCTTGTTTTCAGACTATGTTGTTGGACTGGCTTTGATTAGAACCTGACCCGTTAGTGTACTGTATGTATATATATGACTCAGTGGTTTTATGTGCATATAAGTGTGATGATTTTTCAAGTTCGAGATTTTTAGTCATACTTTCTTATCCCATTGGTTTATTGTCTAGGGATTATTTATATGCTTCTGCATGCGTACTAAAATGAATGGGTCGGCAATGCGTCTTGGGATGTCACTATTTAATCGACCAGGTGAGGGATGGGTGCGTGCCCGAGGATTGGGGCGTGACATGGGTCCTTGTGCTCGCTGCTGCATATTCATGGGATATCCTACTCTTCAAAAAGGATACTGAGTATTTGATCCATCTATAGAAGAATTTTTGTTAGTAGAGACGTTGTATTCCAGGAAAATGTTTTTCCATTCGCTACACAAGAACCAACCACGGATAAGGGGCATTCTTTTACTTCTCATATAGAGGAAGTCTTCGACAATCCAGGACATGTTTTCCTTCCTTCCTTAGACAACACAAGTAATTCTCCGGTATCTAATTCCACTACGGAACTGACTCCTCTTGTGGAAGTGATAGATCAACATTCTGATGATGTGGATACCAACAACTCGTCTCACTTCGAGACCCCAGAGGACCACTCACCTCCAAAGAATGATCAACCGTGACGTTCTGGACGAGCTAAACGCCTGCTGACTTGGACCTGAGATTACATATGTGGCGCATGGAGCTCACTAGGTACTCGATTTCCCATTTCTTCCTATGGTATTGATCAGTTATCTCCGGAACATAGATGTTGCATCACTCGCATATCTGAAGAGTGAGAACCATCCAACTATAATGAGGCATGCACTGATCCGCGACGGCAGAAAGCTATGGAAACATAATTCCAAGCTTTAGTGGATAACCAGACATGGGAAATTGTTTCCTTACCGCCTCATCGCAAGGCAATTGGCTGCAAATGGGTCTACAAGATTAAGTATTGAGCAGATGGATCAATTGAGAGATACAAAGCGCGATTGGTGGCCAAGGGTTTCACGTAGCGGGAAGGCTTCGACTATCATGAAAACTTCTCCCCTGTGGCTAAAGATGTTACAGTTCGTTCATTTCTTTCAGTAGCAGCATTTCAAGACTAGCCCTTGCATCAGATGGATGTTCACAATGCTTTTCTGCATGGAGACTTGGACGAAGAAATTTACATGGACATACCACAGGGTTTACGGAGACAGGAGGAGAATACAGTATGTCGTCTCCGCAAATCCCTATATGGCCTCAAACAGGCCTCCAGACAGTGATACATCAAGTTTGCAGACTCCTTGATAGTTGCCGGTTTTCATCAGTCCAGATATGACTATGCAGTTTTTACATGGACCAAAGGTATGTCGTCTATCTATTTGATGATATATGTAGACGATATACTTATTATGGGCAATGATAACGTAGCTGTCAAAAGCTTCAAGGAATACTTGCATTCTACTTTTCATATAAAGGATTTGGGTTCACCCAAATATTTTCTTGGAATTGAGATTGCACGATCAGACCAAGGGATCTCTCTCAGCCAAAGAAAATTTGCCCTGGAAATCATATCAAAAGCAGGTTTATCAGGATGTAAGCCAGCTGTTATTCCAATTGAGCAAAATGTCAAATTAACCACATTGGATTATGATGTTGGAGTATCTCAAGAAGATGATCCCATTCTCAGAGATTCATTGGGTTATCAGAAGCTAGTTGGCAAGCTTATATATCTAACTATGACTAGACCAGATATAAGTTATGCAGTGCAGACCCTCAGTCAATTCATGCACAAGCCACAGCAGTCTCATATGAATGTAGCACTGAAAGTAGTGAAATATTTGAAGAAGTGCCATGGACTTGGGATTATCCTTTCCAGAAAGTGTGATATGAGTATGACTGCATATTGTGATGTGGATTATGCGACCTGTCTGATGAGCAGAAGGTCCATTACTGGTTTCTGTATTAAATTGGGGAATTCTTTACTTTCATGGAAGACAAAGAAGCAACCAACCGTCTCATTGTCTTCAGCAAAAGCGGAATATCGAGCCATGGCAAAGACTACATGTGAAATAGTATGGTTGCGAGGTCTACTTCAAAAACCTCGGGGTACGAATTAGAGGACCTACCAAATTGTTCTGTGACAATGATGTAGCTCTCAAACTTACATCAAATCCTATTGTTCATAAGAGAACAAATCATATAGAAGTGGATTGCCATTTCACTCGGGAGAAAATCCAGTAGGCGTGACTGAGACACAAGGAATTGGGACAGAAGAACAACCAGCTGATATCTTCACCAAACCCTTATGTCAGAGATAGCATGCATATCTTTTGAGCAAGCTAAGTGTCTTGGATATCTACAAGCCACCAGCTTGAGGGGGAGTGTTGGAATATATGCAATATCTTCTAGATACTCAGGATCAATTAATATCATATCTGATCCTTAGATTATTTAGTTGCCTTTTTTCTTATACATGCCTTGTACTATATTATCACCCTTGTACATTGATACGATATACAAGAAATACACAGAATTTTCCCCACGTCTTCTCTGCGTTCCCTTATCGCCTTCGGTTTCCTTCATCGTTCCCTCCTTGCCTTTGACTTCTTTCACAGTCATACAAGCTTTGGACTAATCTGCAAGATGTCTTCATCCACTAAACTTCTGAGGAAATTTGTTGACCCGGCATGGAAATCTATATTGCCCACATTCTTGATAAAATCTTCTTTTCACATTATTGTTTGGGACTTCACAGTCCTAAATTCTATTTGTTTTATGAATAATCTCAGTTAAACATGAAAACAACAGCAGGTCTTGGCAAGACGAGAAAGCGTAGTTCTTTTAACCGAATTTTGGCATACGTTGTGTGAGGATGTCGCTCCTTCTTTACCAATGACTCATGAATCCTCAATTTTAACTTGATAATTCAAGTTAATACAGGAGAAATTCGAAGTTTCATGCTGTGTCTGAATTTGTCGAATGCATTTTATGCTTATATCTCAATTTCCCTCCACCCGGCTCAATTTCATCTTACCGATTTCTGATGTGTTTTGCAAGTTACCTACTTACTTCCTATTGTCAACATTGCCCTTTATCCTCTTTTCAAGTGTTGCTGATGGAGGCAAAACCTCAATAGGTTTTCAATTTTTGATTTTGATTCAGAACAGAGCATGAAAAACAGGAACATAGTATCTTGATCGATGTGGCTCCGCTCTGCTACCTACAAGCACACCTCCATACATCATGAATCGCTGCTTACAAGAAGCCTTTCTACTGACCGTGAGCTTGAAGTAGGGGATTAAAGATCCATTTGATAATGTCTCCCTTGTCAAGATTTAATAGATCTTGTTTTCTAAAAGTTTTGACTTTTTAGATGGATGTATGGATTAGGGATGAGTTCTGGGAGTAGTTTTGGACTTTGAGTAGTGTGTACCGTGGAGGAGGGGATTTAGATCACTAACTCACGCCCAATTTTCAGTCAGATCCACTAATTTCCACTTTCTTGTGAAGCAAATGGGGATAAACGTCTGAGTTCACGTTCAAAAATCAACATGGCACGATATATTGAGAAATGGATTCTCATATTATAACAGATTATGACGTGTTATATTTATTAATAATTCATATAGAAAATGTCATAATATATGATTTTAAAATATTTTCAATTGATGGATGAAATTTATTCATTATTATTTTTATTTGAGGTTGGTGTAAGGGATAATAATTGTATGAATCATCTGGATAGGGTATAGGAACATCGTGCAAACCATCAATAGTGGGCACGAATGTCCACTCTGACACATGTTTCTTTTGCAAGCCCACATAAAATAATCAGTTGAGTTTCATTTTACATCCCAACAAGCAAAGATGCATATCCTGAAAATATCCTATCATGCGTTTGGTATAACCTAATATATGATTTGAAATCTTAAAAAAAAATCTTTGATAAACTTTAAAAATCCACAAATAAGACTGAAAATCTTTGAAAATCCTCCCATCTCTGATTTTGTTTCTCTTGTACTTGAGACTCAAACCCTATCAAGCATGGCTCTGGAAAGTCAACCTCATGATGTCTCTAAACCAACATGAGTTCATGTAATTTTGGGACAACCTTGTGAACAATAAGAGGCATTTCATGTAGGTCGTATGGCCTGACTCCATTGCTGAAGAAAGTGATTAAGAGAGGTGACAACGAAGGAGGTGTGTATTGTGGGATTAGCCCGTGAGAGGAGATTTTGTACCACAGTTCCGTTGTAATGTTCTTGATGCTAGAACTCGACGCTCAAGAGCATGGTCGCCAAGAAGCTGATGATGCAGTTCTTTGTTGACTAGCAGATGAATAGTCGGATTGTGAGCTATGGGCTCGACATAAAGGATGTATGCGACTAGGGTGGAAAGATCCATTTGATGATTGTCTACATTGTCAAGATTTAAGGGAACTTGTTTTCTAGAACTCTTAATTTTAGATGGATGTGTGGATTAGGGATGAATTCTAGGAGTAGTTTTGGTTTTTGAGGAGTAGTGTCTACTGTGAAGAGAGGATTTAGATCACTAATTTAGGCCTAATTCTGCATTAGATCTATTGACTTTTTACTTTATTGAAAATTGAGATATGAATTCACTATTGATAAATCAATATAGTATGATCCATTGTATTATTATAGATTATGACTCGTTATATTTATTAGTAATTCATATTAAAAAATCGTAATATATAAAATTTTAAAATATTTATGATCAATGGATGAAATTTATTCATTACTATTTTTATTCGAGGTTGGGATGAGGGGTAATAATTGTATGAATCACCCGGATATAGGGACCTCCCGCAAACCATCAAAAGTGGGCACGAATATCCACTCTGACACATAGGTTTCTTTTGCAAGCCCACATAAAATAATCATTAGAATTTCCGTTTACATCCCAACAAGCAAGGAAGCATATACATAAAATAAAGGGGGTTTGAAATTCTCCCAATAATTCTCGAATTGTTAAAATGCCCTATCATATATTTGGTATAACTTAAAATATGATGTAGAATATTTAAAAAATATCTTCGATAATCTTCGAAAATCTGTAAATAAGATTGAAAATCTTTAAGAATCTTTGAAAATCCTACCTCTGACTTTGCTTCTCTTGTGGGTAAGGCTCAAGCCCTCTCGAGCACGTCTCTGGGAAGTCCACCTCATGGCCTCTCTCAACCAACCCAATTTCAGCAATTTTGGGACGGCCTTGTGAATAGTACGAGGCACATCATGTGGGTCATACGGCCGGACTCCATTGCCGAAGAAAGTGGCTAAGAGAGGCGACGACAGACAAGGTGTATGTCGTGGGATGGGCCCACAAGAGAAGGTTCTATACCACGATATCGTTGCAATGTTCTTGATGTTGGAATTCGACACTTGAGAGCATGATCGCCAAGAGGCTAATGGTGTGTTGGTCCTTCTATGTCAAATCGGCAAATGAATAGTTAGATTGTGAATCATGGCCTCAACGTGAAGGACGTATGCGACTGGGGTAGGAAGGATGACCCATGCAAATCTTTAGGCCCCTTTTCACCCTCCCTCGTTGGAACACTATCGTCGGCCGAGGGTGATGACCAAACGGCCATCATGGAAGTGACGATCATTGGTAATTTTAGTGGTGGTCCTTGTACAGGTGGTGCCAGCGAAGCAATATTCAATGTGTCACTTTATCATTCCGTTAAAAGACAAAATATGAATTTTGCAGTTATTTTTTTTATATTTTATATGCAATATAGATTTATCCCACCTTTGGATCGGATTTCTTATTTGGTATTTTATCAAGATGTATCTAGATATATTCAGTCCAGAGAGTGTCCCCAAATACTAGATAAATACTTATTAGGATTCAAATTCAGATTAAGATTATCAAATGTATTCGAAATTCGAGACATTGCCGGCTAAACCTTTGAATCCGAAATAAAAAAGAAAGAAATAAAAAAAAGCAGAACTCGATAGGTCCTACCCACGGGAGCTGCATTTGGACGATTCTCCTGCAAGTATCAGTTTATCCAACGTGTTATCCATCGCACAAAGCTCTGATGTTTGTCTGTTTCCTCTCGGTCTCTCACATATTCTTTGGAAGGCGGAAGCTGCGGGTTCGAGCCCCGTCAGTCCTGACTTTTCGAAATCCGAAGAAATTTCCAGAGAACTTCTTGGATCATCTGTTAATTCACGTGGGTCAAAACTTACCCGACGAGGAATTTTGCGAGTATGATAACTTATATGCTGTTTTATATCTCCATAAATTCCGGGGGGAAAGGCTACATCTAGTACTGGACCGTTGACTTATTCGGGAATCTCCGGATCTATGCTTATTTTTCTTTTTTATCAATCAAAACCCCTTCCCAAACTGTATAAAGTTGACCCAACTCCTTGTTATTTGAAGAAACCCTCCACTTCAATTGGTATTTTTTCATGAAAACCAAACATGAGATCAGTGCATTGGAAGTAATAAAATTTGTCATGAAAATGCAATTAAGTTCTAAAACTTTCAAAAAGTGTAATTAAGTCATAAAACTTATTACAAAGTATAATTAAGTCTTAAAACTTTCAAAAAGTGCAATCAAGTTATAAAATTTATTAAAATGGTTCAATCTAAGTCTTTCTATTGATTGTACTTTTTGAAAGTTTTAGGACTTGATTGCATTTTTAAGACAAGTTTAAAGATTATTAAACTTTCGTGATAAGTTTTAAGATTTATTTGCACTTTTTAAAAATTTTAAAACTCAATTACATTTTCGTGATAAGTTTTAGAACTTTCTAATGCATCTATCTCTATTTCTTACTCTCTGTCCGAGGACAAGAAACTCAAAATAGGCCCCTCAAGCGTGTCTCAGCATTCTTGAACCCAGCATTGAGCTCCATCGAAGTGTCTTCCCTCACTTTCTGCGTCAGTCAACATGAACCGGTTCTTCAAGAGCTCACTGACCCGCCGTCTCTCTCCCGGGCGAAAGCAGCTTGGCACCGAGTTCAAGAACCGCCCTCGCGGTTTCGCTCACTGGGCCGGTGGGGATGGTGGCGATTCCGAGCCGGGTTCGTGGAGGTCCGTGGAGGGCCTCGTCCGTTGCTCGGCCAACCACGCCCCTCTCACTCCCATCAGCTTCTTGGAGCGGTCGGCCAAGGTCTACAGGGACGCGACCTCGGTGGTGTACGGCGACGTGAGGTACACTTGGAGCGAGACGCACGAGCGGTGCCGGAGAGTGGCCTCTGCTCTGTCCCGGATGGGAATCTCCCGGGGCGATGTGGTGAGTCGGCGCCTGAGTTGGTTTTTTGAGTTCAAATGCCCCTGTCATGGTCTGTGTCGTCAGGCCAATTTGGTCGTCTGAAACGCGGATAGTTGTGGATTGGTTCAGGCAAACGTTTCATATCAAGTTCCCTGGTACATGCATTCTAATTTGATTAATGAGTTCCGTCTCTTTCTTTTGTCTGCTGAATCAGTTTCTTCATCAGGGCAAAATTTGATCTATTCTGGTTTGATTTTTGAGAAATTGTGTCTCGGTTCATGTGTCTGAAATTAATACCTTTCTCCTTCAAAATGGTTTGGAAGATAATGACTAGAGTTGTCTTCTCTGTTAGTGCCTGATAATGATTCATCTAGTTCATGGCAGTGATATGAATAACAGATGAGAGATGAGAGAGGATTAAGCTTTGGGTGTTGTATCTCTGACCAGGTAGCCACCTTAACTCCCAACGTCCCTGCAGCGTACGAGCTGCATTTTGCGGTCCCCATGGCCAGAGCGATCCTCTGCACACTCAACGCCCGGCTCGACCCGTCCATGGTGTCGACGCTTCTGAAACATTCAGGAGCCAAGATCGTTTTCGTGGACTGCCAGCTACTCAAAGTTGCTCGCCAGGCAATTGATTTGCTCAACAAGTCAGAAACAGAACCGCCGATTCTAGTCCTTATTTCTGAATTGGATGGATCTGTTCCTCTGCATCCTTCGGGCATTTGTGAGTATGAAGGACTCGTGACCTCAGGGTCCGGCGATTTCGAGGTGCAGCGACCATACAGCGAATGGGACCCCATCAGCATAAACTATACTTCCGGGACGACATCACAGCCCAAAGGAGTTGTCTATAGCCATAGAGGTGCGTATCTAAATTCGATTGCAACATTTCTTCTTCTTGGGATGGGCTCGATGCCGGTGTACCTGTGGACAGTGCCTATGTTTCATTGCAATGGATGGTGCTTGACTTGGGGAGTAGCGGCACAAGGCGGCACCAACGTGTTCCTCCGAAAAGTCTCTCCGAAGGGAATATTTGATTGTATTGCCAAGCATAATGTGACTCACATGGGAGCAGCGCCGACTGTCTTGAATATGATTGTTAACTCGGCAGTGGATGATCGACGACCTCTTCCTCACAAGGTGGAAGTCATGACAGGCGGTTCGCCGCCACCTCCACAAATCCTATCCAAGATGGAAGATCTTGGGTTCAGTGTGTCGCACTTGTATGGTTTGACAGAAACTTACGGTCCGGGGACATATTGTGCATGGAAGCCCGAGTGGGACTCTCTGCCCTCTGACCAAGATCGAACATCAAATCTCGACAAGGGGTACAACATCTTGGCCTCGAGGAAGTCGATGTTAGAGATCCGGTCACAATGGAGAGCGTTCCTAGTGATGGTAAGTCTGTAGGAGAGATCATGTTCAGAGGAAACACCGTCATGAGCGGCTACTATAAGAATCAGGAAGTGACGGACAAGGCATTTGAGGGCGGATGGTTTCATAGTGGAGACCTTGCCGTGAAGCATCCTGATGGCTATATCGAAGTAAAAGATCGTTTGAAAGACGTTATAATTTCGGGGGGAGAAAATATAAGCACGGTGGAGGTAGAGACGGTTCTGTACAGCCATCCAGCGGTTCTAGAGGCTGCGGTGGTCGCGCGTCCTGATAATCATTGGGGCCAAACGCCTTGCACATTCGTGAAGTTAAAGGAGGGATGTCACGTCGATGCTCAGGAGATTATAGGATATTGTCGAGATCATTTGCCTCATTACATGTCTCCTCGGACAGTCGTGTTTGAGGATTTGCCCAAAACTTCGACTGGAAAGATCCAAAAGTTCATTCTGAGGGAAAAAGCAAAGGCCATGGGTAGCCTCTCATGAACCAAGCATTACACAATCTATCCCCACAATTTATGTGATTGTTCTTGTGTAGTGTCTCATAATTAACAAAGTTTCTCAAGAGTTGATGGTTCACAAAAGGTTTTTGGAGGTGACCAATATGCGTAATTTATCTCGGGAGCTGAGAATAGGTGTCTCAAATTGCTCCTGGTATGAATTACATGAATACATCGACATGAATGTGGCGTCTTTCTTACCGGCCAGCTTTCATCTCTGTTACATTTCACTGTGCTAAGAGGAAATTTATCTCTTTTGCCTTGGCAGTTTTGCTGTGTAATCTTTCAGCTCATGGAGATGCTCGCACACTGTGCTGATTAGATCTAGGCGGACGATGTAGGGTACTAAGCTGCAATACAAGTAGTGTCCTCTTCACTCTGCGGGTTAATGACAGTCAAGGACCGTAATAGTGCACAACCGGATTTCCTTCCAGATCCACCATGAATACTGCCCCTTTCTTCTTGAGGCAGGGTTGCTGCAAATACTTCTCCAGCATTGCCATGAAGTTTCGAATGGGAGGGTGGTAAAGCACCAGCTTTGTGTATGCCGTCTTCGCCTGCCAAGCCTGCTCAGTATGAATCTCATTTGCTGATGCATCATATCGAATAAAGAACCGTACGTCTCTACTTATGAACTTACTGCTGCTATAGCAATCCACTATTGGCCTCATCCGTCATAGCGGATTTCATCTGGCATGCTGGGTAGACGATTAGTTTGTTTTCCTTTCCCTTCCTCCCGCTGCTTAGGTAATGTCTCCCGCACATGTGCCTGCAATTATCGACCCATTTGACAGGTTAAACTTCGCATTCTATCCATCTAGATGCATCAAGTTCCAATGCTTTCGACATCTTGGGGGGAGCATTTCAAGATAGAGTCGCTGATGGAATCTTGATCAGGTAAATCAGCGACCCCGTTTGAGAAGTAGAGGTCACGGACGAGCACTCGAGTATCCTGATCATGGGATCGAAGCACGTGAACTACCTTCCAAGATGGGGCTGAATTGTCTTCCCCTATTTGAATTTTAGCAGCATTAGGACGACCTACTAATCCTGGTTTTTCTAGTACATTTACTGTCTAGATGTGATATATGTGAAATTTTGTGAAATTCCTGATACTATTTATGTAAGTTGTCCAAATATATGACGTCAAAATTGACATGAAGTACGAAAATTAAATGTTCTTCATGTATGATAAGAAAATTTCTACTATATTTGAGGAGATTACAATCAGTGTCATTTCCGGTGACTTCCAACGTGAAAGGATGGACTGACCCTTAAGAATAGCGAGAGATGTACAGCAATCAGCAAGCAAACGTGATCGAAATTGGTCAAGAACTTGGGACAGAGTCGAGTTACCAACCTTTTCAGCGTTGGCCATGATGAACTAGCCGTCCGGCGGAGATTATAAATCGGTCATAGATAGCATTCTGCTCATATTAATTCAAGCCTTTCGATTGTGAAGCGAAATCAGTGTATACGTCACAATCGTCAGGAAACTTTTCACGGAAGATCTTACCCACCACCATATACGAGGGTTCCGACCACCCACAATCTCACTAACCATCAAATTAAGGGTGGATGAAGGCAATCTTAAGAAATTAATCTTACACCAGCTGTGAATGCTATAATTACTTTATTATTGGTTGATTATTTACTCTTTTGCAACAAAGAGCAACCGTCATTCTCGATACCTAACTATGTTTACCACGATCAGACATGCCCATAACAGAAGGTAATCTCGAAAGCTGTCTCATTTGATTGAAACAAAATGCTCGGGCTGATTTATAATTCGAATATGTTAGTATTGGCCTTGAAGATGTTCAACATTCGACTTATTTTGACATGCGGACTCCTGAAGTGCCATAACTTGGCAGAAATGGATACTTAAGTACCATAACTTATGAAAGATACACTTAAGTGCCAAAATCAGAACAAAATGGATCACTTGAGTGCCAATCTGGCCAAAATCCGACCAAATTGTATAAGTGGCATTTTTCCGGCGAAACGAGTGCAAAACGAGTTTTGCACGCTGACATGGTCAAATAATGCAAAAATGGTGTCGTTTTGGGCTGACGTGGTAAAAAAATAATATAAAAAATAATTAAATTAAATTTAAAATTAAATTTAGTTAAAATATGAAAAAATAATAATTTTAAAATTAAATTTAGTTAAAATATGAAAAAATAATAATTTTAAAATTAAATTTATTTAAAATATGAAAAATAATAATTTAAAATTAAATTTAGTTAAAATAATAATAAAAAAATTTTAAAATTAAAAAAAATTAAAAAAATTAGAAAAATTACAAAAAAATTGAAAAAATTGCAAAATTAATTATTATTTTTTTTTTTATAAAAAAGGGGGAGTCAGCCGGGGTCGTCGGGCCTTGGCCAAGGGCCGGCGACCTTGGCCGATTGGCGGCTAGTCGGCCAACCCTCCCCCTTCGTCGCCCGCCCTTCTCGGCGACGGCGGGGAGGCGACGGCGGTGGCTGAGGGCTTTTTTTAAATTTATAAATTTTTAAATTTTCTATAATGTTAAAATTATTATTTTTAAATATTTTAACTAAATTTAATTTTAAAATTATTATTTTTTCATATTTTAAATAAATTTAATTTAAAAATTATTATTATTTTTTCATATTTTAACTAAGTTTAATTTTAATTTTTTTCATATTTTAACTAAGTTTAATTTTAAAATTATTATTATTTCATATTTTAACTAAATTTAATTTTAAATTTATAATTTATAATTTTTTAACTAAATTTAATTTTAAATTTATTATTTTTTCATATTTTAACTAAATTTAATTAAATTAATTTTTATATAATTTTTTTACAACGTCAGCCTAAAACAACACCATTTTTGCATTATTTGGCCATGTCAGCGTGCAAAACGGCGTCGTTTTGCACTCGCTTCGCCTGAAAAATGCCACGTCAGCGTTTTGGCCGGACTTTGGCCGGAGTGGCACTTAAGTGATCCATTTTTCTTCGAATGTGACACTTAAGTGTACCTTTCGTAAGTTATGGCACTTAAATGTCCTTTTGTGCCAAGTTATGGCACTTGAAAGGTTCTTTTGCCGACTTATTTTAGTCTAGAGATGTTATGGAACCAATATATTATTTGTATAGGTTTAGTTTGCTAGTCACTCGAGATGTATAAATACTTAGTGAGTATGAAACTCCAATCCTATCACCGGCTTGTTATTTTATCATATATATATATAGATGGTTATGTATTTTGACAACATGTTAATGTTGGTCATGCTAAAATGTGTTTCAAGTTGAGTCCGTTGAACAAATAATAAAATTATAGCACGCGATAGGGTTGAGCAATGGTCCAAGGTCCACTGTGGATCGACCCTAGATTGGCTCAACCCGACTAGTTCTGGTCTAGTTCTCAGGAGAATTGAGTCGGTCATTGGTCTTAGGACCCATACACCCTGTACTGTATGGATTGATTTTTGATTTTGAGAGTTTAGGATGGGTCCAACTGAACAAACCCCGTACATAATATATATTGCTTTTGTCTACTCTAAACCCTAGTACCTCCTCCTCTATTCTATTTGCAATTCAGTTTGACGTGTAAATTAGAAAGTAGAAAGAAACCTAGCCCTAAAACTCCCTTCACTCGCAATGAAGATATAAAATTTGACGAGCATCCTATCTCGGCTACTTAGCAAGAACACTTTGTCACCCTTCAAATCTCTTCTGACTTTTCATGACAGTGGATACAAGAGGGTTATATGCACCTTCAATTTGGTGCCATTAGACTTGCTTTATCATTTCATAGAAGGAAGGCATTACCTGTGGTTGCTCGAATGGCTCTTTTAGACACTCATTTTTTGGATTATCAGTATACTTGCATTGGTACCATTCAAACTACCCTTAATGCAAGAATATCGTTTGTTACACTATTTCCAAATTTCAATATGGCTCTCTTGGATCCACAACTTCTTTCAGCTATTAAAGTTTAGCTATAGATTACTGGAGTTCTTCGAACTCTAGATTCTATTACTGCTACTTTGAATTACCAGATGGTTTATTGGGTCCAAAATCATGCCATTGACCTTAACTTCCTTGGTTATGAAAATGCCTTGTTTATTTCGGTGGATAATGATTAGACTTCCTGTATCCATGTACCTAGATAGATTCTTCGAGATCAGCTAGTTAAGTTACTCCTAAACACTTGGGTAACTAATTATGAAAAAATCAACTAAAACTCCAAGCCGATCTAGTCCACGGAGTCCTAGTTCATTTAAAAAAAAAGATGGCACGATTGTCATTAAATTTAGTAAGGAAAAGAAAGAAGCCACGCTTTCTATCTTTCCTACTATTTTTATGATGCAACCTTGCATAGCTGATGTTCCGCCTGATGATGGCCATGTAGACCCAAAGCCCATGATTGAGTCTTCTTATCCCATCTATAAATGGGATAAGAAGAACTCTTTTCCTCCAGAAGTACCCAAAACACTTCAGCCCTCATATTTCCCAAAGCTAAAACTACCTCTTGTTCACCCACCTGTCTATATGTTCCAACCTACGAACTTTACCTTTGAAAAGACTTAATTCTAGTGCTCGATTCCTAGCATTAGAAGAATTCATAGATGCTCAACATCGGTTCCGTTATATGCCTAAAGTTGCGAGCCCTACAGATGTTAATGATCATGGAAGACAAAAGAAAGTGATGGCTATTGAGGCTATTCTGAATTGGTAGTTGTTGACACCTAAATTTTTGCAAAAAAAAATCATTTTCGAAAAAATGGGAACTTGTTTTTCCACAAAAATATTTCATGTCAAATTCTTGCATATAGATTATCTAGGTGTTTAGCATATATATATATTAATGGAATGTGTTTTTCCTTTAAAAAAAAAGAGAAGAAAGTTGGGGCCAATGATCTAAATGTGACTAGCCAAGCCTAGGAGGTCAGATTGGAATTAAAATGGCAAGTTGGGGGCCAAAATGCAATTTTCAAAAGTTGAGGGACCAATTCGCAAATTTCGCAAAATTTCGCCCGAACCCTTAAATCATCATCTTGGTTACCAATTAAGTTGAAATTGAACTTGGGCCGAGTCGATCAATCAGATTGTGCCAAAATGACCAAATTTGCCTTGAATTGGGTATTTTCAGATAAGAAAATGGCTAACTTTGAGGGACTTTCTTGCAAAATTGGGTGGGTACAATTGCAAAATCTGGTCAAGATTTTAAACTAATATACATTTACTTGCTAATTGATCAAAAACCGCAGCCAAATTGATGGATTAAAGTACTCAAACTAGTTACCAAAACCCAGCGCACAAGTAAGTCTTAATTCGGAGTTGTTGAGTAAGCAACTTGGGGGCCCCACCATATCCTCCTCAGCTGCTCAACTAGCCCGATATTTGCACTTGATGGAAGACCATCATTGGTAATGCAAGTGGACAAAAATTGGTCAGAGATAAGCTACTGAAGGCACGGGAAAATCGCACCAAATCCGGACACTCAATAGCTGCAGAAGTGGAAAAATTGACCAAGTCAGAGAGTGGGTGAAGTAGCCCTATTGACAGGCTTGGTAGGTGGACAAAATATTGACCAAAAATCCTATAATTGAGGGGATAAGATCATTGAAGCAAGGTATTTCGAGGGAGGAGAGAGAGGAGACAAGAGGGAGAGGAGAGAGCTCACGGTCGTCCCCCAAAGAGTTCCTCAGAAGCAACTCCAGAAAAGCAAACCCAGAAATTCCAGATCAACCTCCAGAGAGAAGGAAAATTTTCGCAAACTTGTAGCCAAAATTAGCCAAAACCTTCAACTAGAGAGTGAAACTTCACTAAAATATCTTTCCATCCATAGGTCGCACGTTCAAAATGGAGTTCGGAAAGGTCTCCTAAAGCCCCCCGAAACAGTATCCTCCTGGCGGGCCAAAGAAAGTCGGAAAATTTTTGTAGTGTTGAGCCCGGTTGGTCATGGGTGAGGGAAGGCGAGTGTTTTTGAGAAAATTTAGAGACAAATGAGGAAAATATTGACTTTCACCCCAAACTAAAATACATATAGTTTTTTTTGGTGTTAATTTTTCCAACAAAAAAGGTCCTGAAGTCTAATTTTAGAGGTCAACAAAAACCTTCGTTGTCATTTTTTCTCTGCAGATCTCATTTTCCAGTTTGAAGGAACCAACTTCCACGTGCTTCCAGAGGACAATTTATCGGTTTCCTCGTTCAAGAAACACTTGAAAAAGAAACTAGGAAGCAAGGTAAATATCCTAGATGTATTTTTGTTCGATTTTGAAGATGTTTTAATAGTGAAAAATCAAGAGGAAAACTAGTCCAAAAAACTGATTTTGAGGCTGGAATTTTTCAAGAGTTTTTCATGTATCCTTCTTGGAGAGGTTGTTTTGATGTGTTCAGTTGGTCATTCTCTATGATGTTTGTTTAATTTGAAAGCCCATATTACCTATTTTACTCGGATCAAGTAATGTTTCCCTTAGATCTCGTATGTGATGAGTGTTGGGGCTTGAATATGGGCATGTAACCTGTTTGCTTGACTTGGGTTCAAACCCAGATTTGAAAAATCAGCTCAAACCCGCATATTTGAGGATGATTTTAGCTTGGTTCTATTGTGTTTTAAGCTATTATCTCTATCTAATATTGTTCTTTGCATGTGGTAGTATAACCTTGATATTTTAGTTCCACATGCGATTGCTTATGAGTGGAGATTGAAGGCTGCAAACATGGCTCGAGGAAGCTATTGGGGCTAGTTTAATGCACACCAAGTGTTCGACAAAATGCCCAAACTAAGCTTCCATCTTGAAACGGTCGATTTGAGCTTGATTATTGTGATATTCATGCGCTGTGTTACTCCATGTTAGTATAGATCGGTTTAAGGAATTATTATTAATATATTTTTTTTAAAAATAATTAAAAAAAGAGAAAAATGTGAAGATTTCAAAAATATCAAAAAATGTTAGATAACATCAAATTAGGATAGAAATGACATATATGAATTTTCCTAATTTTAAAAGGTCATTTTCCTAATTTAATGCTATTTTGGTATTTTATAACCATTTTTGTAAATAATCCATTTTGCGTAGATTAAAACTATTTAAAGTAATTTCATGCATATTTGAATTCTCATTTCGCTCATGGGGGTCCTGTCCCGGGGCGTGATAACAAGGCCATGTAATATTATTTGCCCGACTTGTATCGGGTTTTCTTTTTCCGCATTTATTTTCAAGTCATTTCAATTTCTTGGATGTTTACTTACGCACCGCTTTTTATTAATTTGAGTGTAAATTTCTCTTCTAAATTATGTTAGGATTAGTCTAGACATTAAGGAAAACAAACCTACAAAATCATTTGCATGGACGCTTAGCGGTTTTATAAGGATTACAATTGGTAATCAAGATTGTGTGGCCATTTAGATGAACAACCTTTCAAGTTAGTGGTACCGCAAGGGCGCTAATAGAAACATTAGCGTAAACAAGTCCCCGTTCCTAGAAATCTCTGGTTGCGTAGGAATCGAGACAACACTCTCGTGTCTCAATTGGTTTCTAGCCAATCCTAATAAGCTAGTGGCGACTCCTAGAAATTTTAGATTGTTAAGAACTTAAAAACAAAATCCAACGTCGCGCGAGGTATGGGCTTGGGAGAACCCGTGCCTAATTTAGGGCCATTGGTCCGCCTCTTTAGGCAAATATCCCTAAACCTTCTTCCTTTTCCCTTGGACGGAAAAAAAAGAGGTCGTGACAGCAGTTAGAAAATGCTTTGGCCCATAATAATATCCTCGAGACAATTGACACCAAACTTTTAACTGTCTAGGCTTGTCTTGATCATATGGACCAAAAAGTGGATTACATGGCTTCGGTCACAAATAGATTGCTTGAGACATTTCTTTTGAAACTCCATCATATGGAATTTAGAAGATATGTTTCTCATCATTATTTGAAGGATCAAATAGCTGAGATGGAAAAATTAATGAGACAAAAAAACTCTTGTAGGATGGAAAATTTGTTCCTCCTACAGATCCATTTTCCTAGCCTTGGTAAAGGATTCCAATGGACGTGGGCCCTTCTGAGGCTACATCAATTGCTTCCATCATTGAAGAAGCTCTAAAAAAGAATCAATGAGATATTGTTGTGCTTCGAAATCGTATCGGAGAAATGGAAAGGCAAAGAAAGATTAGTGAATAAAAGAAACGAGCTCCTGAACCTTTTCGAGAGCCTCCTACTACTCATATGATCTCAAATCTACTTGAGACCTTCTTGCGAAGAGATACTAACCATTGTTGCATTCGACTCCGCTAAGTAAAATATCTTTGAATCAGCCTTAGAATCAGATTCCTTTTATTTTGAAAATATTTCAACCTTTGAGCCCGCAAACACCAGTATCTCATGTACTTGCTACCTTTATGGCTGACCCCTGTGAAATAGAAATGGAATTGAATCCATTCGAACTAGAAGTGGTGCACCTTCAGGACCCATACCCAGATCAGAGGTCTTCAACTACTTCACACTCGATGATATCCCATGTTCCAAATGGCCAAACAGATTACAAGAGTCTCATGCTTGGCTCAACATCAAAGCACTTTCTGTTGAAAATCAGTACGAAATACTAATCGAGTTCGTGAGTAGATTTACTGAAAGCTTAAAAGATTAGTGATGACTATTTCTGATCAGGATCAAATGACATTTCTACTTCAAACATATTTTCATTATGTGATCCAGGTTATCCACTAATTCTTTATTGGTAAGCTATAAGATCTTCTTGAGGCCAAAAGAAAGAGAATATTTTGAAAGAAAATACTTGCTCTTTGTAGAAAAAGCATTTGAATAGGCATTTCCAAGAAATGCTTAAATTATTCTATGCTCTTGGCGATGACCCAAATTTGAAGCAGGTCTTCTTGGCTTCCATTCCAAAAGAAATTGGACAAATTGTGAAAAAATCCATTCAAAATAAGCATAAGATTATTGCCAATGTTCCTCTTGGAGAACTCTAGCAGGAGATACATCTCACCCTTGATGATCTTTGCATCCAGAGGAAAGCTTTTAGAAGTCTCAAGAGCAACAAGGAACTTGATCAAGCTTGTCAAAAGCCTAAGGTGAGAATCAAATGTTCAATAAAAGACTCCCGTGATGACCCTTCTTGTGGGGATTGATGCAAAAAATGAAGACATTTCAAGAGGTTCTCCTCAGGACATACAAACAAAAGACGCAAATAGCGATTCTTGATAAAGAGACGCTCTAGACAAAACTCTTCTAGAAGGTGTAGAAAATTTGATGGGTGTTAATCTACAACAAAAAAAAGGGCCATTTTGCAAAGAACTGTCCCAAAACCAGGGGAAGAAATTCTCATTTGATCCAAAAGATAGAAAAGCAAATTGGAGTATCACTTTAGGATGACAATGTTGAGTCAGTTTTCTCCATGGGAGATGAATAGAAAAGCAAACTGGAGTATCACATCGGGATGACAATGTTGAATCAGTTTTCTTCCTGGAAGATGAACTGACCAAACATATTGTGTGTGCCATCTTGATGTGGTCACAAACCAGTGACATTGAAAGTTCAGGTAAAGAACTTGAAGAAGAGGTTTTCTTTTTCTCTGAACCTCCTACAATCCAAGATCTCTGTGTATACACTCATTCTCTTCTCCCATATTTCCCTGTTAAATATACCCATGCAAATATGACACGCATATTTCTCGCATTTCTTTCATTGACACTGGAGCTAGTGCTTTTATTTTTGACACAAAGATACTTCTAGAAAAAAACTGGACTTCATACACCCGGTATTTTAACTCTGTTTCTGAAGATACCTTTGCTACAAGAGTTCAAAGCAAATCTATCACTATATAGTTCTTTCTCCAGTGTTCAATCACCACCAAAATCCTTGGTTCTAGTTACTAGATAAAGATTTCATTATTGGTTGGGATATTCTTACACAAATTCCTAAACTTAGAATTGTGCCAAATAGGCTGGTTCAATGGACAATTCTAGGAATTAGTAGATATCCAAAGATTCTTCACTATTCAAATGAGCATTTTAGATTCCATCTGGCAAGCATATGCAGACTCTCACTGAGACTTTGTCCAAAAATGCTTTTAACCCTCTGTGGAAAAATCTTGAATTTTTCATCCATTTTCATTTCAAGAAAAATGATTATGTCAATCCCACCAAAGTCAGTCATTCTGGAATGAATCTAGAACATTAGCTTTTAGCACAAAAGGAATGTTCGGATTTGCTTCATTAAGGATTAATTGAGTTCTTATATTCTCAATAGGCTTGTGAAGCATTCTTTGTCAACAAATGTACCGAACAGAGCTGAGGAAAAATGAGACTGGTTATTAATTACCAACCTCTCAGCCAATTTTTGCAAGGTGATAAATTTCATCTATCACATCGGAACTCTTTATTCTCTAGTCTCACCCAAGCCAAAGTGTATTCCAAATTTGATCTTAAAATTGGATTTTAGCACTTGGAAATTCATCTTGAAGACATGTACAAAACTGGATTTTGCATCTCAAATCAACATTTTTAGTAGACAATGCTCCCTTTTGGCCTTGAGACAGCTCCTTTGATGTTCGAGAAGGCCATGTGCAGAATTTTTCAGCCTATTCTGGCCAATGTCTAAATTTACATTGATGATATCTTCCTTTACAATTCGGATGAAGATTCTCATTATAAATTATTAGCCCAATTTGCCGAGCTGGTATGAAAGCATGGAATCATGTTATTGCATAAGAAGATGATCATTGCTCAGAAAGAAATTGAATTTCTTGGAATGCATCTCAAAGATTGAACATATTATCTTGGTCCTCATATCACTAAGGAATTGCAGAAGTTTCCTGATGAAAATCTTTCCAACAAGTAGGTCCAACAATTCCTTGGGATAGTTACTTATCTCTAGGATTTTGTTCCAAAATTCACAGAGTTTGTAAGTCCATTGCAACAAATGCTTAGAAAGATGCTCCTGTGTGGGGACCACAAAAAGCTAAGTCTATACGTAAACTTAAAGAAATTCTACAACATCTTCCTCTATTGCAAATCCCTTCTATGGAAAAAAAGAATTTTGCGAACATATGCTAGTGATGAATATTGGGTTGCTGTTCTTCTTGAAGAAATTGATGGAAAACGACGAGTTTGTGGTCACCAGATTGGAAGTTTCACGCAAGCGAAAAATATATTACCACTTTACATTCAAAGAAATCTCAGTAGTAAAATATGGCATCAAGAAATTTGAATTCCATTTTATAGGCTATCATTTCCTTGTCGAGATGTCCTCATTTTCCTAGATATTGGAGTTCAAGTAGAAACAAATTCTGCATCCTCAGTTTCTTAGATAGGTAGAATGATTTTTAAAGTATTCCTTTGAGATTAAACATATTGCGGGAAAAAAAAAGAATATACTTGCTAATTTCCTATCCTGACCAAAAGAATTTATAGTTAGCACATCTATAAATATATATGTAGTAAGGAATCCAAGAGATTGTTTCAAGGCTTTAGAAGTGAAGCCCAAAGGGCCTTCATATTTGTGCCCACCAGAAATCCCTAAGCTCATCCAAAACAATGTTCTCTTTGAAAATCTTGGAAGATTTATGTGGCAATATCATTTCCATATTTTCAGTGATTATGGTGTTCTTCTCCTTTATCCAGACGGATTGCATCCAAAATACCCTTTTATTCATTCTCTCACTTTCTTCCCAGAAGAGGAATTTTCAGAAAAACCCAAATGGTTTTATTGTTATTTGTTTAATCTTTATATTATTGCCATCAAGTTTCTGATAGTCAAGATGCCTCTTATTATTAGCAAAATCATTTAAAGAGAAGCCAAATAAAAATATTTCGGGTAGATGCTTAGTTGGTTCAAACCATTGGGTGCATAGAAAAATATTTTCCAGACTCAACTCAGAGCATGTAGACTAGATCCAGAGCTTTATATAATTATTTTATTTTTCAAGCCATGGTTATTTGTCTGACCTAGTGGAAATATGTGTAAAATTGTAACAAATGTTGGAGTATCCACATATAAACCCCAACTTGTTCCAAATGAGATTTTTACAACTCTTTCTTATAAAATTTCAGCTTATCCTCGATAGTTATTGAGAGTTGCAGAAGATATTGTGCCAGCACAATTAAGTTCTTCCACCCGAAGCATGGCTAACGGAAACTAATAATGTTTCTTGGGATCATTGTGATGACTATCGTGCAAGTAGACTAGCGATCAATGCCTACCTAAGAAGATATTATGGAATGGATGTGTTGGACACTTTTGGGTCACAAAAAAATTCACAAGATTTGGCGTCATCATCGCAAGATCCATGGGGTGGACTATTATCACAAGATCCTTTTGATCGTAGTGAATTATAGCTTGCACTCAGTTTAGGCCTTGATAAAGAAAGTTCATCACTCCAACCTGGAAATCTATGCCAACTTGGCATTCTAGCATGTTCCATTGATGTTCCTACAAGCTCTCATCAGTTATCCAAAAGATAGAGGCCATTAGAATTAAATATGGAACTTGCCCTAGCAATTGAAGAAGTATAAAAGCTCGTCGAAGCACTCAAATGACGATATTTGAAGAGAAGCACTTTTAATCTTGCTGACATTTCATCCAGCTCTTATAAGCCCCTAGATGATATAGGTACTGAACATCTTGATGCTCTAAAAGTCAAAAGACTCATAAGGGAATACTGAAGGCAAAAAGATAGAGAAGACTTGGACGATTCAGATGACAACTTTGAGGAGCCTATTCATAGGCACAATAAGTAAAGGAGTTGAGGAACCTATTCAGACAAACTAGATGAGTCAAGAAGTTCATGTAAGGAAGCTGAAAATTTTGACTCAAAGTATTGTTCATAGCATTGTAGTGTTTGTTTAGTATTGTTCACAGAACTATAGCATACTATTTGGCACTGTTTGGTATTGTTCATAGCATTGTAGCACATTGTTTGGTACTATAGCAAAAGCGAAAAAAGTGGGATAAAAGTTTGTCAGGAGTAGAAAAGTTAGGCCTTGTTTGTTAACGTTCTTTGTTTCTGTTTAAGAACAAAATTTCTGTTTTTTTGTTCCAAGGAACAAAAAAAGAACAGAAATGCGTTTGTTTGCATTTTTGTTCCAAATATATTTTTTTGTTCCCAGGAACACATTTGGAACAGAAACAAGAAAAACGTGTTTCTTGTTTCTGGAACAATTTTTAAGAACAAATTTTCTCTCTCCTCTCTTTTTCTTCTCTTTTTTTTTCTTCTTTTCTTTTTCTTTTTTCTTTGGCTAGTCGCCGGCCTCGGCCATGTCTGGCGACCGGCCGTTGAGGGCTAGTGACGCCTTCGAGGGCTGGTGACCTCGCCGGAGCGTCGTTGGCCCTCGGCGAGGCCGAGTGTCGCCGGCCCCTGGCGAGGCTCAGCCTCGCCTTGGCTGGGTGAGCTCAGGCTTGCCTAGATTCGGCGAGCTCGAGCTCGCCCAGCCACCGGTGAGGCTCGCCGGCCTAGCGGTGGCCCGGCAAGGCTCGGCCTCGCCGGGGGCCGGTGAGCCTCGCCGTGGCTGGGCGAGGCCGCCAGCCCTCGTCGGCCGATCACAGACCATGGTCGAGGCTGGCGACCGGCCAAAAGAAGAAAAAAAGAAAAAAGAAAAAAGAAAGAAAAAAAAGAAAAAGAAAAAGAAAATATTAAAAAATTAAAAGAAACAAAAAAAGAATACAAATTTACCAAACATGTTTCCGTTCATTTTTTATTCCCGGAACAAGTTTTCCAAATGCGTTTTTTTATTCAAAAATTGTTCCCCGGAACAGAAACACTTTTTTCTATTTCTGTTCCCTAGAACAATTTTTAAACAGAAATGTTACCAAACGCGCCCTTAGTCTCTTAGTATGAAGCTTGTCAAATGCAAATAATTGTTCGTTATCGGACAAAAGGGTCTAAAAAATTATAGTGTGTTTGTCTTTATTGCTTGTTTTATGCCAATAAAAGTTAGTAATTTGTTATGAATCCCTAAAATCTCTCATCTCTTCCTTTCTACCTGTATAATTATTTAAAACTAGGAATGTTTTAATCAATCCTGGTAGTATCCTTTGCACTTGTTACAAGGAACTTATGCATCATGATTCTGTTATTCTAAAATTTTTTATGATGAGTTAAAAAATGAAAAGGAATTTGGTGGCTAACAGGGAATTCATATTCAGAGGTCAATGAAGGGCTGTGCATGTGGGATAACCTATTTACCACAAATTCTATTTTCGTTTTCCCTAGATCATATCATAGGCCAAATTTCTGGTATCCTCTCTTTGCTTGCCTTGCTCACCTTGTCACTCGCCTCTGTTCCCTCGCCTCACCTCGCCTCGCGTGTTCATTTTTATGGTTTGTTACTTTTAGCAAGTATGGAATTTTTGTTGTTACCTTTTCTCATATTTATGTTTAATATGTATTAGTGTTCATAGTTTGGTTACTCAATATCGTGTGGTTAATGGATATATAATTTGAAATAATATATTTGTCTTTTTAAGAAATACAAAAAATAAAATAAAAAATAATTGGTTGGTCCTAGGTTGACCTTGGAATCAAACTGAGCTCATAGGGTTGGTCTGGTCCTCGGTTTCAGACTCAATATGGTTGGTCTTTGGTCTAAAAAAGTGAGGATCAATATTGTGTGAGTTGGTCTCTGAGTTAGTATTGGATCTACTCAATCCAAACTATGCTACTAGATGGAATAGTAGGTAAGAAAGTAAATTGCCCAATGTTTCCAAATTAGTCCAGCTTCGTACCTTTGCTACATAAACCATATATCTCATAGATAGCATGCGAGCCTCTCTCGATAAATAAAGTCCAAGGTGGACTTTTGTGATCGTCTCTGCGATTTTGTTTAGCATTTTGGCTGTACTTCATACATTAAATGGTCTGCATGTGAGAGGAAGATGGGGAAAGGAAGAAGGGGAAATATTAAGTCTGTCTTACCACATATTCACTCCATAAGGGAAGGATGAAGTCAAAGAAAGCAGCAAGCTCACGAGCTACCATTCAATGAAAGGGGTTTGTCCTATTGTTCTTTTCAATCAATGGAGCAAGTTAGACTCCTTCAAAGAATGCATGGGAGTTGGTTGTGCATGAAGAAGAGTGCACTGATGGGCATTCATCGTATGGGTCAAAGAGAGAGAAAAGAGAGGAGCCATCATGAAGACGGAGGAAAGTGAGATGAAGTGCGATCATGAGCATGGCCATTTCTCCTCGTCTTGTTCCTTCCTTCCTCATGGGAGAGGAAGTGAGAAGAGAGAAAGAGAGCTCTAACACTGCACAAAAAAGGCTAAACAAAAATGGAGATAATGGCATTAAAAATATCAAAAGTTATGTACGATACTTTAGTGTAAGAAAGTTTTTTTCGAATCACTAAGAAAACGATAACTTAAGCATCAATTCCGATCTTGATCGTTGAAAATTTGATGTGACCATATTTTATTAATTTCTTAGTCATATGTGACTCATTAGTGTGCTTAAACGACGTCGTCTAAAAATTATAAATAGTAATTGTTTGAGTGTCAAAATTTTGTTTAAAGTGATCGCTTCAATGCCAAAAATGATACGTGGACTGAATTTTTTAAATAATATTCCAAGTCATATAAAATTTTTACTTATAAAAGCCATGCATTATTTTTTGCCATTGGCACTTAAATGATCGTTTTTCTTCAATTTAGCACTTAAGTGATCTGACGGAAACTTTTGACACTAAAGTGTACATAGCTTTTGGTACTTCTAATGTTCTGTCAAGAAAAATGTGTACAGGATTCTTCTCCAGAGATTTTAGAGCAGTTTGCTTATTGTAATTGTACCCTATTTCTCTAATCAGTTAAATTCTTGTGAGTAAAATTTGTATAATTCCTCGAGTGAGATTTATAATGAGGGGCTAAACATTGAGTGAGTTATTGGGAGTAATAAGGAGTTGAGAATATTAAGAGAGTGTTTAAGTGCTTGAGCGATTGTAATCTCTATTATATTAATGACATTCGGAATTTCCGTATTTATAATTATGTAATATTTGGAAATTCATGTTATGATAATGCTACTTAGATTTTGAACTAACTATTATTTGCCTTAGTATTTGAACGAGCACGCAGAGACTTTAATTGAATCGTGAATTTGGTGGGACGCGCTAGGTAATTTTCGTAAACGTAAATCGCCTCGAGTTCAACGTGTGAATTGAATTATGTGTGCACTAATAATAGAATGGTATTAATTAAATTACTATCGTCTTATTTGTTAACAGTTATTATTAATTGCGTAAGTTTGAGTTAATTGATAATAATAGTGGATAATTTGTGTTAATATTGCTAGAAGAATAAGATTACGTTTTGCTTGCTACATCTTCCCTTGCAAAATTTATTAATTAAAATTAAAAGTGCCACATGTCCTTGAACAAAGCTTTGCATGGCCATGTGTTCTTACAAATAAAGGTTTTGTGTCTAATTTCTCTTACGCTTAAATTAAGTGATAATTATTTAAGATGACTCATTATCTTCTTGCATTTCCCTTGGCCACGTGCAATAGCTTGCCTTGCATTTGTGCCATATTAAGTTGAAGATTTACATGCAATTTTACAATTAGCAATGAGAGAAAATCAAATTATCTTAATTAATTTTAATAAAACTTATTTTATCTTGCCAAAGAGCCCATTTTCGTTTCTCCAAAATTAAAACAAAAGTTGCAAGTGTTATTTCCACTTTTCAATCCAAGAATTTGGAGACCAAAACTTCGTATTCAAGACCGATTAAGGTGACGAAGGCAATTGGTAGTTTGTGGTTTGTGGTTGTATCGAGGTAAGTGAAGTTTCTAGTGTTAAGTTAGCTTAAATTTACTTAGTTACTTCTATCTTGATTGGTTGGATGAGATGTGAAGTTTTGATGTGGGTACGGTGGTTGTTAAGTGACTTTGATAGTTTCTTGCAGGTTCATTCTATTTCGCTTTGATTCGTTCTAGTTCATTCTGTGTGGTTTTGAGTACCCAAAACATGGTCATTTTGTTATATTTGCCTTGAAAACCCGGTGCATGTTTGCTTTGCTTCTTTCTGCCTCATTTTGAGTAGTTAGAATCTTGTCATTCTGTTATATTTGTCTTGACAATCCATTACATGTTTGTTCTGCTTCTTTCTACCTCATTCTAGGTAGTTAGAATCTTGTTATTATATTATATTTGTCTTGATAATGCATTATGCGTTCGGTCTGCTTCTTTCTGCTTCATTTGGGTAGTTAGATTCTGGTCATTCTGTTATATTTGTCTTGATAATCCATTGCATGTTCATTCTGCTTTTTTTTGCCTCATTCTAGGTAGTTAGAAATTTGTCGTTCTGCCATATTTATTTTGATAACCTATTACATGTTTGTTTTGCTTCTTTCTACTATAATTCTACTAGTTAGAATTTGTTCATTTCACTTGTTTCTGCTGAAATTTTCTACTATAGAATGTCTATTTGTGAATCTGCCCCTTTGTGAATCTACTCATTTGATCGAATATGTTTATTTGTGAATCTATTCGTTTGTTGAATCTGTCAACTTATGAATTTGTTTGTTGATAAGTCTATTTATTGGTTCGGACAAATTTAACTGAATATAGATGTATTCCTTGTTGAATCCATTCATTTGTTGATTCTGTTCATTGCTAAATCTATCCATTTATAAATTTGTTCATTGTTGAATATGTTCTTTTGTTCTATAAGCTTTTATCAAGCCAAAATTGACCTTTTTGATTGTTCAGACTTTACGATCATAATGTACTTGTTTATCCAAACTCAGAATATACCCATTTGATTTACCAGATTTTAATATCCAGAACCTGCTCAATGCTTGGACTCAAAATATACCCATTTGATTTACCTGATTTTTAATATCCACCTACTTAATGTTTAGATTTAGAATATACCGATTTGATTTACTAGATTTAAATGTCCAGGTGTTGCTCAATGTTTAGACTCAAAATATACCCATATGATTTACTCGATCTTAAATGTCCAAAACCTTCTCAACATCTAGACTCATAATGTACTTATTAAATATTCATATTTTGACAACCATAATATGATTATATGTTATTTGATATGCAGTTATTTGGCTAATGCATTAAATTGAGTTAAAATATGTGTATTTTGCTTGTGAGTTTGCATATATTGTAACTTGAATGAAATTAATGTGATTTCGTCATTTGTATAGCGGTGAATGACGATGCCCTGTAGTAGAAGTTTGCGAAATGCCATAGTAATTGGGATGTCCCGGGGAGTGTTTCAAGATGCCTCTGGAGTGGAAATGCCCCAATGGTAGGGATGCCATGTGGTGGAAGTTTGCAGGATGCCTCGAAGTTGATATGCCCTAGTGCTTGGGATGGCCCCGTGAGTCGAGATGCCCCGAGAGTATTCGAGAGGATGAAACATTAAAGAATAAAATGCATTGTCATGTGTAGAACCAAAACATTCGTGTGAATCATGATGTGCATGTGCATGAGTCTGGATGGATGTTTTGTTGGTTAATGACGTTTATGATAAATGAAAATGAGAAAGGTAAAATCTATTTATATTTGTGTCATACGTATTGGATGATTGTGCCTTCATTTTTTGTATACCGGGTGAAGAGTTAAGAGGATTTTTCTAACTTAAAATTAGAGATTTCATTTGCTGGGCTTCGGCTCATCCCTTTTATTTTTTTCAGACGTGTAGGATGTACACCCCTCAACCTTTGCATTATGGAGTCCCTGTGTATAATGAAACTTTTTATAAAAGTGTGCTTGAACCGGAATCTGGAATAATATATACCAAATGTAGTTTTATGATATGGGTTGATGTAGGAGGCTTCGTAGAGTGAGTTCTTTTTTGGTTCATTACCTGGTACCGGAACCTTGACGGTGAGTTAGTTGAGCCATTGAGTAGCTTCGACTCATGACTTAGTCTATTCGTTTATATAGGCAAACTTTTGAAAGTATAGTATGGAGATAGGTCTCCCTACCATTACCCAAACGTTTGTCCCCTATCCCTTCCCAGACTTCTGTCTTTTGCTCGAAATGTAATAAAGTTGTGAATTGGAATGTGGCATAAATAAAAGAAGGGTTAACTGTAAGGCTTTAATTGCTAAAAGAATATTCGTAAACATTTGATTTTGCTTCTGCATGCTAAAAGAGAGTAAAGATATGAGAAACATGTGTCGGGTGACGTTTCGGGATGTCACAATATTGCTTGTTTCTATAGTGGAATTCTATATTGCTCTTCTTATGAACGTAGGTATTGACATTCAGATCAAACTTTGTAAATCTAGTGTTTTGACTTATTTCCTTTCTTCTTTCTTTTATTAGATTCGTTCGTCACATGTGATCACAATTGGTTATTTGTACGAGACTATGTCTTTCGAGTAAGAGGATGGCCATGTCAACAATATCCAAGACTTAAACCTTTGCTTTCATAAAGTAACTACGAATTACTGGTCAGATTCTAGCTAAAAATGTTGACTAAAAATAGAAAGAAACGAAAAGCTATGCTTCCATCAAAGAGAGATTAACGACGATCCGAATTATGCAATGTCAGGGCAAATAACACAAAAACACACAAGTAGTTCAATGGGAAGCAATAACATGATGATTTGGTTCTTTCGAAGCTGTGCTTGTTCTATGGACAAGCATCGGCTCTCTCTCTCAGCACAGACTTCTGCACCTTCCCTGTGGAATTCATTGGCAATTCCCCGAAACACACCGTTTTCGGAACCATCGCCACCCTTTGCAGCCGCTCCGCACAAAACCCTACTATTTCCTTGGGGTCCGAACTCCACCCTTCCTTCAACTTCACAAATGCGCATGGGACTTGCCCCGCAACAACGTCGTTTCGGGCGACAACTGCAGCTTCCGCAACTTTCGGGTGGCTCAACAAGACGGCTTCTATGTCCAATGTGCTGATCACCTCCTTCCCTAAGACTATGACGTCCCTCGCTCGGTCCTTCATCTCTATGCAACCATCTGCGTGCCGCACCCCCACATCACCAGTCCTGAACCACCCGCCAGAGAAGGCCTCCTGTGTTGCCTCCGGGTTGCCCAAGTAGCCCACCATGAGGGTGTTCCCTCGGAGCATGACTTCTCCGATTGTTTCCCCATCGCTTGGAAGGCTCCGCATGGTGGTCGGGTCCTTGACATCGGCAGCTTCCAGTGTGATGTTTTGGAGGCCTTCTCTACATTTCAGGTTATGATGGTCATTGTCGTCATCATCCTCCTCATGGTGGTGGTGTTGCAATGACCTCCAGGACCTGATGATGGCGGGCCCTAGGGCTCTGTCATGCCATATCCGATGACAATATTGAACCCAAGTTCTTGGACTCTCTCGAGGACGGGAGTCATCGAGAATACGCCGGCGATGATTACATCCACCACGGAAGGCAGTGGCTTTCGGTCGACCAGTGGGGATTCAGCAATCATATTTAGGATAGTGGGTTTACCTGTTGAAAGGGAAAAAAGAAGAACAAAATTCTATTTTTTCATGGGTGATTTTGCATGAACCTACGATTACCCATACTTTCATATGACATGTTTCAAAAAGTGTAGGCATCCTCCTAATTACTTGATTATATATTTATGCTACAATAAGGTAATAACACGTTATCGACATATCTCAACGCAAGTTATCTATTTTTCTGTTGAGAAAACTCCCACCAAAGTTTTGAAGTTGACAAAACTTTCTTATTCTTATTCTTATTTTGAAGAATAATATACTTCTGAAGTTATATCGCAGACTCTTGCCAAAGTCTTCATTCCAAAAGTTTTTCCCACTTTAATGCAATTCAAACTAAAACCGAGTCCCGAATGAAGATATAATCAGACTCAGATTTATTAATCTTGCGACAAGGATTCAGAATGAACGCAGTAGGAATTTATTCTTCAATACCTAGCTCTTTGGCGAAAAATTTCACTTACCTTTTATAAATACATTAATGGAATCAATCGCAAATTGATGAAATCAATCTTGAAGACAAGTTTCTTTTTGGGAAGTATCTACTTATGGAAATTTAGATTCTGATTGTATAGGCGACCAAAATCAACGGATTTTCATCTCAATCTTCAAATGGCTATAAGATTTCCTTAATTGATTCTATCCAATGGATTGATTGGAAGAAATTTCTTTGGAAAATGCCAATGGCTAGTGAGGCGTGGAGGAATATTTAAGAAGGTCATTCAATTTATTTGAGATAGTGCGTGAAAATTGAAATTCCAAAGTCTGAAGTCTTTCCAACCACTTGTTCTTCATCGACGGTTCTTATAAATTGTATTCAAGAGAAAAAATCACAAGAAGAGTGACTTAGTGAGAGAAAATGAATCTTCCACCGAGTGTTTGTACTCGAAAAATTGTACTTCTCTGTTGATGCTATAGTGAATTCCAGCCAGAAGGCTGTCAATGTGGAAGGGTGGACGTAGACTTAATCTAAGCCGAACCACTATAAATTTCGTGTGCAATTTTCTCTTCTTTTAACTCTTTTTATTTAAATCTGTTGCATCTTTTTAAGTATTGCAAAAATCAATTCCATCTCTTATTTGATTCTGAATATTTTTCAGAAGTCTTGTGACTTGTTTATCAGACTCTATTTGGTTTTCAAACTTTGTTCGAAATTTATTTTACTTTTCAAAAATTCTTTTAAACACCTATTCACCCCTTCTAAGTGTTTGTATTAGCTTTATCATTCTCATCCTTTGACTCTGTTCAATATGTCATGCCATGGTGCAATGGGGCTGTCCACATCGAAATAAACAAAAAATGGACCATTACCACAGAGATGAGTGACCTTGTGGAGCTGAATGGAGTCGAAGATGATCTTTGCCGACACATTCCTAATACACACATTAACGCCGCCGAGCGCTGCCATTGCCCACGTGAAGCACCAACCATTGCACCTGAACATGTCCACCGTCCATAGGAACACAGGCGACTTCCCCATGTTGTATCGGAGGATCAGCCCTAGAGAGTTCAAGTACACCGCCCGGTGGCTGTACACCACTGCCTTGGGCATCCCTGTCGACCCCGAAGTGAAGTTGACCGAGATAGGGTCACACTCATCGGCCGGACTCATGGCTTGGAAATCGCTCTCTCCCATAGTTAGGGTTTGTTCATAGTCTCGAACCTCAAGATCACAGTGGGTTCGACAGTCTGGTGAGATGTCGTGGATTGCGACAAGGAGTGGCTTGTGATCGTGGTAGTTTTCTTGGAGGTGCGTGTCGTTCTCTTTGTGGATGACTTTGGAGACGAGGTGTGTGAGCTCGGAGTCGACAAAGATGATTTTGGGTCGTAACCGTTGAAGAATGATCGTTAAAGCGTGCTCGTCAAGGCTTACGTTGAGCGCGGAAAGAGTTGCGCCTGCCATTGGAACTGCAAAGTGGAGCTCGTACAGTGCAGGGACGTTTGGTGCCATAGCTGCAACCTGCATTAACATGGCAACGAATTGTGAGCATAACATCATCGAACCGCTGCATCGATTGTTGTTTAGGTAATCTCGTTGCTCATTTTGAAAAACAAATCCCATCATCAGTTCGTTGCCCTCAGACGAGTCAGACTTTGAAAATTCGTCACCATAAGACTTGGGAATCTGCCGCACAGGCCACCATGCGTCGCCATGTCACGGGCCGCCAACGCCGTTGGCTTAAGTGCTCTTTTTGAAGAAATAGTTGGATATTATAAACAAAATCCACCAGAAACAGGTTATTTATCCTCTGACGACTCCAACCCAGTATATAAAGTCACCGGATCCCTTTTACATGCCCTCACACGCCGCCTAAGTCCTTTGCGCGTGAGATCCACTCGCCCATGTGCCTCGCACTTAATTCGCTGCGTCCGTTGAACAAGTGACGTCATCTTCCATGTCAGTGCCACTTTTCAACCAAGTTGTTTGCCATGTCATTATCCTACGTCATCCTCCATGTCAGCGCCACTCCTTAGCTAAGAAGCACCGACACTCTCCGGAAGCCTTCGTGTCATGTTCAACACTTCGACATGTGTTCGACATGCTCCGACACGTTCCGACACACGGTCTACGAGTGTCAAGAAATCCGACACGTTCCCTCAACTCCTTTATCTTGACTTGTAGTTCTATTTAACTGTTTAAGTTTCGAATCCTTTATTTGAAAACTTATCTAATTGCTAAAATCTGAATTCATTTGTATAAGCAATTATTACTTCTGAATCTTGCGAGAATTTTTGTTCACACCTATTTACCTCCCTCTAGGTGTTATTACTAGCCCTTTCAATTGGTATCAGAGCTCATGTGCTCATCTTATTGAAGTGTTTTTACTTATGAGCTAAAGATCTATGGTTAGTATTTTGGCTCCAGGTTTGATTGAAGGCTAAAGTAATACCAGACCTCCTTACTTTGATGAGAAAGAATACAATGTGCGGAAAAATAAGATGAAGGCGTTCTTGAGATCGAAAGATCCTCTGGAATGGGATGTGGTAGAAAAAGGGATCAATCCCAAAGCTACATCAACCTCAGAAAGAGAAAATGAAGTTACAGATGCTGGCAAATTAACACAAGAAGAATTAACCAAGAGACAAGCTCTTGATGCTAAAGCTGTCTACTCTTTATACTGTGCTTTATCTCATACTGAGTATAATCGAATTTCTTCCTATGAAACAACGAAAGAAGTTTGGGATAGATTGCACGTTACCTATGAAGGAACTGATCGAGTAAAAGAAACTAAAATCAACATTCTACTCGGACAGTATGAAGCCTTCAAGATGAAGCCTGGATAATCTATCACTGATATGTTTAGTCGATTCACAGAGATTGTAAATGGCCTGGCATATTAAGGACAACCAATCTCAGGACCAATGAAGGTCAATAAACTATTGCGTGACTCTCCAAAGAATGGAATCACACGAAGACATCGATTAGAGAAACTTAGAGGATCATGCCTCTTTCAGTAGATGAATTTGTTGGCACACTTTAATCTTATGAAGTGGAGCAGATCAATGAGGGAGAAGATCCTAAATGTAAGAAGTCAATTGCTTTAAAATTTAATGATAATTCTGATGATACAGATTCAAAAGATGAAATGGACGATGAAGAATTGGCGCTTATGATTAAGAAGTTCAGGAAGTTGAATAGAAAAGGAAGAAGATTCAATTGGAAAAAGTAGAGCACGCAAAATTTCCAAAAGAGATCGACTCAGAACAACAAGATCAGCAAAGATGTAATATGCTTCGAATGCAAGAAAAATGGGCATATTAGACCTAAATTGGGCAAAGACTGTTTTTAACACTAACGCTCCTAGACCCAAGAAAATATGGGTACCAAAGAAAGCTTGAGTTTTTCGTTTGATCACAGGTTACTACAAAAAAGAAGATCAGATGATATTTGGATAGTGGCTGTTTGAGACACCGACTGGAGATTCAAGTTGCTTTATAAAGCTTGTTCAAATAAATGGCGGAAAAGTCTCTTTTGGTGGAAATAGCAAAGGAAGAATTGTTGAATGTGGAACCGTGAAGATTGAAAGCCTGACTATCAACAATGTCTCCTTGGTGGAAGGACCGAATTACAATCTACTCAGCATTAGTCAGTTGTGCGATACTCGATTCAAAATTAATTTCCAAGAAGGAATCTGTTCTGGAACAAGTAGAGATTTCTCTTAATCTTTCATTGGGAGAAGACATGAGAACATCTACCTTCTGGAAATAAAACCAGAAAGTTCTCAGTGTCTTATTTCCATTCAAGATGAAGCAAATCTTTGGCATTGAAAGCTTGGTCATGTCAACATGAAGCAGATTGTCAAGATTTCATTTAAGAAGCTTGTTCGTGGTCTTCCCAACATGACTTATCAAAAGTCTGAATTATGCATTCCTTGTGTTTTGGGAAAACAGGTTAGAAGTTCTTTTAAACCTGTAAATCAAGTTTCTACTAATCGAGCTTTGCAGCTTCTGCATATGGACCTCTTTGGACCAACTAGGACTCAAAGCATTGGTGGAAAGAGATATTGTCTAGTAATCATAGATGATTACTCTCGCTTTACTTGAGTTTACTTTCTAGCAAATAAATCTGAAGCATTCTCTCACTTTTCAAAGTTTGCCAAGAAAGTTTAGAATGAAAAAAAGGGTATGCTATTTCAAGCATATGTATAGACCATAGAGGTGAGTTTGAAAATCAAGACTTTGCGAAGTTCTGTGATGAATCTGGTTTCCAGTATGTTTTCTCTCCTCCATACACTCCAGAACAAAATGGGGTTGTGGAAAGGAAGAATGATCCTTGCAGGAGATGGCAAGAACCCTCTTAATTGAGAGCAAAATTTCCTATCAATTTTGCGTTGAAGCAATATCTACAGCTTGCTACAGTATCAACAGAGTGTTCTTGAGGCCTATTTTAGAGAAAACTCCTTATGAAATGTTTAAAGAGAAGAAGCCAAATGTCTCTTACTTTCATGTGTTTGGCTGTAAGTGTTTTGTTCTAAAAAATGCAAATGATCGATTTGGGAAGTTTGAAGAGAGATCAGATGAAGGAATTTTCCCTGGCTACTCAACCTCAAGCAAAGCATACAGAGTATTCAATAAGAAAACTTTATTTGTGGAAGAATCTATGAATGTCAAATTTCAAGACTCTATGAAGAATCAACTGAACCGGACTCAACTTGAAGAATCTGAACCTGCTACAGACTTTACAAAGTCTACTTCCCTTGAAGTGGTTTAGATTTCTAAAGATCAACATCAAGCAGAAGTAGAAGACTCAACTGAAGTAGCGGATTAGTAGATTTCTCAAACAAACCAGCAACTGGAAGCATAAGTCAAGTCATCCCAAGGAACTCATCATTGGCAACATTGATGAAGGAATTTGCACCAGATCCAAAAGGCAAGAAGAGTCTAATGTTTTGGCACTTATTTCTGAAATAGAACCCAAAAGTGTAGAAGAAGCCTAGTATGATGAAAGCTGGATCGGAGTTATGCAAGAAGAACTTAGACAGTTCAGCATCAACGATGTTTTGGAGCTAATTCCTAAACCTAAAGGTAAGTCTATTATTGGAACTAAATGGGTTTTTAGGAACAAGGTGAACGAAAAAGGAAAAGTGGTCAGGAATAAAGCAAGACTTGTGGCCAAAGGATATATACAAGAAGAAGGGATAGACTATGACGAGACATATGCACTAGTAGCGAGGTTAGAAGCAATTATATTATTACTTGCTTTTGCTTACTATAAAAATTTCAGGCTATTCCAGATGTATGTAAAAAGTGCATTCCTAAATGGTTTCATCCAATATGAAGTCTATATGAAACAACCACCTGGTTTTGAAGATCAAAGAAAGCCAAACTCAGTCTACAAACTGAAAAAAGGCTCTGTATGGACTGAAGCAAGCACCTCAAGCTTGGTATGAAAAGTTATGTAAATTCCTAACCCAAAATGGTTTTGCGAAATGAAAGGTAGATACTACCTTGTTTATAAAAAGAGAAGGTAATGATTTTATATTGGTTCAAATTTATGTTGATGACATTATTTTTGGATCTCCTAATGAAAATCTATGCAAGAAATTCTCTAGATGTATGCAGGATGAATTCGAGATGAGTATGATGGGTGAGTTAACCTTCTTTCTGGGATTGCAAATTAAAAAATCAAAGGAAGGTATCTTTATTCATCAAGAGAAATATGCAAAAGATCTCATCAAGAAATTTGGATTGGAGAATTGCAAAAAGACAGAGACACCAATGTCAAGTTCTTCAAAGCTGGACAAAGATGAAGGAGGAAATAATGTAGACCAAAAGTTTTACAGGAGCATTATTGATTCACTTCTTTACCTTACTGCATCTAGATCTGACATTTTGTTTAGTGTTTGCATCTGTGCTAAATTCCAATCATATCCCAAAGAATCTCATTTAAGTGCTGCAAAACGGATAATCAAATACGTTGCAATTACTTCAAAGCTAGGTTTGTGTTATTCCAAAGAAGAAGACTTTACTCTTCTTGGATATTCAGACGTAGATTTAACATGTTGCAGAATTGATAGAAAGAATACTTTTGGTACCTATCAATTGCTGGGCAATAAGCTGGTGTCTTGCTTCTCAAGGAAACAGAGTATTGTAACTCTATCAACAGCAGAAACAGAGTTTATGGCTCTTGGAAGTTGTTGTTCTCAAGTTTTGTGGATAAGGTAATGGCTAAGAAATTTTGGAATTGAAGAATCGTGCACCGAGATCAAATGCGACAACATCAGTGCCGTTAATCTCACGAAGAATCCAATTCTTCATTCAAGGGCGAAACATATAGAGATTCGACACCATTTTATAAGAGATCATGTTCAGAATGGAGAAGTTATGATTCAATTCATTGATTCGAAGAATTAGTTGGCAGACATTTACAAAGCCATTGGAGAAAAGTCTATTTGAGTCTATCCGCACCGGACTGAATATTATATCTTCTATTGCTTAAAGTCTAAAGGTGATCAGACTGAGAATATCTAGAAATTAATTCTGTAAGAAAATTTCTCTTCATTGCAGGTAATTTAATTTTAGATTGAAATCTATGAAAAGGTACGTTAATTTTTGAATTGTTTCTTGATTATTTTATTTTTAGAAATTATTTTTTTTTCGAATTTTTGAATTTTTGGCAGTTTTTATTTTCAAAAAAGGCAGTTTATTTTTTCCTTTATGACTGTTCGTATACCCCGTTTCACTTGCTTTATATACAGTCGAAGTTCTTCCTCTCCATTTATGTTTTGAAAACCCTAGAATACAGTTTTCCTACTCTCTCACTTTTTCTCTCAAGATTACTCTACAAGTTTTCATCTTTTTCAACCAAACGAGTTCAACAAATTCTCCTCGACTGCAAAGATGTCTTTCTAGAGAAAATCGTCTCGGATCGCTAATAGAGAACCACATCACATGCTAGAGGGTCCTACTCACTTTGACTTAACTAAGGAAGAAGACTTTACTCAACGGCAACATCAACAACATTCTCAATAGCGTCAGCGTGCAACTCAAGATCTTCCGCATCAACAAATAGAAGAAGAGATTGTGGATGTTGAACCCGTAAGAACTCTAAACCCCAGTTTCTCTTCAAATTGTATAATCAGTTGAAACAGGGTGGAATTGTGATGACATTTATTGATGAGTTTCTACAAGAAAGATGTTACAAGAACGGAACCATGTTTTTATGGTAAATGGAAAGGTTAGGCATTGCGCTTGAAGATTTGGCAGACAGGACTTTTGCCAACTTTCCAAGTGATCCGAAGTTTAGTTCTTTTAATCAGCTTGAAGTGAAAGATGATGATAAGAGAATGTATGAGAATTTTCAGCTATGAGAATTTTCAGCCTAGGATGGGAGTTGCGGCTTCTGTACATGGTGAGGGAACGAGTATGTTTCGTTTTAAGGACCACAAAAAGACTTTTTCGAAATTGCTGAAGAGAGGGGTGATGAACCCTTGAACTGTGGATTTTGATTTCCTGGATTCCTTGAAGGTGAACCTGAGGGAGAAGTTTGGTCTCCTTCAACTTGAAAGATTCTGTTCTGAGACTTCTGTCGCTTACCTGGAATTAACTGCTTACTTTTATTTGAATCTATCTTTTCTAGATGCGAATATATTTCGTTTTACGATAAGGGAAAAAGACTTTGTGGTGGATGTGGACACTTTGGCAGATGTTATTGGTGTGGAAAGAGGGAGTTTCCAACCAATAAATGTGTCTGTTGGTCATGCAATAATGTCTCTTGTTCGGGACAGACTTTCTGAAGGAGGGATTTCATATTCCAGATTGTCTACTTCCAACATTCTGTTGCATAAGGTTGTAATCAACTGCATCCGACCCAAATCAACATCCAAGACAAATGTATCTTGTTCTGAGGCAAAGATGATGTTTGCTATCAACAATGGGATGAAGTTCTTGCTGCCTCACACATTCTGATGCACATGTATAGGACTGTTGTGAAGGACAAGGGACAACTCCCTTACTTTGTGTTGGTTACCAAATTGTTTTGACACTTTCACATTCAGCTTTTAGCATCTCTTTGTGTCAAAACCATTGCTCCTATGGAGATAGGTTTGAAGATGATTTCGAAGATGAGACTGAAGGAGCTGAATAAAGCATTGAAGCGCTTGAAGGAGAAGTCCCCAACCAAAAAAAAACAAGACTCTACTGCGAAGAAGAGGAAATGCAAGGAGCATATGAGTGCACCTATCAAGAAGAGGAGAAACCTTATCTTGCAGGACGAAGAAGATGAGGATGATCTCACACTCTCTATATTTTCCTTGAGAAATTTACAGAGCCTTGTTAGTTTTGAGTAGCCGCAGAACACAGAGGAAAGAGGATGAACGGAGACAGATCAGAGAAATGAAGGAAGAAGAGAAGGAAGTAAAGAAAGAAGAGCAGTGGAAAGAGAAAGAGAAAGAAGAGAAGAAAAAGAAGAAGAGAGAAGAGAAGAAGGAAAAGAAAAGGGTCATGATGATCTTTTGAGCCAACACTTGCAGTATCCTTGTTAGAGGATTCTGAGAAGACTCGAAGTGGAACTACAGGAGATGTAAGAGGAAAAACACATCACTCGAGAGCTGAGAAAGAACAAGAAGAACATCTTTCTTCTCCACTTGTAATCACAAAGACAGGGGAAGCTGCTGAAAATATAGGTACATCCTTTTCACCTGTTTTTACTAGTGATGATGTAAGCAGATCTCCAGCACACCCAGAGGATGTCCATGCCTCCCATTTTCCTGAAGCTGATGTTGAGGCATTTTCTCCAAGTCTGGATGTTAGACAAGCTGAAGTTTCTTCATCCATTAACACTCCTCAATCTAAACATGCTGAAGCTAGTACGTAAACAGAGAATTTTGCAGACTTTAAAAGGCTGATAGAACTCCTTGTGGAGATAAAGGCTCAGCAATATGGCACGGAGTGTGAAATCCAAACTCTCCAATCTGCACTGAAAGCCACCTCTATCTCTCTTCACGATTAGGTACAAGATCTTAAACTTCAAATTCAAGAAAATGCCAAGACTGAAGATGTTAAGAAGGTGCATGAGTCATTGCGAAAGTTGGAGGGAACAGTTCAGTCAATGGAAAAATTTCAGCTCGTTCGCATCCCCAAACAGCCTTGATTTTATCAAAACTCTTTTCATTAATCTCCACTTTTTGCTACTAACAAAAAGGGGGAGAAATGTGCGCATATTTGCATATTTGATTTGATTTGATTTGACTTTATGATTTGACTTTTGGTTTGTGGTTTTGACTGTTGAATGGTTTTAAACTGTCGAACCTTGTTGGATTTGTTTGATTTTTTGACATATGCAGTAAATTACTTTGGTAATACAAGATTATGGTTGGATAGTTAATTAACTTATTATTTCAAGATTGACATGTTTTCTGTGGTTGCAGAATTGATGCTATCAAGGTCATAATCAACTCAATTTTATAAGATATTATGTATTGCTTAAAAATTATTTTGCAGGTCAAAAGTTCTTAAATCTGCAGGAATGTTTTATTACTATAAAAAATGGGGAGATTATTGGAGAAAACTCATTTACTGTTTTGAAGTTGACAAAACATTTTCAGAAAGTCTAGTCTGAAGACATCCAGACTTTAGGTTCAAAGTCTGCCCGCATTGATAGTTTCTAGACTAAAGAATGAAGACTGATCCAGATGCGAGATTATCTTTGTTTCTTCAAGGATTCGTTTCATATGGCTTATGGATGACCTTATAGCTGGATATAGCACCTATATGATTGACTATCTTTATTGGAAACAATTTGGAAAATCAAATCGTTTGGAAGGCAAGCAAACTTGGAAAGTTCTACTTATGAAAACCAAGATCCTGATTATATGGGCGAACAAGATTGACGGGCTTTCATCACAAATCTTCAAATGACTTGAGATCTCCTTGATTGATTCTGTCCAACGGTAGATCGGAAGAATTCTTTTGAAAAGTGCCAACGGTCATAAAGGCATGAAGCTTCCTAGTTCCTTGCTATTTCATTTACTAAGCTCAATGTTGTTTACTAAAGAGAGAAACTTATAGTGAGATTTTGTGAGAGATCAGTAGAGAATCTTCATTGTGAAGTCGAGATCATCAAAGTGTAAAAGCTCTTTTGAATCCTTAGTGAAATCCACCCAGTAGGCTGTTAGCACGGGAGAGTGGACGTAGACTTGATCTAAGCCAAACCACTATAAACCTTGTATTCTTATTCTCTTCCCTCAACTCTTTTATCTTGACTCGTAGTTCTATTTAACTGTTTAAGTTTCGAATCCTTTATTTGAAAACTTATTTAATTGCTAAAATCTGAATTCATTTGTATAAGCAATTATTACTTCTGAATCTTGCGAGAATTTTTTGTTCACACCTATTCACCCCCCTCTAGGTGTTATTACTAGCCATTTCAGCCACTACCATTGAGGATAGATTATCTTCGGTACATAGTTCATTATATCATTCTAGAATCTAGTACTTTTAGCTCCTCTATACCTAACCCTTCTACTTTGTCAGTCACCCTAGGTAAATCCCAATCCATGGTTCTTTGATTTTGCTTGCTACATGATCTCTAATTCCTATTTATTCAAGTCAAAGTCAGATACTTCACAAGCACCTATTATTCATATAGATAGTTATTCAAACGGGGCATTTTTCGATGTCCAAATTGTCCTTGCCTGATATATATGGTGGCTAAACTCTCACTAAACTTGATATTTGTGGGACAACTATGTGAACTTGGTTTTGACATTCATTTCTCTTCGAATGGTTGTTGTGTGCAGGATCCATAGACGGGATAGATGATTTGGATAGGCCGCAAAGTAGGACGTTTGTTTGATCTTGTTTCATTAAAGCTTTCCAATTCCTTCACTCATTGTGTTGCCGTGGTATTATCTTAAACTTCACATTCTTGATTGGGACATCTTTCTTTCTCTAGTTTAGGTGCTTTGATTTTAAGTGGTCATTTAGGTTCTATTGACAATAAAACTTTTGATTGCTTGCCTTGTAAGTTGGGAAAATATCATGCTTTATTGTTTAATATTAGTGTTTTTGTCTCTTATGCTCCCTTTAATCTAATTCACTTTGATATATGGGGATTATCTCCTACTCCCATTATGGGAGAATCTTGTTATTTTTTTATTTTTGTGGATGATTATTTCCATTATACATGACTTTATCTTATGAAGAATTGATGTGAAATCACTCATATCTATGGTAATTTTGTTGCCATGATCAAGACAAAATATTCTTGAGATATTAAAGTTTTTTGTACTAATAATGCCATGTAACATAGAGACAAAGAGTTCCTTAGAATTCTTTCTTAGAACGGTACTATTATTCATCATTCTTGCAAGGACTTCTCAACAAAATGGTTACTAGAGAGTAAACATAGGCACATCTTAGATATCGTACACACTCTTCTAGTCTTAGCATTTTGTTTAGAACGGTTTTGGGGAGAGGCCTATCATACTATTGTATACTATTAATCGTATTTCATCACCTACTATAGGAAATATTTCTCCTTACAAGCACTTATATGACAGCGTTCCTAATTACAATCTACTTCGAGTCTTTGGTAGTGCATGCTTTGTGCATCTTCTCCCTAAAGAATGCATGAAGTTAGAATCTCATGCTCGTTTATGTTGTTTCCTTGGATATGGCATTGAGCATAAAAGCGTATAGATGTTGGGATCCTATCTCAAATCAACTTCGCATGTCTCATAATGGTACCCTTTGGGAACACGAGATGTTCATGTCTCTTTGTCTTTTGCATCCTCTCCAACAATTCGCTTCTTCACTAATCCTTCCACCAATTTATTTCCTAAAGATAACACACTTGAATCTTCCTCTTTGGGATTGTCCTCTCGAAATCTTGATGTAGATGTCTCTGGTAATCCTATTTTAATTGCTCCTAACATGTCTGTGCCATTTGCTGATTCTCCACCCTTAGATATTCCTTCTTCTCTTGTTTGTCATTCCACTCGTGTAAGTCAAGCTTCTATTCGGCTTCATGATTTTCACTGTTATTCAATTATTGCTTCTTTTCATGAGCCTTGCACATATAGAGAAGTTAGTTCTAATCCTCTTTGGTAGCAGCAATGGTGGATAAGTTGCAAGCTTTAGAAAAATCTCATAATCGGGATTTAATTGTTTTGTTTTTTTGGTAAGGTAAGATTGGTATTAACTTTTAACCAAATGGAACTTTACAAGAAAGAGATCTCTGCACCAAAAAGCTTACACTCTTGGAGACAAACAAGTCAAAAAGAGTGAAAGGGTGCCGAGATTAGGATTTAATTGTTTGCCTCTTGAAAAGTCGGTTATAGGTTGCAAATTGGTGTACAAGATCATAATGAAGGCATAAGGTACAATGGAATGCTACGAAACTAGACTAGTGGCAAAAGGCTTCACTCAGGAGTATGGCATTGATTGAGATAAGACGTTTGCTTCAGTTGCAAGTCTTACTTTTGTTCGTAACCTCCTCTATGTTGCTGCTATTAAGCGATGGCCTTTATTCCAAATGGATGTCCAAAATGCATTTCTTAATGGGGATCTTACTCATAAAGTTTATATGGAGCCTCCTCCTGGATACACTCACACTTCTAATAAAGTGTGTTGTTGCTGAGCATTATATGGACTAAAGTAAGCTTATTGTGCATGGTATTCCAAGTTTAGTTCCACCATGGAACACCATGGATTTACATCTAGTCCCTATGAAAATGCTCTCTTTGTTCAACAAATATCTTATTGATATGATACTCTTATATGTGAGTACTAAACCCTTGGAGTGCCAAAACTTGGCATGAAGGGATACTTAAGTGCCAAAAGTTAAGAAAGTGAAACTTAGAGGGGTGCATGACAAACCAGAATTTCTATTCCAGAAATAATTTTTCTATTCTAGACCTGTTTCTGGAATATAAATCCTTTTGATAAACTTATTCCGTTTTTCTATTTCTGAAATAGATTTTTGTTCCAGAAATAGATTTGGAATAGAAATTAGAAGTAGAAATTTTCTACTTCTCTATTTCTGGAACAGAAATAAGAAATAATTTCTCTAGAAATAATTTCTCCATGAAATTTTCTATTAAGATGAATATGTTTAGAAAAAGTATTGCCAATAAGATGGCAATGAATCATAATATGCCGGAGATTCCATGAAATCGTGTTTTTAACTTTTGTAATGTATTTCTATTATTTGTATTTTGGGATTTTCAATCTTTGCTTTTGTAATGTGATACTGTATTTGATGATTCCTATCTCAATTCTTGTAATATAATGTTTTACTTGAGGATTTCCCTTATTTGTAATGGTTCTTTATGACAAGCTCTATTATACTTCATAAAATTTGCTGATTTTGTAAAATTTGCCGCAAATTGCCCAATACACTTCTTTGTGTTTCTTTCTAAAATGATTGCTCAATATCGTAAACCGTGACGGCGATCGATGTAACACACTAGCATGAAGGGGATTAGAATATGGTTGCCCACCTTCATTCTACTAGAGTTTTGGGAACCTTCTATCATGCTCAAGAGTAATGCATATTGATCTCTTTTTTCTATTGTATGGAGACTATTGATAAGTATATTATTTGACCGTAATTGCCTATATAGGTGGATGCTAAAGAATTTTGTGTGAAAACAAAATTTGATATAACAACTCTTACTTTGTATTTTTTTTTTCAAAAAATGGAGACTTTACTAAAAAAAAAAAAAAAAACTCTTACTTTGTATTTGGGTCAATGGGTTCATAAGCATATGAGATTTGTAAGAATGGACATATCATTTGCTCCAAAAAAAGAAAATTTTGTTTTAAGAAATAGAAATTTTATATTGTTATTAAACAGATTTCTATTTCTGAAACAAAAATTTTGTATCGTTATCAAACAGATTTTTTTGCTCAGAAACTCGTCCAAAAATAGAAATAGAAAAATCTATTTCTGTTCCAGAAACTATTTTTGGAACAGAATGGTTGTCATGCACGCCCTTAAGTGCCAAAATAGGAGAAAAATAGATCACTTAAGTGCCAACAGTGAGAAAATTCGGTCAAAATGCTAATGTGGCGATTTTTCGGTGAGGCAAATGCCAAATGATGTCGTTTTGTATGTTGATGTGGTTAGACAAGTGTAAAAACGACGTTGTTTTGCTATCGATGTGGGTAAATAATTAATATAAAAATTAATTAAATAAAATTTAAACTAAAATTATTTATTATAAAAAAAAAAAGCAAGATGGAGATTGTAGTCAATGAGGGTTGGGCCCTGGCCAAGGGCCGGTGACCTTGGCCGACCTTTCCCCTATCGTCGTCGGCCCTTCCCAGTGACGGCAAGGGCTCGGCCTTCACCTTCAGCCTCATCTTCCCCCTTTTTTTAATAATTAAATAAATATTACATTATTATTATTATTATTATTATTATTATTATTATTATTATTATTATTATTATTATTATTATTATTATTAAAAATTAAAATTTTATTTTAATATATTAAAATTCAAGAAAAAGACAAAACGACGTCGTTTTGATTCTTCATCACTAACTCAACTCTTCGTGTGTGTCATGTAGGCAAGTTATATTATTAAAAAATTGTTACGTAGGATTTCCAGTCACCTTCGCCGGATGTAGCACTCAAGTGTCCCATTTTTGAAAAAAGGTGGCATTTAAGTGGTACTTTTGTAACTTTTGGTACTTACATGTCTCATCGTGCCAAGTTTTGGTATTTTAGGTGTACTTTTGCCCTTGTATGTTGATAACATGGTTAGTACTGGCGATGATTGTAACGTTATTATGAAACTACAAAAGTATCTGAGTCAATAGCTTGAAATGAAAGATCTTGACCGACTTAGCTATTTTATAGGCTTTGAGGTTGATTCAGATTCCTCCAGCTATTATCTTTCTCAAGAGAAATATGCCATTAATCTCCTTTCTCGGGCTAGATTTACTAATAACAAGATCACTACAACTCCCATTGAGACTAATGCCAAGTTTGATCACAAAGATGAAACTCCTCTTTTGAATCCTACGCTTTATCGACAATTGGTTGGTAGTTTTGTATATCTCACTGTTACTCGTCTTGACATCGCTTATGCTATTCATATTGTAAGTCAATTCGTGACCGTGCTGTGAACAACTCACTTTGTTGATGTTCTTTGAATTCTTCACTATGTCAAGAGTTGACGGTTTGTTCTGATGCCGACTAGTCTGGTGACCCTCTTGAATGTCCCTCTACTACACGCTGCTACTTATTCTTAGGAAACTCCCTTATATCATAGTAGAGCAAGAAATAGACTACTGTTGCTCGATTTATTATAAAACCAGAATGTCGTGCCCTTGCATATCTTGTTCCCACTTCTTTGGTTGATTAGATAGCTAATATTTTCATTAAGGTACGTCCACTTGGACGTTTTGAAGATCATTTCTCCAAACTCTAGCTAACCTCTTCTATATCACCTTAGGTTTGAGAGGGGATGTTAGATATATCGTTAGAGATATTATCTTCCTTGTTTGATTCTAATTGATTGTATTTGATATTGTAATAATATGTGCTTCACATAGTTTTCGAGAACAGCCTATAAATAGGCTCATGTATCATTAGTATTATACATAAAGAAATATTCAAAAATTCAAAACTTCTCCGGTTCTCTTTTCCGCTTTATTTTAACACAAACTAAATGTTAGAAAATTTTCTCAGATATTATCAAGTGACAGTACTTCTGAATAAATGATAATATCCGGAAAATCAACGTACAGCCCAAGTGAATGGGCCGCAGACGACTTCCTCGTGAGTCATCGCCATGACCAGATCACCAAACTAACTTCGGCCTCTGACTTTTGATCAAACCCCAAATGGAAGAGGCACGGATCTTCCACAATCTACACGCCATTACCGTCCAACCCTCTTTCTAGGATGGAACAGCACCCACCAAGCTTTTTCTCAAGTCAGATCTTGATGACCATGGAAAGCATCAAGATTTGTCGCTACCCACGAGATGATGATAGGCATCCATTCAATTCTTTGGGGTTTTTGTCAAACTTCGCTGAAGCTTCCCTTCTGAGAATAATGAGTGCGAGATGAAGAAAATGCCGCAATCCTTACCCACAAAAAGGGAAACAGATAAGTCCCATTCCATGCCTTATCTGATTACGTAGAACCCACCACAACGACTTCATGCATCGTCCCCACCAAAGTGAGTATTTCAAATCCTTTGCATGTAGCACAACCGGTAATGATTGAATCGCCACGTTAGTTATTTTCATTAGAAATTGGCTAGGAGGATTATATTGAAATTTCGCATAAAAGTTTATAACTAAGTTGACAAAATTGAGAAGTTGATGACTTAGTTGATATCTGTACCATATGTTTAGGATTGATAAGGTAATTTTCTTAAGCAATAAGTTTTCACACATTTCTTTAATTTTTGGGCTTTGTTGGCATAATAGTCTTTGGACTTCTGTGGAAATAATAATTTGTTATAAGTCACAAATTTTTGAAGGAGTGAGTTTCATAACAATTTATAATTATTTATTATTTGATTTTTTGTGGTCCAAAATAAACCGTTATTCTAACGGTAATTTAAAATCCATCAGGTGATCACTTCTTTTACTATTAGAGTATTAAAGACTGATTTAGTAAATGAAGAAAAAGCCAAACCCCAGGCAAGTGTAATGATAAAATGGAACGGGTTTCATTTAAACGCTCCACTATCAATAACTTTGGGAATTCTGTATAGATTATGACTATGTATCAAACTAGTCCTTCAAATATCTTTTATCTTCTCCTTCTATGCCTAAGTCTTCGTAAGATATTATATAACCGAGGAAAGTACAATATGATGAAAGTACAATCAGTGTTATCATTTCGAAGTACCACACAAGGAAGTCTAAAAGATAAGAAAATATGCAGCCGGGGTCGCCGCCATGCATGCGTGTGCGCTTAAGTCATACACTTACGCACGCATGTGCATCAGCTTTCACCAGATGAAAACCTATTGGTTCTTTCTTTCTTCTTTTGAGACCGCGACATCTAACTCGACATGATTACTGTTTCGATAATTTCTGCTTTATGATCACATAAAGCGAAAGGAGTGTGATCTTGAGGAAAAAAACTCCCCGAAGGTCTTATTATGCATCTCCTGTATCATGTGTCATTTTGGATGGCAAAGCAAGGGTATTGGGTCTTGGAAATGCAATGGTGGTTTGCATCCATATAGGGTGAAACTCCTGAGTGCGTTGCTTATCTATATTAATTAGTGTAATGGGTCCATTAAAGGAAGTCAGACATATGGAAAACTGTTTAAATGTTAAATATAGTCTGTGACTATTAGCAACCTAAAAATGTCACCTTTGATGTCGATTTCATAAGAATTAATGCCATTAACTATACATCACCTATGGCTTTATGGCTTTGATGAGAAAGTGCTAAGAACATTAAGACGAAGAGCAATCTTTTAATTCAGGCCGTAGTCAACTAAACAAGGTCCAGGCCAATTATGAATATTGATCGATTAATAGAATATGTAAGAAGTAAATAGTATGTTGGCTAGCATATGTGATATGATATTTACTATGAATACAGTCGGTGGTTAAACGCTCACATTGATTGTGAGAAGCCAATGGGATTAATTGGTCAAGGCAGTAATAGTCAAGTTTATGTTGGTCAAATCAACATCGATGGAGTTTGAGAAACGTTAGCATCGACTCATGAAACTTGGCTGAAATCAAATCGATTATAAGGATAAAGATACTGCAAATAAATATTACAGTCAAACTCTTAGACAAGAACAGTTATCAAAGGTATTGACTAACAATTGCAATCAAGCAATTTTTATAGCCGAGTCAATTAGTTATTGTAGTAGGCTTTTGAGGCGGGAACAATAATGCCATGAAAAATGGAAACAAAATCGAATTTCAATGGGCGAGAACACTTATGAGAAGGGGCCAGCTGCGAGAACACTGAAGAGGAAAAGATATGCAAGAACCTCCGAAGAAAAATATTATACTTTTGTCAATGCACTTTACTAATTTCTAGTCAATTCCCAGTAATTTATTTCCAATCATTCCAGTTGTTTATGTTAACGAAATACTTGCTTTTATCCTTCGAAAATAATGTGCTGTAATTAGTGGATTAATTTCATAAGTTTTAGAACCTAATCATCAGGTTTTAAGGAGACGATTTACGGGGAGCGATTTTCTAGTAAAACAGCATCATGCCCTTCTCCCTCGTTTGTAGCTTACCTTATTTATAAGCCTTAGAGTTCAATAATCCTTTGCCCCCGGGACTTGCATGTTGGGATCTATGCTTAAAGGCCTTTATCATCGAACCAACCTTTGCGCGGCGAAGAGTTTTAAGATATAAAAAGTAGTATGTTGAGATTTTGTGGGACCATAGCCAATTTTTCTAAAAACTTAAGCTATTTGAAGACATGATCTAATATTTAAATATTAACATTCTCCATCACGAGTAGGTTAGACTTCAGCCTAAGTTTAAGCGTGAAAATATATAATTTATGAAGTAAAATAGAGGCCTAAAATATGTAAACTTAGGACTTCCTACTTTGATATTATGTTAAAATTTTTGTGGGACCATAGTTAATTGCTCTAAAAATTTAAACTATTAAATGAATGTGTAATTTGATAGAATACGGGCGTCATATTCCAAAATCGTTGGAGTAAACTATTCCACACTGAATTCTACGTATTAGTGGCATCCATTTAACCTTTCCTCTCACAAGAGAAACAAAAAGCTAGGACTGCCTATGAGTTAGATGAAAAGGTTGACTCCCCCTTTAACTCCCTTGAGTCAAGGAGAATGATTGGAACATGATGACATCTGTACCCATCTTACACTCATTCAATTACGCGGAGCACATAACGTGGTGGCTCTAATTTCTTCTAACTTGTAAGGGGTGCCCCGAGCAAATCAAGGAGAACTTCATGCGAGGTCCATCTTCACCGGTTCATACGTCTCGTTTACTTTAATTCCATGATTCACGATATGATATGTTGCACACAAAACTTAGAGATCACTAACTTGTGTTTTACGCTAGTTCGATCGAGCCAAAATGAATACGTTGTCGGAGCACATGACCCCAAGAAAACGCGTAAATATATTAATTTGAATTTAGAGATTGAGTAGGACCCTCTTTGACCCAATATATATATTAAATCCTAGAAAGTGTTTTCACCTCTTTAGATTCACTTTTCTAGTTTAATGCATGAACATTTATGTTGACCGGAAAATGTTCTCGATTGACTAGTCATTTTTGACAAACCAAACAACTGAAAGTCTGGAAAATTAATTTCGAAAAAGCACTGTCACTCAAACAAATACACCCATAATTTGACCAATGGGGGAAAGCAAAAAAATAAATAAATTATATTAGGCTTTTTGTTTTGAATGCAAAACACGGCCTTTCACACAACAGTTGACTTCACCAACCTCTTCTCATCCTTTCATTTTTTTTCTTTCCCTTCATCCAAACAAGAATGCGTTGTTTAACCATCCCTTCTATTCATTTTAGGTAGTACTAATATGAACTAGGTTACGTATTAACAGTTCTTCCTTGTTTTTTGTCGTGGAGTAGACCTGTTAAACAGGTGGGTCGGGTTGGGTTTGGGTCGGGTCATAAATGGTCCGACCCAAATCGACCTATTTAACTCGTTTATGACCCATTTATTGTAGTACAAATTTTTTGACCTATACCCGACTCAACCCATACCCAACCCATACACGACCCATTTAACGAAACCTAAAAAAGCTTATATATATATATATATATATTTATAAAATATATTTTAAAATGGTATTGATAACATGATTTTATACAATACAAATTTAATGGATAATTTTTATAATTTTAAAATATTATTTTTTATTTTTTAAAAATTAAATTTTTAATTATTATTTTTTTTTAATTTTCCTTTTCTCTTTTCTCTATTCTTTTTCTTTTTCTTTTTTCTTCTTCCTCTTCTTTGGCCGGCCGCCGGCCATGACGACGGCCGGCGATCGGCCATAGGTGAGCTGGCTCGCTCGGCTCGCCGATGCCGGCGAGCTCGAGCTCGCCCCTCGCTCGACGCCGGCGAGTTCGAGTCTCGCTCGATTGGCAAGGCTCGGGCCTCGGTGGACGTCGGCGAGGCCTCCGCCTTGCCAGATCCGGCGAGATCGAGGCTCGCCCGATGTTGGCGAGCTTGAGGCTCGCCCGATCGGCAAGGCTCGAGCCTCGCCGAACGTTGGTGAGGGCTCCGCCTCGCCGGATCCGGCGAGCTCAAGGTTCACCGGCGTCGGGCGAGCTCAAGCTTGCCCCTCGTTAGATCCGGTGAGGTTGGAGCCTCGGGCGACGCCGGTGAGTTCGCGTCTCGCCAGATCCGGCGAGCTCGAGCTCGCCTGACGCCGGCGAGCTCTAGTCTCTCTAGATTCGGCAAGCTCGAGCTTGCCCCTTGCCTGACGTCGGCGAGTTCGAGTCTCGCCAGATTCGGCGAGCTCAAGCTCGCGCCTCGCTCGACGTCGGTGAGTTCAAGTCTCGCCAGATCGGCGAGGCTCGAGCCTCGCCAGATCCGGCGAGCTCGAGGCTCACCTAGCCGGTCGCCGGCCATCACCGTGCCGGTGACCGGAGGAAGAAGAAAGAAAAAAAAAAGGAAAGAAAAAAAAAATTAAAAGAAAAAATAATTATAATTTCGGTTTTTATAAAAAAAAAATTTGTAAAGTTAATGAGAAGAGAGAGAGATAGTGAGGTTTTGAGTGAAAATAAATGGGTTGATAAATGGGTCATAAACGGGTTAGAGAGTTGATCCATTTAAAACCCATATATCTTAGTCTTGACCCATTAAAACCCATTATGGGTACGGGTTAGAGAGTTGATCCATTTAAAACCCATATATCTTAGTCTTGACCCATTAAAACCCATTATGGGTGCTTTATGAAATAAAGCTTGGCCCATTAATGACCCATTTAACCATAAATGGGTCCATAAATGGGTTGCACAACCCATTTAACACCTCTACTATAGAGTATAGTTTTATATTCGTGGTGGTTGCAGTCGACAATCCTTAATGGTTTTTTCCACACACCATATGGACTTCTATGAAATGACATAGACAATTGAAGGAGCTCGAAGGTGGCATGGCGACGCGTTGACCTCCTTCATCTCGACCTAATTTGGCAGACTGTACGGTTCCATGGGTTCTCCTCCTCTTGATATACCATCTAAAGGGACGAGGAAAGAAAAAAAGACCCAAGGTAGCATCTCTGGTGCATGCATATCCAGCGAGATGTTCGCCTGATCTGACGATGGTTCATGTGCACAAAATGCACATGAACTCGACACCGTCAATAATAGCTCAATGGGAGTGTGCCGTGAAGAACAATCTATCTCCAGAAAGATCTTTGTCCCTCCCACTTTTCTTAGGTTTATACCTCGTAATAGGATTACCCTGATCAACTACCTCATTCCCTCCATTTGAGACCATGAGCTTTAGGAAGACTAAAAGCTAATGGAAGCAAAAAAGAAAGAGAGCGAGGACCCCTTTTCATTTGCATGAAACACAAGAATATAATTAAAGATGAGGGATACAAGATAGAGAGACTTACGATATCTCCGCGCGAGATCTTCAACCCCGTCAGAGCGGAGGCGAGCTTCAAACACCTTTGGTGGGTCTGTCTCCATGTGTACCTCGTATTGCCGTAGACAATGGAAACCTTGTTGCCATAGACGAAAGCTGCTCTCTCTAAGAAGCTTATAGGAGTCAAAGGCACGTAATTCGCAGGGCACTGAAGCAAACCTTCCATGATCTGTCTCTATACGTGTGTTTGGGATCTCTAGCTTGCAAGACAAGTGAGCATGATCATATGCATTCGCATAGAGAATTTATAAAGCCGCACCTAGTAAATGAATATCTGAGTTGGACCATTTCCCATATATATATATAAAAGGCTAAGAAAGAAGCGGGAATCACAGCGAGAATTATAATGAATGGAGAGATTATGCACTAATGATGGCCTTTTTGAGGATATGCGTGTTGGATACCTCTCAAAATAACTTGCATAAAATAAGCTGCTAATCCCTGCAATGAAGTTTACATATCGATCTTAATGTGCATGCTTATGTCAGAGAGAGAGAGAGAGACAGAGGGGGGGAGGGAAGTAAGGAAGGAAGGAGGGAGCCAGGAAACAGCAACGATGTGGAGGAACATGGAGTACGACGAACAAAAGAACACAATTAAACTTCATCACATTGTTGCAGATGGTTCTAGATGGATATTTGACGAAGTATCATTAATCTAATCTTATGATAAGAATAAGTCAATACAAATCCTGATATATATGACCAATCGTAATTAAAATGTTCTAAAGTTCTATAATTTTTAAATAATCACAGTGTAACTATTATATCAAACAAAGCAGAGACTAAAAAGAGACCGGGACAGGTCGAAGGTCTCCCTTATTTGGGATTTACCATTATCGAGTAGTGGAAAGTTTGGAAAATGATAAATCAAGGACATGGCATGAATGCGATAATAGTTTATAGTGGGATAATTATCCAAAAAAAATAAAATTCTCAAATCTATTATACAGATGTCGATACTAAAATCTTTAAATTTAGCCAATTGAGTCTTTTTGATGATTTGCCAATATAGCAATTCCGGCTAATTTTAGTTGCCAATTGCAAACATGGACAAATGTATTTATAGTTTTTCTAATTTTTTTAACATTTTTTTTCTTTTTTTTCCCTAGTCACCATTGCTAGCCATCGACTATAGAGGTGGGTTGGCAAGGGTCAACCTTGCCAGCCTTGAGCTCTAGAGGCTTGACATCACCATCTGGCTAGGGCAAGCCTTGCCCGAGGCCGGTCATAGGCCATCGCCGAAACTCAGTGAACAGTGGAGGAAGGATGAAAGAAAAGAAAAGGAAAGATTGAAAAAAATTATATATTTTGATTATTTTTAAAAAATCAAAGTGGCGATTGTATTATATAGAATAGCTAGTATCCAACTTAATGATTGCCGGCCAAAATTTGTCAAAAGGACTACATTGTAAATTGTCAAAATGTTTAGGTCATAATTGATCAAATCAAAAGGTTTATGGTTGATTTAATATCCGTACGATATGTTTATGAGTTTTTTTTTTAATGTAATTTTCCGATTTATAGCTTAAGATGGAGCAAGATGAGAGCGTGTTGTTGACTTCTTATATAACCATTTCATCCTCAAATCAATTAAGGGTAGAGGAAAGCGTTGTCCTTAAAAATACAAGTCGACACGATGCGAATGTCAACGGGGCGGGCCTGGAATTCACAAGTGGACAAAGGATATATAGAAATTTTCACTTCCATTCCGTTGTATGTGGTTGCCAAAAAATTTGCGCTCGATTTCTTCTGCAGACAAAGCTCCTTCGAGAATGATCGCCGTAGTAACCATAGAGTGTCGATGTTCCAAGGAAACTTGCTTGGATACCATTGAAATGATGAATGACGGTACGACTATAAATTTGGCAATGAACAATTTATACGTGTATTTGTTTTGACTCAAGTATTTAAAATCTATTTTTCCTTCTACGTCCCGTGAAAATGGAAAAAGAGAAAATTCCATGTGACACTAAATATCAATATTCAAGATTCTCATATACATTGAGGTATTCAATTTCAATTAGAATTAGGAGCTCAAAGGGTACAAGTAGACTCGGTGGGCGTGATCGAGTTGGGCAGGCATATCGTTTTTGTTATTGATACGTCATATCATTAATGGTCTCGATGAACTGTCTTGAGCTAGAAGTGAGTAGACTTGGCATGCGGGCTTGGGTCGGGTCCACGTGGGCTCAAGTTTTTCCATGACCACAACTTGCTTGTCCCGACATGAACTTTGCCAGCCTAGCTGAGTGCTTAGGTCCACCTAATATTGTCACGCCTCGATCCTCCGAGCGCGTGCCCATCCCTTCGTGGTTGATTAAATAGTGACGTCCCAGGACATATTGCCGACCCATTCATTTTAATGCGCATGCGAAAGTGAATAAATAATCCTTAGACAACAACAAGATGGGATAGGAAGGTAGGACTACAATTTTAAAAACCAAACCACACTTATATATACATATCAAACCATGTCATATACAATACGAGTCGATATATATATACAAGGTCTGCAAAATAAGGGGTAGAGTGCTATAAATCTTCAGGCATTCGAGTCTTCCTCAGAATACATCAATGATCCTGCATCTGACAGGTACGGGTCCACTATTGAACCACCTGGAGGGTCGACCGTCCCTTTTCTAAAAGCAACCTCTAGCACATACACAAGTATCTCAAATTCCACTATGGGACCCTATCTCTCTGTCCATCCCGCGCACGTCGGTATCATGATCTGTATTGATGGGGTACCTTATGGGGTAGAGCCTCATCAACCTAGACCACGGACCTTATGAGCTCATAGACCCATCCTCTTGGGCTCCCATGAAGCGGGATGAAAGATACCTGATCTGTGACCTTCTTCGGTTGTCCAAAACGCTCAGGAGAAGCTGCAATCTAAGGACCTGAAAATGTTATCCCACAATGGGGTGAGACGACGTCTCAGCAAGTTCACCCTCTAAGTCCTGACTAGGAAGAAAATATGCCCTAAAGGTTGCTTAAGCATAAACACAAGTTAGAGGACTTACCGTTGCCTTAGTTCCTTCCTGCAAGTCAGTACAACTACTCATCTAATCATTCAAATCAAATAAACTCAAGCCATCAAATTAGATCGAACCATCGATCAATCGACCTAGTTGATTTAATGTCATCAAGACCATCTCTCGGTCAATCCATTCAATACTATCTATAAAGTCCGATCATATTAAGGACTGCTCACTCTAAGCTGAAGATAGGTAGTATAGCTCACTTTGAGCTGATAAATAGTATACTACTCGTGCTAAGCTGATATATCAAAGCTCGCAGGTTGATATAGTGTACAGACAATGCTCACTCTAAGCTAATAAAGTATACTATTCACGCTAAGTTGACATATTAAAGCCCGTATGCTAATATAATATATTGATAATGCTCACCAGAAGTTGTTAAGGTATACTATTCTCGCTAAGCTGATATATTAAGGCCTTCAGGCCGATATAGTATACCTATAATGCTCACTCTAAGTTGATAGATAGTATACTGCTCGCGCTAAGCTGACATATCAATGCCCGTAGGCTGATATAGTATACTGTTCTCACCATTTAAGAATGCTACCATTTTTATCATTCTCGATAAAAATAATTATGTGTGGGTACACGGTCGGCCTTAGCCAAAATACAATATTTTCCCTTTAAAAGATCCCACTAATTTCAATAGGCCATAAACCCATTTTTGGCGTTCTAAATCGACACCCGATATTTTCTAATTAATTACCGAAAATATTAAATTTTGGGATAAATTCCCAAAATTACAAATCACACTTAATTTGCACAAACCAGTACTCAATTAAATAAACAGATCACACCATTGCAATTAGCATAAAATTCCGGTCACCGGCTATCCCGATCTAATTTTCGGAAAATAATAATTAATTAAATAATTACAAAAATTAATTAATAAATGCCAATAAATAGCAAAAATGCACACTTAGGTCGGAAAAGCCTAATTAAAAGCCGAGACGGGCCCGAAAAATTTCCGAACCTATCTAGATAAATACCATGACTTATCTACTTGCTAATTGCACTACTCCAACCACCTAACATGCAATATCAATTAACTAAATTGCTAATTTATTCTAACTAACCATCTAAACCATACTTAATCTAAACTAATCAACCCTTAAGAATAATTAACTTCCTAAGCGAAGATTAGTGAGTAAACTCACTAGATTACGATTCAACGGGACCATAGCGACGGGGATGCGGAGACGGTCCATAAACTCCAAAGCGGGAGCACCTTACGAGGTCTGGAAGGGCTCCAAAGCTGGCCAAACAGTGCAAGGTGGACCTAGGGCTTCTCGATTATGTTCGTGGGCCGAAGGGGCTGCTCTGGGGATCGGTTGGGCCAGAAACGGCGAGAACGGAACATCGGCTGTAGCGGGGACCAGGCGGAGGCGGGCGGTGGCTCTGGCGGCTTCAGGCGGCAACTCACGGTGGCCAGGCGACTGGACGATGCCTCTGGATGTGCGAATGGACAGGGATGACGGCGAGAGACACGCAGGTAAGTAGGAGGCATGGCTGGCGTGCGGGTGGCACGACGGTGACGCGACTGGACTCTAGCGGCTCGGCGGGCTGCTCGATGGGCAAGAAGAGGCTGCTGGTCGATTTTTTGGGTTTTCAGAAGAGTTCAAGTTGCTAGAATGGAGGGAGGGGGTTGACGGAAGGAAGGGGAAGAGGAACAACTTGGCTTGAGGGGGCCACTTGGTCTTCCACTCTATCTTCTTGTCCCCTTGACCATACCCCACCATGGCCAACTCTATCCTTAGCATATTCCAGCCCCCTAGCTTGCCTTAGAAACTTTGGAGATGGTTCAAAAGTGGTGTCCAAGGGGGGCTACGAATTTGAAGACAATTCCCTCAATACCTCTCCAATTTCCATTTGAATCAAATCAATTCGGCCCAAAAAAATTCAACCAAGGTACTCACGATCAAATTGACATCATTCAATGTCAATAGAACCAACTCGCATCCCAAAAACGCAATAAAAAATAGTCCCTTAAATTTTTCGGACGAAAACAGTCCTATGTCGACTTTTCGCCAAAAATCTCGGTTTGCAGAAAAATCTTTGGAGGATGAGTTGACATTCCTAAAATGACTCGTGACATGACAAAACTTTCAATTTCTGAAATCAGATTCAAATTCACGGTTAATTTCAATCTAGCGTGATTTTAGCGTGACCTAGGCTACCAGGTAGCTTTTAGAATTTTTTAGTGCAAATGACCAGTGGTCGATTTTTTTCGAGTCACAATGTACCTCTTCGACACATTAGCGACTCTTGGTGGTCGTGAAAATTTTGAGGTTTCAAATACGGACACAGGGTACCAAAACGATAGAAAAATTAATCTAGTGCCGATCGACGAGAATTTTTCAATTTGGTGGAATCAGCCATGTTTAGCCACACATCTCAGTCAAATCGACCTATCTCTGATCTCTAATCGACTTTTAACTGTGCCGTAATGATCTCTGCAGATGAGCACGGTCGAGTAGTCGATTCCTGATCGAATTCTCAAGTCTATTGCGTTAAAATTCCTTAATGACTTTTCCAGATAATCTAGTTATCTCAGGAGTGATAAGCTCTAAAAATAGCACTATAGGCACATCGACAAAAGGCCCGATTTATTAAATTGAAAACATGATTGAAATTCCAGGATGTCACAAATATGAGAAAGCAAGGACGCTTATTTTTTTTATATTTTTTTTTTTTGGCCGAACAAAACAAAAAAATAACTGGAAAAGTAATTTAAAAAGACATAGAATAAAAGGCAACGTAACTTTGTATAGATCATAGGGGAAAAAATATAAACAAATGGGAATACTTAGCTTGTAATTCGACACACAGACATGGAGATCAAACTATTTGAAGGTCCATAAAACACCTTACAAATTTTGTAAACTAATTAAACTTAAGCATTTGGCCTGTGCAAATCACTATTAAGGCAGTTTGCATATAATTGGTTGGATTTGAACAAATGACTTTCGGTTCCTGATTTAAAAATTTCCCAACACCCCAATTGGATGCGTCACCCCTCTAAGGCGGAGATCCTGCCCTGATCCTGGATTCAGGCCAAAGATAAATCTCGTGTGAGCGGGGTGGGTGTGAGGCGTTTTTTTAAACCAAATTTTCCTTTTTCAATAACAGGTATACAAAAAATTCAAGTTGAAAATGCAAGGAAACGGCCTGTGTGGCGCCTAGATGAACTCGGCCGCTAGGCTTAGAAAAAGCTGGTCGACCTCCTGGATAGTGTCCAATATCTATTATGTTTTCCAAAGCACTACCTGGACGCTCGGGCCTATCTTAGCGACAGCCTTGCCTCGTTCCGGATTTGTCAAAAATTTTATTTTCAAAGCTTATTTTAGTAGAGAAAATCATGAAAACCTAGAGATTTTGAGAGTATCCTCCAAGAGAATTATTAGCGAGTGAATATTATGCTGTTTTATGATTATTTATTGTGCATTTGGGTGTGTTTACGATAGAAACCACGTGAATTTGAGCAGATTGTAATCTTCTCTTTATTGTCTATAGTAGAACCATTTGATCGATCTTTTCTAGGGGTAGGGACACTAACAAATCACGTGAATGCTGTGTTCATGTATTATTTCCAAAATTCATGCGTTACTTTCCAACGCGTTAGTCGCACTTTCAAAAATTCGTCCTTCTCGAGTATGATCTGGTAAAATGGAAAATTTCCTCCTTGGTAACGGTCGCGGGAGTCGATGGACTAAAAAAAGATGTACTCAAAACTTCCTAGTTTGCTCGAATCAACTCCGGGATCCGTGAATCTTTTGGTGTTGTGTCTCTGAACAGGTAGCCAACTAGGAAGTGTCTTCTCGGTTAGTGCGTGATAAAGATTCATCTAGTTCATGGCAGTGATTTGATTAACGGATGAGAGATGAGAGAGGATTAAGCTTTGGGTGTTGTATCTCTGAACAGGTAGCAACCTTGGCTCCCAACGTCCCTGCAGCGTACGAGCTGCATTTCGCAGTCCCCATGGCTGGAGCGATCCTCTGCACACTCAACACCCGATTTAACCTGTCCATGGTGTCGACACTTCTGAAACATTCGGGATCCAAGATCGTTTTCGTGGACTATCAGCTACTCGAAGTTGCACGCCAGGCAATTGATTTGTTCGACAAGACAGAAACAGAACCGCCGATTCCAGTCCTTATTTCTGAATTGGATGGATCTGTTCCTCTGCATCCTCTAGGCATTTGCGAGTATGAAGGACTCGTGCCCTCGGGGTCCGGCAATTTCAAAGTGCGGCAGCCACACAGCGAATGGGATCCCATCAGCTTAAACTATACTTCTGGGACGACATCACCGGCCAAAGGAGTTGTCTATAGCCATAGAGGTGCGTATATAAATTTGATCGCGACATTTCTTCTTCATGGGATGGGCTCGATGCTGTTGTACCTGTGGACAGTGCCTATGTTTCATTGCAACGGATGGTGCTTGACTTGGGGAGTAGCGGCACAAGGCGGCACCAACGTGTGCCTCCCCAAAAGTCTCTCCGAAGGGAATATTTGATAGTATTGCTATGCATAACGTGACTCACATAGGAGCAGCGCCGACGGTCTTGAATATGATTTTAACTCAGCTGTGGATGATCGACGACCTCTTCCTTGCAAGGTGGAAGTCATGATGGGCGTTTCGCCACCTTCACAAATCCTGTCCAAGATGGAAGAGCTCGGGTTCAGCGTGTCGCACTTGTATGGCTTGACAGAAACTCACGATCCTGGGACGTATTGTGCATGAAAGCCCGAGTGGGACTCTCTGCCCTCTGACCAAAGATCGAACATCAGATCTCGACAAGGGGTGCAACATCTTGGCCTCGACGAAATTGACGTTAGAGATCCTGTCACAATGAAGAGCGTTCCTAGTTGTCACGACCTTCCCGAGGGTGAATTACTCAAAGAAGGCTATTGGATTACTAAGTCCGAAGACTTGGCACAGACCCTCCCAAGTCCTACCAATCGCGACTTGATACTAAGAAATTAACTCATTTAAACATGCAATTATACTCAATTTGGAGCCGCCACTAACCAATTAAGGTTGGTTAGAAACCCAAGTAAAGTATGGGAGAATACTTTATTTTTGCGAACCAGAGATTCAATAGGTTCGGGGACATGGTTACGCTAGAAAAATCTAACACCATTTCGGTACCTTTTCATTTTAATTTCAAAAATATTTTGCAGGTAGTCTTGATTAATTTTAACCTAAGCTACTAACATGCAAATGGTGGTTATGCGGGTGCACAATCAGTAAAATAACATTCAATCAACCGAAGTGATAAATTGTAAAAAATTATAAACTACAACTTCATTAAGGTCCACTCTCTAAAGAAAAACTTACAAAAATGCTAATAAAAATGCATGCCCCGCTCTAAACATGATTTCTAAACGACATGACACCTAATTTTTCTTTTTCTTAAAAAAATGTTAATTATATGCAATCTTAATCTAAATTTGATATGCATGAGTTTTACGTTAATGACATATGAGATGCAATTCATGTGACATAATTTGAATTATTACAATATGCGTGCAATCTAATTTACATAATCCTAAATATGCATGTGCTATATGATATGGGATGGATGACATGACAATTCTATATACATGTTCTTTTTATGATTTTCTTTTTTTATTAGAAAAGCTACACAATGGGAATACTAAAACATTAAACTATGACTCACTAAGTAAATGCAACATATGGCGTGCATATTATGAAATCTATATGACCTAAATAACATTTTTTGTTCTTTTTTGTTTTATTAGAGGAAAATTAACATAATCTTAAAAAAATCAAGGTGCGCCGCTTTAAACAGGAAATGTGTATGGACCTAATTTCTAAATATGACATTTGATGCATGATATGTGACATGTATGTAACGATTAAGTACCAAATGTCGCATCGAAATATATGTCCTATTGATACTTCACTAGTTCTACTCAATGACATATTCTCTTAATGCGAATCAATTACACGAAGCAATCCATAAATTTGCCGTGAAAAGTCGAAATAATAAAAAATCTAACCCGACGTCTCTCGGCTCAATATTTTTGATTATTATGACTTAATATGACAAATTTCCTAATCGGATAATGATAAAATAAATCAGAACAAATCAAGTCAAAAATCACAAACTATGAAACAAAATATTTGATCTGAATTTAGCCTAAAGAAATTACCTAGTCAAGGGCATGGCTTTTTATTGCTAATAACAGCACCTACACAAAGAGAAAATAGAGAACAGCCCCAAGGAAAAATCACGTCTCGATGTGGGGGTGTAATTTGGCCGAGTGTGAACGACGGGAGAGAAACAGTATCGGAGCAGCCACATCAAACTCACAGCAACATTGGTTCGTCCAGTAACAAAAGTGATAAAAACCGGTCAACGAAACCGCCGAGTTGACACGAAATTGGATGGTAACTCTAGCAACAGGAACCAGCAAAGGATCTCCAGAAAACAGTGGTGGTGAGCGGTGGAGGTGCAGGCACAGCGGAGGGCAGGGGCCGAGGAGATGCGCGGGCAGGCGGTGCAGGCGTTGGGCACTGGCGTCGGGCGATCAGAGGTGCTGACGCGAATGAAGTTCCGGCGATAGACGGGGCAGTAGCGACGTAACGGTGGCACGGCAACGAGCTGCTATAGGCGTTAAGGACGGTGGCACAGACGTCATGGCTAGCTACGGCACTGCTGGTGCGGGCAGAGGGAGGCACAAGTGTCGGGCGGAGTTGCAGTTGCGGGTGAAACAGAGGTGTTGTGGTCGTCGGAGCTCTGGCGTTCAGCGCTGGGCAAAGAGAGACGGAGCGAGCGTCGCGGCGGCGGCGGCGATGGTTGCAGAGGCGCAGTCATCGGGGGTGACGAGCGGTGATGGTAGGGATGCTCAGGCGGAGCTCTGGTGTTTGGGTAGAACAAGTGGCAGCCTCGGGCGCAGGGACTTCGCGAATGAACAGCGACGGGCTGGCGGAGGAGATGTTGGTGAGGTGGCCGGCACAGCACTCGGACGGGGAGAGTCCGTTCGGAAGATGAACAGTCCCTCTCTTCTTTTTCTTTTTCTTTTTTTTCCTTTTTCTCTTTTTTCCTGCTCCCACATCTCTCTCTCACGTCACTTTCTCTCTGACTCTTCTCTTTGCACTCCTGTCCTCTGCTTTTCAGCAGAAGTTAAAAAAACTTTGTTGACTCTTCTCTCACAGAAACTCCATTCCCTTTCTGTGAATGTTTCGAAAAAAACAGTCAAAAGCCCCCCGTTCCGAAGCCTCACATCCTTTATTTATAGAGAAAAACTCAAAATTGTTTTTGCAAGTGAGATATTCACTCAACCACTTAACAAAAAAAAATGGCTCCAAAATCACACAACAACTAATTTTTTTTTTGAATTTTGAAATGAGGATATAATTTCAACAACAAAGATTTTCAAAACCAAATGTTTTATTTTATTTATTACTTTCTAAAATATTAGGTGTCAACACTAGTGATGGTAAGTCTCTAGGAGAGATCATGTTCAGAGGAAACACGATCATGAGCAGGTACCATAAGAATCAGGAAGCGACGTACAAGGCACATTCGAGGGCGAATGGTTTCGTAGCAGAGACCTTGCTGTGAAGCATCTCGATAGCTACATCGAAGTAAACGATCGTTTGAAAGACATAATAATTTCGGGAGGAGAAAATATAAGCACAGTGGGGGTAAAGACAGTTCTGTACAGTCATCCAGCGGGCGTCCCGAAGATTATTGGGGCCAAACGCCTTGTGCATTCGTGAAATTAAAGGAGGGATGTCAAGTCAATGCTCAGGAGATCATAGGATTTTGTCGAGATTATTTGCCTCATTACATGTCTCCTCGTCCAGTTGTGTTCGAGGATTTGCCTAAAACTTCGACTAGAAAGATTCAAAAGTTCATTCTGAGGGAAAAAGCTAAGGCCATGGGCAGCTTGTCATGAGCCAAGCATTACACAACCTATCACCACAATTCGTGTGAGCGTTCTGGTGTAGTGTTTCATAATTAACAAAGTTTCTCAAGAGTTGATGGTTCACAAAAGGTTTTTGGAGGTAACTAATTTGTGTAATTCGTCATTTTGACCCTGAGAAAGGTGAATACAGTTCATGGGAACTGAGAATAGGTGTATCAAATTGCTCTTCTGGTACGCATTACATTGACACATTGACAGGAGTGTAACGTCTTGCTTACCAGCCAGCTTTCATCTCTGTTACATTTCATCGAAGTAAGAGGAAATTAATTTTTTTTGCCTTGGTAGTTTCACCATGTAATCTTTTAGCTCATGCAGATGCTTGTTGATAAAGCTAGTATGAATACCTAGAGGGGGGTGAATAGGTGTTTAAAATAATTTTTGAAAAGTAAAATAAATTTCGAACAAAGTTTGAGAACCAAACAGAGTTTGATAAACAAGTCACCAAACTTTTGATAAAAATTCAGAATCAGATAAGAGATGGAATAGATTTTTGCGATACTTAAAAGATGCAACGAATTTAAATAAAAAGAGTTAAGGGAAGAGAAAATTACAAACTAAATTTATAGTGGTTTGGCTTAAATTAAGCCTACGTTCACTCTTTCTAGCTGACATTCTTTTGGCTGGAATTCACCATAGCATCAACAGAGAAGTACAATATTTCGAGCACAAACACTCAGTGGAAGATTCATTTTCTCTCACTAAATCACTCTTCTTGTGATTTTCTCTCTTGAATAAAATTTGTAAGAACCGTTGATAAAGAACAAATGGTTGGAAAGGCTTCAGACTTTTGAATTTCAATTTTTCACACTCTATTTCAATAAAACCGAATGATCTCCTTAAATACTCCTCCACGCCTCACTAGCCATTGGCATTTTCCAAATGAATTTCTTCAATTAATCCGTTGGATAGAATCGATTAAGGAAATCTTATAGCCGTTTGAAGATTGAGATGAAAATCTGTTAATTATGATCTTCCATACAATCAGAATCTAGGTTTCCATAAGTAGATGCTTTCATAAAAAGAATTTGTTTTCAATATTGATTTCATCAATTTGTGATTGATTCCATTAATGTATTTATACAAGGTGTCGCGACCTCTTTTTTCTTCGGCGCCTGATAAGGGACGAGCGCTTGCAAAGGCTAATAGTTTGGCTAGGTTTATTAAATGTAGCGCGAACTCTCCCAAGTCCACCAATTCACTACTTAATGATTCAAGTTTTTAACCTGTGAGTTAATTTAAAAAGGAGTCGCCACTAATCGGTTTGGAGTGGGTCGATTAGAAACCCAAGCGAAGTATCGGGAGAAATACTCGCTCCTACGCAACCGAAGAAATTAGGATCCGAATTGATTTAGTATCAAAGATGTTTGGAAAATTGGTTCTGCCGGAAATAGAATTTGATATGCCGGAATAACAGGATCAGGCTGTTGAGTAATAGGATCAGGCTGTTGTTCCTGATTACCCAAATCTCTTAAGAAGGATTCTAATGGGTTTGATAGCATCATTTGGTCTGGCTTTTCCCTTATAACAAGCGAGAATTCTTCAGTCCTCTTCTCTTTTCCTTTTTCTTTCCTTATTCGATCCAGTTCTTTGAGATGACTTCGCATTTAAGTTACATTTGTCTTATCTTGTCTGACAGGAACATTTGTGAGAGCAGCAAAGATAGACGTCTGGGGTGGTGGAGGAGGGAGATGCTTTGTTCTCAAAATAGTTGGAAATGGATTAAGTCTTCCTTCTCAAAGGATCTGGATCTACCTTTTGAGATTCTCTATTTTTTCCTTAGGATTTTTGAGATAATGATACCCTAAATGTTGTCTAGATTCTAAGGCATGAAGCCTCTTTTGGAAATCCGAAAGCATCTTTTTGGTGGTTTTATCATATCTTCGAAGATCTTATTGCACATTCACAATCTTGGAATCAATTGCTTTGAACGCGTTGTTATGTGCTAAAAGAGTCTCCGATTACCAATTTAAAACGGCTTCAGCAATAGGGATTCTTTTCTGTCTTCCATGTTCATCCATATTAGTGGGAGCAGGTATCTTGGGAACATGCATATATCTGCCTTGTGGATCAATGAACTCTTCTGGAGCAGGGAACGAGAGTCTGGAGCTTTCCCGAACAAGAGGAGGAAAGTCTATCTCATGGAACATGGCGATGGAAGAACTGGGTGGTGTTTCTGCTGGAGCTTCAAGTGGGTAGGAATGTTTTTTCGCCCACTTTAGGATTGGCTTATAAAATGGGGAAAAAGCTGATTTTTTCTGATGAGGAGATGGAGGAGGTGATGGTGGTGGAGTTGGGGAAATCGAGGTTGGGGCTGTGAACTTTGGTGGTGGAGTTGGTGCATAAGAAACCATAAACTGGAATTTATCACACATACCAAGAGTGTCAAAGGAGGAATCTCCGTTCAAGTACCTTTGGTAAATAGGGTCCTTTGGTCTTTTGGGCTTCCGTCGAGGTGGAGGTTTTGCATATGGGTTTACCTTATCGAGAGAATTGGTGCAATAAGAGCATTGACAAAAAGGATCCCAGAAACAGTGACCATACTGGTCTTTGTAGTAATGGACAGGATGTCCATCACTTTTGAAGTATTTAACAAGCCTTTTTGGATTTAGCTCGGAAATTGACTCAGAAACACATGGTTTAATCATGAAGAGGATTTGAAAGATAGAAGGACTGGAAGATAGAATGACTTTCTTCCTTTTCCTTGCCAAATTTGATGGAAACAGTTTCATCTTTCTTTCTAACAAATTCAGAGTCTGAGGACTGGAAAGGCTTGTTGTTATGATGCAAGTTTTCATAGTTGGTGATCCAAGTCTCTGGAAGGAGCTTGGCAAACTTTTCCTTCGGGATCTGCCTGGGCACATGAATGCAGGATGCCTGATCATTCTTCATGGAAATGAATAGAGTATCTTCATTTCCATTGTGGAAATTCAAGTCAAGAGCATGGTTCTGTACTCAATAAACCATCTGGTAGTGTAGTGTTGTAACTACATAGTCAGCAGTTTGAGGGGCTCCAGTGAGTTGAACTTGAACTTTTAGGAAAGAGAGTAACTGGGGGTCCGAAAGAGCGATATTGAAATTTAGATACAGAGTCACAAAGACTGTTCTAGCATTCAAAGCAGTTTGGACAGTACCAATGCAAGCATGCTGGTATTCTAGGAACCTGGTATCCAACAACACAATTCTTGCCACAACTGGCAAACCTTTGCGACCATGAAAGTAAGAGCAAGACGAACAGCTCCATAATGGACATGAGAATATCCTTGTTGAATCCACTGTCTGGGAAACTCTGGAGGAATTTGAAGAGTAACAAAATATTCCTTTTCAGTGGCAGGAATAGGATGTTGATCGAACTTGGAGGACCGGACGTACTCTTTTACTTCCTTCGGAGTTTGGCGAATAAGTTGACGAATGGAGCGGATGGGAGAAAATGATGAAGTAGGTTTGGCAAAAGCAGAGTAGGGGTTCATTAGGGGAAGTTGAGTTTCAGAGATCTTGGTTTCATCGCTAAGAGAGACTTCATAGAGATAATCTATCTTAGATGTATTGGAAATGCGAAAATCTGAAGGGGTTGAAGAAGATGGAGATGCATGAGAGAAACGGGTGCTTATAGCATTTCTGGTTCTGTCATGATGGGAAAAGATCTTCTCAGCACTAGATTCACCTACTGAGCGCATGGAACAAATACTATTACAAATGAAACCATGGCTCTGATACCATTGAGGGGACCTAGACTTAGAATCAGGGAGGACGAAGTTAGTTTTCTACTGGTATGCCTTCCCACAGTAGGCAAACCTCTCCCGTTCAAGCCCTTCAGGGACAGCCTTTTAGCAGAAAACCACTCTGCCCTTTAGTTCAGAGCCTAGATACACTTGGATAGAACCAGGATGGTAACATTTCTAACTATTCGAGCTGCATTTCTCAGAGGATCCTACTAGGCTGGAGAAAAAGAGAAGTTTAGAAAGGCATGGAGAGTTTTCACAAAACACTCACTTTACTTTAAGGGACTCTGCCCAACACATTACATTCTCCTCGCTTTTTATAGGCAATAAGAGGTCACACACAAACAAGGACCAAGCTCATGAGTCCTAAAACAAACAGAGGCTCTGGAAATTTCCGGTGGGGAATTATTTGCATGGTATGAATAGTGACATTGAACAGTGATTTCCCTAGCCAATTGCTATAGTAAAAGTGAACAGTAACTTGCTACAGTGATCTTGTATGGACAGTGGTCAGCATTCTCGTCCATCACGAGCATTGTAGTCGTAGTCCGAGTCATCTGAACTGTGCCTGAGAAGATTTTCTTCATATTTTTGCACGAATGCTTCAAGTGAGTCTGGTGAGAGGATTTGGTTTGATGAGGATGCTTCTTCTTGATTCAAGAAGGAGCCTATAGTGTCAGCAGGAATGTTTGGTTGAGGCTAGTTGGATGGCTGAGCATAGTAGGATGTGTCCATGCTTTGAGATAAGGACAAAGGTCCTTGATCATAGGGGTCTTGGGAAAGAGGTTCTCCCCATTAAGCATAGGGGTCTTGAGAGGACTGTGCAATGTCATATGTGTCTGCCATTTCATGCTCCTGTGATGATGCAGCTTGTCTGAATTCCTCGAGTGCTTCTTTGACTTCTGGTGCTAGGCTATAATGATCCCATGTAGTGGGTATATTATAATTCCATGCATCTTCAAGAATGATTTTATTTTCTTGGCGTAGAACCCTTTGGAGTTCTTGGTACTAGTGCTTATAGCAACCAATAGGTCCTGGATAATTCCATTCATCTTTAGGAATGGTTTTATTTCCTCGAGTGCTTCTTTGACTTTTTGTGGCCTGAGTGATCTTTCCTTTTGCGTAGGTATCGCCATTTCTTCTTCCTTCGGAAGTGCTTAGAGCCATGCTTGGATTTCTTTATCCCGAGCTTCATGAAGTGCTTCTTTTTTTTCTGGAAGATTTGCCACAAGATCCATCACAGTCTTTCTTGGAGCATTTGATCTTTAGTTTCTCGTGAGAACAGGCCGCGTCAAGTTCTTTGTTATCGTTGGCATAAGTCTGGATCATTTGGCATTTGATGCACAGTTCTTCAAGGCACAAATGGATTTCTTGTTGGATTTCTCCCAATGGAATATTCTGAATCATTCTTTGTTTGGTGAGAAAAGTTCTCTCTACCTGTTGGGATAATTCTTTGGGAATGAAGGTCAGGAAGACATGCTTCAAATTTGCATTAGCTCCAATTTGGTAGAAGAGCTTAAGCATTTCACGATAATGCTTATCAAGATGTCTTTTCTGGAGAGAGAGAGCAGCATCTTCTTTCGAAAAATTCTCTTATTTTAAGCTCCAATAAGTTAGCAGGTTTTCCCACAAAGAAATGATATAGGAGGGTAATGGCATGACCAAAATCAGGTGAGAGTAAGAAGTGAAGCTGATCTTGTTCTGATACAGATTGTCACCAATGTTTGAGGCTACCTATAAATCTTGTGACAAAACCAAAAAGGACATCATACTTGTCCTGATTGGTAAGAGCTTCGGCATTTAACTAAGTATAAAATTCCTTAAGTCTTTCTGGCCATTTGTGATAGAGAATATCATCAATGGTAAAGAATTGTTTTGCTGTAGTAGACACATGCTGGGAGGAATTATTTGGCTGAACAACCTCTAGTTCAAAGGGATTAGATTCCATATCCTGGTTTGGTGGATTGACCATGACTATTGATGAAGTTACAGGTACAATGGGAAAGAAATCAATGGTAGGGATTGAGAAAGATGATGAGGACGAAAGGGATATTACACTAGTTAATCATTAATGCCCTTTCAATACCTAACCTTGTTTAAACCCTAAGGTTTTTAAAATTTTTGAGGGATTTTCCATGCATTTGTGGAGGAAAAACATTTTTTTGGTCTTTTTCTCATTTTTGGACATAAAAAGTACTTTTTGGATTTTTGGTCTTTTTCTAAAAATATAAATTATTTTTGGCTTCTTTTTGATTTTTTTTTGTCTTTTTTGGGAAAATATGAGATTTTTAATTTTTTTGATTTTCTAGAAATAAATTATTTTTTATTTTTTAAATATTATTTTATATTATTATAATATAAAAACGAACTGGGTCGGATCCAGGGTTGGGTCCGACCCGGCCCAGATTTTTTTTTTGTTTTTGTTTTTCTTAAAAATCCTCAGCCCACAAACTGGAATTGGGCCCATTTGAATTAAAAAAGGGATACCCGACTCGAGTTCCAAAACTGGCTTGACGACCCAACTTGCTTGAGGAAACCCTAGGGGAATCAGGTTACGGGCCCGACCCGGTTCCACCCGATTTCGCAGCACTTCCTTTTTTTCTCTATTCGCGGTGCCGATGGAGGGGCTGGGGCGGCGGCTTGCGTCGACGACGGCAGCGACGGTGAGTGGTGGCGGTGACGGGGGCTGTAGGTGTGGGTGACGGCGAGCTGCTCAACTCCAGCCCTGGTCCATGAGAAGGGATGGTGACGACGTGGCAGGCGACGGCTACGGTGTAGGGTTTCGAGGGGGAAGTGACAATTAGGGGTGTGCATGGTCTGGGCGAGCGGTTCCCGACCTAGAATTGGGAACCGCTTGCTAAGAATTGGTTCCGAAAAATTGGAACCGGGAATCGCCCATTAGTTGCATGGATCCAACCGGGAACTGGACTGCCGGTTCGGTATGGTTCCTGGGTGGATCCATAGAACCAGTCCAACCTCCACGCCTTCCCCTTTTCGCCTTCAACTAGTTGCGACCCTCGTTCCGCTTTCGTCTTGGCCACCACCACCATCTTGGCCACCACCTCCGTCATCTCCAACTCCTCCCTTGAGACCGATAATGAGGAGGACAACGGGGATGATGAGCCGTTCTTAGACCTAGAGTTCGCTCATCCCCGAAGATGAGGATGATGGGGAGAAGCCTGAGGAAGGGGAGGAGGAAGAGGGAAGGTAGAAGCGGGATGAGCCCAACAACGAAGAGGACGATAGTGACAGTGAATGCGGAGGTGGTGACGACGTGGAGAGAGAGTTTAAGTTTGAGGGAGGGAAAGAGAATTAACTCACTGTTTCGCCGAGTTCGGACTAGGACTTAAAGGAGATGAGTAGATCCGGAGGTGAATCAGAGAGGAAGAGGGAGCTTGGGGAGATTTTGAACTAAGAGAGACGAGATGGAGTAAGAGAGTAGTGAATTGAGACAAGATAGTGATTGGAGCCCTAAATTTTAGATTTGCTAATTTCAAATTTTTTTAATATTAAAAATTAATATATTATTATAATATAACCGGTTTGGTCTAGGTGGGCGGATGCGCTCATGGAACCGAGAACTGGACCGGTACCCATCGGTTCCCATAAATTGGAATTGGGAACCGAATCGGTTCCCTTAAGAACCACTGGTTTTGAGTGGTTCCGGTCCGGTTCCGGACGGTACGGGCGGGTCCCAGTTCTTTTGCACACTCCTAGCAATAGTGGTAGGAACGATGGCAATGGAGAATGTGGAATTCGTCATTACTTGTCCACGGTGTCGATACAGTGGTAGCGACGATGGCCCAGCACGATCGGGGAAACTCTACTATAACGGCTTTGATTTCGCGCTAGTTCTCAAGCTTTGGAGCAGAAGTGGCTCGTGGGGGAGACAGTAGTTGGCGTCGGGGGAACAGCAGCGGCGAGGTGTCAAACCAGAGGGCTTCACGGCAGCAGCACGGTGGGATCTTGGGCAGCAGCGGCGTCGGGGCACGGCTTGGCCCGGCTGCAAGGATTTGCTCGCTAGGCTGTGGTGACACAGTGAGAGTCCGACGTAGTGACCACGAGTCTTCCCTCTTCCAGATCCGATGTCCAAACGGCCTCTCCTTCTCTTGGAGTTCTAGATTTGATCTCCTTCTCCGCTTCTCTCTTGCTCGGCCCTTACCTCGTGGATTCAGAGCACCCTTGCCCAGAGCTCCTCCCCCTCGGGCTTGCTCATCGCCAGCCTCCCATGAAGTCTCTTGGAGGGAGGTCGTTTGAGCTTGCGACCCGATTTCTCTCTCGCTCACTCTTCAATCTTCCCCTGAAGTCTCTAGAGGGGAAGGTTTATGAGCTTGCGTTCTCAGGTGTCCCTTCTCTTCCTCTCTGGTGCCCTATTTATAGGTGTAGAGGCCGGTTGATGGAGGCCTTGGCCGACGGTCTTTGGTGCATCGACTGGCCTCTCTCTCGGCCAAACCAGCGTCTCATCTCAGCATTAAAGGCGTGCATTGAAGATACATGTGAGTTGTCCTCTCCTTTGGCGGCCTACCTCCATTCCTTTATGCCGTAGGCTGTCCTCGAGCTCGTCGCCGGCCACTGCACATGAGATGAAGAGGTGAATGAGGAAGAAGAAGATAGGAGGAAGAAGAAGAGAAGAGGGATTGGGCCAAAGCTAAAGACAAAGAGGGTTGGGCCCTGGGCTCATGTGAAAATGAAGAAGAGGGGAGGGGCTGGGCTCGAAGGCCCAGCCCCCTAGCGGCTACTGGTTTCTTTTTTTTTTTTTTTTTGTTATTATCCGAAAAAAGGAAAAATAAAAGAAATTAAGGCCTAAATAATAACCTAATCAAAATTTAGGCGTTAACACAAGGTAAGTGAGATTTTTCGCCAGAGAGCTAGATATTGAAGAATAAATTCCTATTGCGTTCATTCTGGACAAGATCAACAAGTCTAACTCTGATTATATTTTCGTTCTGGACACGGTTTCAATCTGGATTGCGTTAGAGTGGGAAGACTTCTAGAATGAATAGACTTTGGCAAGAGTCTACGATATAACTTCAAAAGTGTACTATTATTCATAATAAGAATATGAACAATAAAGTTTTGTCAACTTCAAAACTTGATAGGAGTTTTCTCTATAATCTCCCAATTTTTTATGATAACAAAACTTTCACGCAGATTTGAGCATAATGTGAATATTATCCTATAAAACAACACTTTAGCAGCACAAGATAATAGACAAAGATGATAGATAGTAAGCATTATAAGATTAAACAATTGCTCAAGTCTAGTTTGCACATTAAAATCTGCATAAAACACATAGTCTGCAAACACACATAGTCTCCACACATAAAAAAAAACACCAATCACACCAATATAGAAAACTCAAACACAACCAGCAAGTTAAAGCTTCAAATCTGCAAAACTTTCTCCCTTTTTGTCAATAGCCAAAAAGAGAAACACGAACAAGCATAAAGAAAACAAGAAAAAGATTTGTTTTCGAAAATGATCAAGGTTGCCTTTGAGCACGGACAAGTCGGAAATCCTTTAAAGTCTGCACGGTCTCCTCAAGTTGAGTCAAACACTGATTGAAGACAGTCTCACCCTTCGTCAAATTTTGAGTGGCCTGCTAATTTATGGTATGAATTTTGTTGTCAAGAGACTGTACCTTACTAGTGAGAGTTTCTGAGGTAGTACGGAGAGCAGCATGCAACTTTTGGATTTCAACCTGCATCCCTTATTGCTGTGCCTTAATATCCAAAAAGAGTTCCATTATCAGAGGATAGTTTGAATCTGGTTCTGTGTACCGGTGGAGTATCCAAAATTGAAGGAATATCAGCATGAACATGTGAGATTTTTCGCTCCCCTTGAACATTAACTTCTTTGTCCTAACTAACAGGAGATTTTTTTAGGGAAATGAGAAGCATAAATATCCTTAGCATCTAGAGGAGATCAACTGATACCATCACTTGTAGTTGGTTCTGTAGTTTGATCAGGAGTTTTCTCACCTACTCCCCCTGTCTTAATGCCTTCAGTTTGAGGAGGAACTCCTTCTTGCATTCTTGCTTTGCCAGTATTGGTTTGTTGACCAAATCCCTTGGTCTTCTCTCCAACATCTCCTACACCAACTTCTCTTATATATTTTCTTTCCTTGTTAGAATGCTCATGCTCCTTGTTCAGATGTTCATCTCCCTCATCTTTATCTGAGTTATCCTCCTCACTCACTTTCTCTCCAGTTTCCTTTCCTTCACTTTCCTCTTTAGGTTCTTTTTCGCTCTCATCCTCTTCTTCTTCTGTAGAATCAACTATGCCTCCAACAAGATCTCATGGCAATATTTGCCACAATATCATAGATAGTCTCGTCGCCATCATCTTCCTCTTATTCATCTTGTAGAAAAAGAACATGTCTTTTCCTTTTTGGAGTTCGTGAGACAACGCTTTTTCCTTTGCACTTCTTCTCAGCCACATATCCTATCTTAGCTTTGCTAGCAGATTCCTTCTTCAAAAGTTTCAAGGTTCTAAAGGGATCCTTTAATCTCATTTTTGAGATCATTTTGAGTCCAATTTGCATGGGAAGGATGGCTTTGGAGCAAAAAATAGAGGGCGGTTAAATCTAAAAGTGTTGGAAAAGTCTAGTTACCAAAACTGTATAAGGAAGTTGTCCTTATTAGAGAAAACTCCTTTATTATTTTGAAGCTAACAAAACATTTCCAAAAGTCTAGTCTAAAAACTTGCAAAGTCAAGTGTTATAATCCGAAGAACTCTAGACTCTACTGTGAAAGTCTGAAGACCACTAGACTTTAATCTCAAAGTCTGCCCTCACTGACAATTTTCAGACCAAAGAATGAAGACTTATTCAAATGTAGGATTATCTTCAAGGATTCGATTCGTATGGTTTTGGAAGTCCTAATGGCTGGATATAGCACCTTATGATCAATTATCTTTATTGGAATCAATTCGGATAATCAAATCTGTTGAATGGCGAAAATACTTGGAAGGTTCTACTTATGGAAACCAAGATCCTGATTGTATGGGCGAACATGATTGACGGGCTTTCATCTCGATCTTCAAACGACTCGAGATTTCTTTAATTCATTTTGTTCAACGGGTAGATTGGAAGAATTCCTTTGGAAAGTGCCAACAGTCGTGAAGGCATGAAAGAGTATTTAAGGCAGACCCTTAAGTTGTTCGATGGTAAGCGTGAAAGAAAAATTTCAAAGTCTGAAGTTTCCCAGTGATAGGGCTAGTAAGAGTACCTAGAGGGGGTGAATAGGTGATTAAAGAAATTTTTGCAAAGCTTTAACAAACTGATTCAACTTCTAAGAATAATAGATTGAAGATGTAAGCAACTATAAACAGTAATATAATGCTATGAATTAAAGTAAAGAGATTAGGGAAAAAGAATTGAGACACAAGGTTTATAGTGGTTCGGTTTAGATCAAGCCTACGTCCACTCTTCCGCACTAACAGCCCACTGGCTGGATTCCACTAAGAACTAAAAGAGATTTTATAGTCTCACGTCATTGATTCCACAGTGTAGAGACTCTCCTACACTTCCTCAAGGTCTCACAAGTATTTAATCTCTCTTTTGAGTACAATTTTAAGCTCACGAAATGAAACAGCAAAGAACTAAAAGCTTCAGACTTTGGAATTCTTCTTTCACGCACACACTAGAATAACTCGAGTGTCTTCCTTATATACTCCTTTATGCCTTCATAACCATTGGCACCTTCCAAAGGAGTTCTTCCAATTTACCCGTTGGACCGAATGAATTAGAGAGATCTCGAGTTATTTAAGGAATGTGATGGTAGTCCACCAATCTTGCTCACCCATACAATCAAGATTTAGGTTTCCATAAGTAGAACCTTCAAAGTATACTTCGCCAATCAAGAGATCTAATTATTCGAATCAATAAAAATAATAGATCATGAGATGCTCTCTCTAGCCGTGAAATCTTCTTCAACCGAACCAAATCCTTAAAGATATACTCGCATCTGGACAAGTCTTCTCCAACAGATAAAACTTTCCTTCGTCGGTCTATAGACTATCAATGAGGGCAGACTTTAAATCTTGAGTCTTGAGACTTTGATAATAGAGTCTGGAGTTTGGCATACTTTTGCACTTGAGTCTACAAGTCTTCAGACTAGACTGATGGAAACGTTTTGTCATCTTCAAAACAAATAAGGAAGTTTTCTCTAACACCCAGTTCTTTGCTATTTCATTTGTCGAGCTCAATTTGTGCTCAAAAGAGAGAGAAAACACTTGTAAGACTTTGCAAGAGTGTAGTAGAGTCTCTACACTGTGAAGCCAAGATCGTGAGACTGTAAAATCTCTTTTGATTCATAGTGGATTCCAGTTAGTAGGCTGTCAGCGCGGGAGAGTGGTCGTAGGCTTGATTTAAGCCGAACCACTATAAATTTTGTGTTCTCCTTCTCTTCCCTGAACTCCTTTATTCATTCGTAAATTTATTTAATTGCCGAACTTGCTTTAGTCCATTACTTTGTAGATTCCGGTTCGAAAGAAAAAAGTATCTATAAATGTTTCCACGAAAATTTCTTTTAACACCTATTCACCTCCCTCTAGGTGTTCATACTAGCCTTTTCAATTGGTATTAGAGCCTATGTGCTCATTTTATTGAAGTATTTTTACTTTTGAGTTAAAAGATCTATGGCTAGTATTTTGGCTCCAGGTTTGGTTGAAGGCCAAAGCAATACCAGATCTCCTTACTTTGATGGGAATGAATACAATGTGTGGAAAAACAAGATCAATGCATTTCTGAGATCGAAAGATCCCTTGGAATAGGACATAGTAGAAAAAAAAGGGATTATTCCCAAAGCTATATCTATCTTAGAAAGAGGAAAATAAGTTGCAAACGCTGGCGAAATGGCACAAGAAGAAATAACCAAGAGACAAGCTATTGATGCTAAAGCCATCTACTCCTTATACTGTGCTTTATCTCCTACTGAGTATAACATAATTTCATCTTGTGAAACAGCCAAATAAGTTTGGGATAGGTTGCACGTTACCTATGAAGGAACTGATCGAGTTAAAGAAAAAAAATCAATATGCTACTCGGACAGTATGAAGCTTCAAGATGAAGCCAGGAGAATCCATCACTGACATGTTTAGTCGTTTCACAGAAATTGTAAACGGTCTAGCATATTAGGGACAACCAATTTCAGGACCAATGAAGGTCAATAAATTGCTGCGTGGACTCTCCAAAGATTGAAATCACGTGAAGACTTCAATAAGAAAAACCCAGAGGATCATGCCTCTTTCAGTATATGAACTAGTTGGCACACTTCAATCATATGAAGTGGAGCAAATCAATGAGGAAGAAGATTCTAAAGGTAAGAAGTCAATTGCTTTAGAATCTAACGATGATTCAGATGAAACAGATTCGAAAGATGATATGGACGATGAAGAACTAGCACTCATGATAAGGAAATTCAAAAAGTTGAATAGAAAGGGAAGAAGATTCAATTGGAAGAAGCAAAGCACTTAAAAGTTTCATAACAAATCAACTGAGGATGATGAAGTCAACAAAGATGTGATATGTTTTGAATGCAAGAAAAAAGGACATATCATACCCAACTGCCGTCTGTTGAAGAAAAAGAAGGGAAGAATTGAGAAATACAAAAATGCTCTCAAAGCAGAGACATGGAGCGATACTGAATGCGAAGAAAGTGATACAGAATATGCAAATATATGTCTAATGGCAAATTCGGAATCAGAATCAGACTCAGACTTTTAAATAGATTTAGATTCAGACTCAGACAAAGAAGTCGAGGTTAGCAATTTAACAATTCCTGCTAAAGTTTCAGAATATATAGATGAACTTTGTCTTAGTCTCAAAACATATCTTAAAAGGATTTCCGAGTTTAAGAGGGAGAATTCTAAACTGAAGCAACAGGAAACTTCTTGGAAAGAAAAGTTTGAAAATCTAGACAAAAGTTTTGTTAATTTGAAAGAAAATGCAGATTCTCTTTCGAAAGAAAATACCTTTTTGAAAGAGGACATTTCAAATATCACAAAAAGGTTTTCAAAAGGATCTGAGAAGTTGGAAAATATTATTTCAATACAAAGACCTTATTTCAACAAATTTGATTTGGGTATGACTCTAGAAACCATTCATCTAATTGATTTTCCAAAAGTAAAGGAAAGAATCAAATAAAGACCCACAAAAACATTTTACAGAAATCATTTTCAAAGAATTTTTATAAAACTTGTTGGCTGAAGTGCTCTCAAATGTTCAAAGTGTAATAGCTCAGAACATTTCAAGAAAGAATGTCCCAAGGTTTGGAGACCTGTTAAGAGGGATTAGGCAAAAACTGTATTTAATACTAACTCCCCTAGACCCAAGAAAAAGTGGGTACTAAAGAAAACTTGAGTTCTCTTTACAATTGCAAGTCACTATAAAAAAAAAAAAGAAGATCAAATAGCATTTGGATAGTGGTTGTTCGAGACACATGACAGGAGATTCAAGTTGTTTTATAAAACTTGTGCAAATAAATGGTGGAAAAGTTTCTTTTGGTAGAAATAGCAAATGAAGAATTGTTGGATGTGGAACTGTAAAAATTGGAAGTCTCATAATCAACGATGTTTCCTTGATTGAAGGTTTGAATTACAATCTACTTAGCATTAATTAATTGTGTGACACTGGATTCAAAATTAATTTCCAAAAAAAAATTTGTTCGGGAACTAGTAAAGATTTCTCTCAATCTTTCACTGGACGAAGATGTGGAAATATTTATCTTCTGGATATAAAACCAGAAAGTTCTTAGTGTCTAATATTCATTCAAGATGAAGCAAATCTTTGGCATCGAAAGCTTGACCATGTTAACATGCAGCAGATTGCCAAGATCTCCTCCAAGAAACTTGTTCGTGGACTCCCCAACCTGACTTATCAAAAGTTTGAATTATGCACACCATGTGTTTTGGGAAAACAAGTCAGAAGTTCTTTTAAACCTATAAATCAAGTTTCTACTAATCGAGTTTTGCAGCTTCTGCATATGGACCTCTTTGGACTAACCAGAAGTCAAAGCATTGAAGGAAAGAGATACTGCCTAGTAATTGTGGATGATTACTCTCATTTTACTTGGGTTTACTTTCTGGCAAGTAAGTCTGAAGCATCCTCTCATTTTTCAAAGTTTGCAAAGAAAGTTCACCATGAAAAATGATATGCTATTTCAAGTATACGGACAGACCATTGAGGTGAGTTTGAAAATCAAGACTTTGCAAAATTCTGTGATGATTCTGGTTTCCAGCATGTTTTCTCTTCTTCATACACTCCAGAACAAAATGGGGTTGTGGAAAGAAAGAATAGATCCTTGCAAGAGATGGCTAGAACCCTGTTAATTGAGAGTAATATTTCCTCTCAATTTTGGGCTAAAGTGGTCTCTACAGCATGCTACATCATTAACAGAGTATTTTTTAGACATATTTTAGAGAAAACTCATTATGAGGTGTTTAAAGGGAAAAAAACCAAATGTTTCTTATTTTCATGTGTTTGGTTGTAAGTGTTTTGTTTTAAAAAATGCAAATGATCGAACTAGTAAGTTTGAAGAAAAGTTAGACGAAGGAATTTTTCCTTGGCTACTCAACCTCAAGCAAAGCCTATAGAGTATTCAACAAGAAGACTCAGATTGTGGAAGAATCTATGAACGTCAAGTTTCAAGACCCTATGCATAATCAACTGGATCAAAATCAAATTGAAGAATCTAAACTTGCTCCAGATTTTATAAAGTCTAACTCCCTCGAAGTGGTTCAGACTTCTGATGATAAACAACAAGATGAACTAGAAGATTCAACTGAAACAGAGGATTAGCAGACCTTCAAACCAACCAGCAACTGGAAGCATAAGTCAAGTCATCCCAAAGAGCTCATCATTGGCAACATTGATGAAGGAATTCGTACCAGATCTAAAAGGCGAGAAGAGTCTAGTGTTTTAGCACTTGTTTCTGAGATTGAACCCAAAAGTGTAAAAGAAGCCTTAATTGATGAAAGCTGGATTGAAGTCATGCAAGAAGAGCTTAGACAGTTCAGCATCAACGATGTTTGGGAACTAATTCCTAAACCTAAAGGTAAGTATATTATGGAACTAAATGGGTTTTCAAGAACAAGGTGGACAAGAAAGGAAAAGTGGTCAGAAACAAAGCAAGACTCGTGGCCAAAAGATATACGCAAGAAGAAGGAATAGACTATGACGAAACCTATGCACCTGTAGCGAGGTTAGAAGCAATAAGATTATTACTTATTTTTGCTTTCTATAAAGATTTCAGGTTATTCCGAATGGATGTAAAAAGTGCATTCCTAAATGGATTCATTCAAGAAGCCTTTGTGGAACAACCACCTGGATTTGAAGATCCAAGAAAGCCAAACTTAGTCTATAGATTGAAAAGGCCCTATATGGATTAAAGCAAGCACCTCGAGCCTGGTATGAAATGTTAAGTAACTTTCTAATACAAAATGGTTTTGAAAAGGGAAAGGTATATACTACTTTATTTATAAAGAAAGAAGGAAAAGACTTTTTATTAGTTCAAATTTATGTCGATGATATTATTTTTGGATCTCCTAATGAAAATCTATGCAAGAAGTTTTTTAAGACTATGCAGGATGAATTCGAGATGAGCATGATGGGTGAGTTAAATTTCTTTCAGGGATTGCAAGTTAAACAATCAAAGAAAGATATTTTTATTCACCAAGAGAAATATGCAAAAGACCTCATCAATAAGTTCGGATTGGAGAATTGTAAAAAGACAGAGACACTAATGTCAAGTTCTTCGAAATTGGATGAAGATGAAGGAGGAAATAGTGTAGACTAGAAGCTTTATAGGAGTATTATTGGTTCACTTATTTACCTTACTGCATCTAGATCTGACATTTTGTTTAGTGTTTGTATCTGTGTTAGATTCCAATCAAACCCCCAAAGAATCTCATCTATGTGTTGCAAAGTGTATTATCAAATACGTTGCAACTATTCCAAAGCTAAGTGTGTGGTATCCCAAAGAATGAGACTTTACTCTCTTTAGATATTTAGACGCAGATTTAGTAGGTTGCAGAGTTGATAGAAAGAATACTTTTGACACTTGTCAGTTGCTTAGCAACAAGCTAGTGTCTTGGTTCTCAAGGAAGAAGAGTACTGTAGTTCTATCAACAGCAGAAGCAGAGTATGTGGTTCTTGGGGTCTGTTGTTATCAGATCTTATGGATAAGGCAACAGCTAAGAGACTTTGGAATTGAAGAATCGTGCATCGAGATCAAATGCGATAACACCAGTGCCATCAATCTCACAAAGAATCCAATTCTTCATTCAAGGGCAAAGCATATAGAGATTCGACACCATTTCATTAGAGATCATGTTCAAAATGGAGAAGTTATGATTCAATTCATTGACTCGAAAAATCAGTTGGCAGACATATTCACAAAGCCACAGGAGAAAAGTCTATTTGAGTCTATTTACACCAGACTGAACATCATATCTTCTATCGGTTAAAGTCTGAAGATGATCAGACTTAGAAAGTCCAAAAGTTGCGACTGTAAGTTGATTCTGTGCAAGTAATTCAATTTTTGGATGAAAATTTGAAAAGGTACATTTATTTTTTTGAATCACTACTTACTTAATTTATTTTTAGCAATTATCTTTTTTGGTTTTTGAATTTATGGTAGTTTTTCATTTTCGAAAAAGGCAGTTTTCACTTTTTCCTTTATGACGATCCGTATACCCCGTTTCATCTGCTTTATATACCATCGAATTTCTTTTTCTCCGTTTACACTCACTCAAACCCTAGAATATAGAGATCCTACTTTCTCTCATTTTCTCTCAAGTTTGATCCAAAAAGTTTTCACCTTTTTCTTCGAGCGAGTTCAAGAAATCCTCCAAGACAATGACAATGTCTTTCCAGAGGAAGTCTTCTAGAATTGCGAACAGGGGACCATAGCATATGCCAGAGGGTCCTACCCATTTTGATCTAATAGAGGAAGATGAATCTTCTCAGCAGCAGCATCAACAACAATATTCTCAACAGCGTCACTCTTCATAGCAAGGGACACAAGTTTCTCCATAGCAACAAATAGAAGAAGAGATCATTGAAGATGTTGAACCCGTAAGAACACTGAAACCCGAATTTCTTTTTAAACTTTACTCTAAGTTAAAGGAGGGTGGTACTGCGATGACTTTCATTAATGAATTCTTGAGTGAAATAGGGTACAAGAATGAGACTCATTTTTTTTAGAACATTGGAAAGTATGGGCATTGCGCCTATAGGATTGGCAGTAAGGACCTTTGCCAATTTTCCAAGTGATCCACGGTTCGGAACTTTTAATCAGCTTGAAGGGAAGGATGATGATGAAATGATGTACACAAACTTTCAGCCTAGGATGGGCATCGCTGCAAGTGTTCGTGGTGAGGAGACAAACTTATTTCGTTCTAAGGACCACCAAAAGACTTTTCGAAATTGCTGAAGAGAGGGATGATGAACCCTAGAAGTGTGGACTTTGATTTTCTTGATTTTTTGAAGGTGAACTTAAGAGAGAAGTTTGCTCTCCTTCAACTTGAACAATTCTGTTCAGAGACATCTGTTGCCTACCCTGAATTGATTGCCTATTTCTATTAAAATCTATCTTTTCTAGATGTGAATAAATTTTCTTTTACAGTTAGGGATAAAGAATTTGTGGTGGATGTAGACACCTTGGCGGATGTGATTGGTGTGGAAAGAGGGAGTTCCCAACCAATTAGTGTGTCCGTTGGTCATGCAACTTTGGCTCTCGTGCGGGACAAGCTTGCTAAAGGCAAAATTTCTTACTCTAGAATAAATGCCGCCAATATTTTGCTACACAAGATTGTGATCAACTATATCAGACCCAAATCCACTTCAAAAACTGATGTCTCTCACTCGGAAGCAAAGCTGATGTATGCAATCAACATCGGATTCAAGTTCTCACTGCCTCACATTATCCTAATGCATATGTATAGGACAATTGTGAAGGACAAGGGGCAACTACCTTACTTTGCACTTGTCACTCGACTGTTCAGACATTTCAACATTCAGCTTCTTGCTACTTTGTGTGTTTGAACCATTACTCTAATGGTGGTTGGATTGAAGATGGTTTCAAAAATGCGATTGAAGGAACTAAATAAGGCATTGGAGCGCCTGAATGAGAAATCCTCTGCCAAAACTAAGAAAGACTCTATAGTGAAGAAGAGGAAAGGCAAAGAGCTCATGAGCGCACCAATCAAGAAGAGGAGAGCACTCATCTTGCAGGACGGAGAAGATGAGGACGATATCACTCTCTCTGCTTTTGCCTTAAGAAATTTGAAGAGCTTTGTTAGTTTTGAGGAGATAGAGGACAGAGAGAATAGAGAAAGAGAAGAGATAGAGAAGAGAAGTGAACAGAGAAAAGAAAAGAAAATAGAGGAAGAAGAAAGAGGAAGAGAAGTGGAATAAGAAGAGGGTCAAGATGATTCTCTTGAGCCCACATTTGCTGTATCCTTGTCAGAGGACTCAGAAGACAAGAGGTGGGATTGCAGGAGAAAAACATCACTTGGGTGTCGAAGAAGAGTAAGAACAGGAAGATGAATTATTTTCTCTACCTGAAGGCATAGAAACATGGGGAGCTACTGATAAAAGAGGTACTTTTTCACCTATTTTCACTAGTGATGTTAGTAGATCTCCAGCAGATCCCAAGGATGTCTATGCTTCTTAATTCCCTGAAGTTGATGTTGAGGCATCATCTCCAAGTCTAGATGTTCTAGCTGAGGTTCCATCATCGATTAACACTTCTCAAACTGACCGTGCTGAAGATAGCACTCAAACAGAACCTATAGCAGACTTTAAAAGACTCCTCGAGCTTCTTGTGGAGATAAAGGCTTAGCAATATGGGGTGGAGTGTGAAATTTAGAACCTTAAATCTGCACATCAAGCCACTTTAGTCTCTTTACACGATCATATATAAACCCTGAAGCTTCAAGTTCAAGATAATGTAAATGGTGAGGATATTCAACAGCTGAAGGAGATTTTGAAGGAGTTGGAGGAGATTGTCAAGTCTATGGGGGATTTTCAGATCGTTCGCATCCCTAAACAGCCATGATTTTATCCAACTCTTTTTAAAGTTTTTCTCTGAGATAAGTACACTAACAGTGCCAAAAGTTGTGTACGGCGCTCACTTTGGTGTCAAAAGTTTCCGTCGGATCACTTAAGTGCCAAGAAATTTGAAAAACTATCATTTTAGTGCCAACTCCGATCAGATTGACCGGAAATCCAACGTGGCACTTTTTTATTAATTTTTTAGGCTGACGTTTCTCGCCGGAGAGCACAGTCAGCATCAAAACCACAAAAACGACGTTGTTTGGCTTCTTTCCCCCAAATCGAAACCCTAAATCCCCAAATTGAAAGAGAGAGAGAGAGAGAGGGAGAGAGAGGAGGCACGTCGTCTTCTTCCCTGAAGAACGACACCAGCAGCGAATGACACTAGCAGTAACACTAGCAGCGCACCAGTAGCAGCACCAACAACGGCACCAGCGGCGGTGGCGGCGGCGCACCAGTAGCGGCACCTTCGACCCATTTTCTTCCTCCTCCTCCTCCGCCCTCACCTCTTATTCTTTCTGCCAATTCTTGCTTGAGCAACAATCTCATTCTCTCCTCATTCACCTGGTCGAGCATCTACAATGGTGGCCGAGCGACGGCGGCCGAGCATTGGTGGGCGAACAACGGTGGCCGAGCGGCGAGGAAGAAACCTTAACCCTAATTTCAATCTACGTATGAGCTAAACGGTGTCGTTTTTGCGAGGATGTCCACGTATAAGGGCAAAACGACCTCGTTTCTTGAAGATGATGGAAAACGACGTCGTTTAAAAGCCAAGCAACTTTTTTTTAAAAAAAAATATATAAATGCCACGTAATCATTTTGGTCAGAATTTCTCACCGATGACACCAAAGTGATCGTTTTTTCTCTGATTTGACACTTAAGTGATCTGGCGGAAACTTTTGGCACCAAAGTGAGTGTCGTATACAACTTATGGCACCAATAGTGTACCTATCCCCATTTTCTCCACTTTTTGCTGATGACAAAAAGGGGGAGAGTTTGCAAATTTGACTTGACTTATCTTTATCTTTTTGGTTATTTTGATGATTTTTTAGACTTTGGTACTTTTTGGTTTTTTGGACTAACTTTGAACTGGTATACTTTGGACTTTTGACTTCTGTTTGACTTTGAATCTTTTTGTTGCTTGCAGTAACTAAGTTTGTGATACTGATTGTGGCTGCATAGTTATTCATCTTGCAGGATTAACATGTTTTCTATGGTTGCAGAATCGATGCTATCTAGGTCCTAATCAACTTATTTTATAAGATATCACGTTTTGCTTAAGTGTTGTTTTGCAGGTCAAAAATTTTCAAATCTACAGGAAAGTTTTGTCACCATAAAAAAATGGGGAGATTGTTAGAGAAAATTCCTTTATTGTTTTGAAGCTAACAAAACCTTTCCAAAAGTTTAGTTTGAAGACTTGCAAACTCAACTGTTATAGTCTGAAGAACTCCAGACTCTACTGTCAAAGTCTGAAAACCGCTAGACTTTAATCTCAAAGTCTGCCCTCACTGATAGTTTTCAGACCGAAGAATGAAGACTTATTCAGATACATGATTATCCTCAAGCATTCAATTAGTATGGTTTTGGAAGTCCTAATGGTTGGATATAGCACCTTATGATTAATTATCTTTATTGGAATCAATTCGGATAATCAAATTTGTTGAATGGCGAAAATACTTGGAAGGTTCTACTTATGGAAACCAAGATCCTGATTGTATGGGCAAACATGATTGACAGGCTTTCATCTCGATCTTCAAATGACTCGAGATCTCCTTAATTGATTCTGTCCAATAGGTAGTTTGGAAGAATTCCTTTGGAAAGTGCCAACGGTCGTGAAGGCATGAAGGAGTATTTAAGGCAAACCCTTGAGTTCTTCGATAGTAAGCGTGAAAGAAAAATTTTGAAGTCTGAAGCTTTTGAGTTCTTTGCTATTTCATTTGTCGAGCTCAATTTGTACTCAAAAGAGAGAGAAAACACTTGTAAGACTTCGCAAGAAAAAGTATCTATAAATGTTTCCGCAAAAATTTCTTTTAACACCTATTCATCCCCCTCTAGGTGTTCGTACTAGCCCTTTCAATCCTATCTCCTTCATGATATTTCTGTACATGTGTAGTAGAATTGTATGAGGAAGTGAGAAAGCAACTTCATTGTAGATGGCCCACATCTTTTTTGCTTTGAATCTTGATATATTAGTTTTAGAAGTAGCTTTGGGTCTGATGTAGTTGATGATGATCTTGTGGATTAAAATGTTAGAGACAAACATCCTGGAGTAAGTAATGCTTCATCTAGGAATCCTGTTCTTCACCAGAAACTTGGCAACCTCTTTATTAGAGACATTTATGGACAAAAATCCACTTCGTTTGACTCCTAGAATATTAGCCAAGAAATCGACATCAACATCAAAAAAAATTTCACTCACGGTAAATTGAATACGAGTAAGATCCAGACCTGACAGGTTGGAATAAAAATAAGCAGTCAATTCAAGATAAGTATTAGATGACTCTACACAAAACCTTTCCATTTGAAGCTTGGTAAACTTTTCTTGCAAATTTACCTTGATGGAATCTAGAAAATCAAAGTCTACTGTTCGAGGGTTGATGACTCTTCTGTTAAGCGTCTGCGTATAGACATTCTTATGTTCCTTTGACCAAAACAACTTTCCTTTTGTTCTAACGATTTTTGCAGCAACACTCATTTTGGGTTGGAAATTCTTGAACACTCTCTCATCATCATATTCCTTTTTACCCTCAGTCTGACCCTTTGTACGGAAACGAGGATTGGCAGGAAAGTTGGTAAATTCTTTTTCTGCTCTTCTAGCCTCTACCAATCCTAAGTTTTTCCATGGCTCTCAAGAACAAAGTTTATTTCCCATAACCATTTTCTTTCAAGAATGAACTTATAAAATCCATGGGATTTCCTCATTTTTTTAAAAACTCATAATGTTTAACAAGTACTTTGGGCTTCCTTACCGAAAAAGGAGTTGCATCTTGAGTAACCTCTTCCTCCACCGATGGTCGATTTGTGCTTTGTGGTGATTCATCTCCAGTGAGATCAAAGTGCATCTGAGCATTAGGCACAAATTGAGGCCCACGACTAGCAATGCGAGAGGATTTCCTCTAAGAAGACATCGAAACGGAATTGGAGGATTTTGACAACATGTTCATGAGTGATTGAGTGAGAGATTTGCAAAGAAATGAGGACGGATCAAGAGAAGCAAAGATTTGAGAGAGGTTAGGGTTTGCAAGGATTTTGGATATCAGGTAAAAAAAAAACCAAGGATTTATTCAAAGAATGTGAACCAGGGCAACCAAATAGGCACAAAAAAAAAAAAAAAACTTTCATTTTGAAAATTTTCAAAAAAGTAACTATCAATAATTTATGCAATATTAATTCCGAAAAAATAGCAGTGATATAACAATTTCCAAAAATATAAAAGCCAAGTAATAATTTGAAAGTAATCATACCTGTTCAAGAAGAAAAGAAACTTACGCGCCAAAATTTGAAATACAACTACCTAAGTCTGTAAGGGCTTTCAGAAGAATGTCTCTACCAGAAGGTTGAATTGATGAGTCTGCTTTTACATAGACTTTAACCAGATGCAAGGGTAATATTCAACCTTTCATGAGTAAACTCGAATGATCATTTTTCTAGTGGCTTGGTGAAAATATCTGCCAATTGATTCTTTGAATCAATGAATTGAACATTGATTTCACCATTTTGTATATGGTTTCTTATGAAATGATGGTGGATTTCAATATGCTTTACCCTTGAATGGAGAATATGATTTTTAGTGAGGTTGATCGCACTAGTATTGTCACATCTGTTTTGAGTGCAAGGTTTTTCTATTCTAAAGTTTTTTAGTTGTTGCCTGATTTAAAGAATTTATGAACAGTAACTTCCAAGAGCAACATATTCTGCTTCTGCAGTTGAGAGTGCCACAGTGTTATGCTTCTTAGAGAATTAGGACACTAACATTTGTCCCAAGAGTTGGCATGTACTTGATGTAATTTTTTTTGTCAATTTTACAATAAGCTAGATCAGTATTTGAGTATCCAAGTAGTGTAAACTCTCATTTTTTTGGATACCATAGACCTAATTTTGGATTCGTTGCAATATATTTAATAATTCGTTTGATAGCACACATACACACACTGAATAAAATATTAGGTCGAGAAGTAGTAAGGTAGAGAAGAGAACCAATCATGCTTCTGTATGTTTTTTTTGTCTACTTTCTTTCCATCTTCATCCTTGTCAAGTTTGGAAGAATTTGACATAGGAGTCTTAGTCTTTTTATAGTTTCCCATCCCAAACTTCTTGATAACATCTCTAGCATATTTTTCTTAATAGATGAAAATTCTTTTCTTTGATTGTTTGACATGTAAACCCAAAAAGAATGTTAACTCACCCATCATGCTCATTTCGAATTCTTCCTGAATATACTTTGAAAACTTATTGCACAGACTTTCATTAGAAGCCCAACGATTATATCATCTACATATATTTGAATAAGTAGAAAGTCTTTTTCTTCCTTTTTGATAAACAAAGTTGTGTCAACCATTCTTTTCTTGAAGTCATTGTTTACTAGAAACTTACTTAGTCTCTTATACCAAGCTCGAGATGCCTATTTCAGAAAGTACAAAGCCTTCTTCACTTTGTAAACAAGGTTTGGTTTTCTGGGATCTTTGAATCCTGGTGGTTGTTTTGCATAGACTTCTTCTCATATGAAACCATTTGGGAATGCATTCTTGACATTTATCTGAAATAACCTGAAATTATGGAAACATGCATATGCAAATAATAATCTTATAGCTTCTAACCTGGCTACATGTGCATTTGTCTTATCATAGTCTATTCCTTCCTTTTGCATATAACCTTTTGCAGTAAGTCTTGCTTTGTTTCTAGTTACTTTACCATTTTTATCAATCTTGTTTCTGAACATCCACTTTATCCAAATAATAGATTTTCCTTTTGGTTTTGGAATTAAATCTCAGACATCATTAATTTTGAATTGTTTGAGTTCTTCCTGCATTACTTCTATCCAGCTTTCATCAGATAAAGCTTCTTCTACTCCATTTGGTTTTATCTCAGAAATAAGAGTTAAAGCACTTGAGTCTTCTTTCATTTTAGATTTGGTACAAATCCCTTCTTCTATATTGCCAATAATGAGATCTTTAAGATAGCTTGATTTGTTCTTCCGGTTATTGTTGAATTTGTCATTGTTTGCAATAATTTGTTGATTCTTTGTTTCCTTTGAATCTTCTATCTTTTCTTCTGCTTGATTTTGATCACCAAAAGGTTAGGTTTCCTCGGGGGAATCATACTTCATCAAGTCTGAAACTAGCTCAAATTCTTTGAATTGAGTATGATCTTGTTGGTTCTAGATAGTTTCTTGAAACCTGACATTCATTGATTCTTCGACAATCTATGTATTCTTATTGAAGACCTTGTAAGCTTTGCTTGAAGTAGAATAGTCAAGAAATATCCATTCATCCGATATTTATTAAAATTTATTGGGTTATCATTTCCATTATTCAAAATAAAACACTTGCAACCAAACACATAAAAATAAGAAATATTTGGCTTTTTCCCTTTGTAAAATTCATAGGGAGTTTTCTCTAAGATGAGCCTTAGAAATACTCTATTAATTATATAACAAGCAGTGGAAACTGTTTCTACCAAAAAAGGAGAAGAGACTTTACTTTCAATTAATAGAGTTTTGGCCATCTTCGATAAAGACCGATTTTTCCTTTCTATAACTCCATTTTGTTCTGGAGTGTAATAAGAGGAGAAAACATGTTGAAGACCATTCTCATCACAAAAAATTGCAAAGTCTTGATTTTCAAATTCTCCCCCATAATCAGTCTTAATACTCGAAATTACGTAACCTTTCTCATTTTGAACATTCTTAGTAAACTTTGAAAAATATGAGAAGGTTTTTGTATTATTTGTCAAGATGAAAACCCATGTAAATCTTGAATAATCGTCCATAACTACCAAATAATACTTCTTACCATCGATGCTTTGCGTTCTAGTTGGTCCCAAAAGATCCATGTCACGAAGCTATAAGATGCGATTAGTGGAGACTTGATTTATAGATTTAAATAAACTTTTGATCTATTTTCCCAGGATACATGAAGTACATAATTCAGACTTCTAGCACATCATTCTGGGAAGACCACAGACTAGCTTCTTAGAGGATAGTTTAGCAATCTGTTTCATACTAACATGTCTAAGCTTGCGGTGTCAGAGATTTGTTTCATCTTGAATTGAGATAGGACATTGAGAGCTCTTCGGACTTTTGTCCAGAATATAAATATTGCCATGTCTTCGACTAGTGAAGGTTTGAGAGAAGTCTCAACTAACTCAAGAACAAATATCTTCTTGGAAATTGATTTTAAATCATGTATCACATAATTGACTTATACTTAGAAGATTATAGTTCAAGACTTTCACGAGGAAAACATTATTGATGATCAAACTTCCAATCCTCACTGTTCCATGTCCGATAATTTTTTCTTTACTGTTCCCACCAAAGAAAACATTTCCTCCTCTTTGTTTTTTTAGTTTTATGAAACTACTTGAATTTCCAGTTATATGTCTAGAACAACCACTAACCAAGAATCATTTGCTTTTCCTCTTAACGGTAACCCGCAGTCAAAAGGAAATCTCAAACTTTATTTAGTACCCAAATTTTCTTGGGTCATGGTGAGTTAGTTTTAAAAATAGTTTTTGCCCAATCCTTTTTAACATGTCTCCAAATTTTAGAATATTCATTCTCAAAATGTTCTAAGCTATTACACTTAAAACATTTAAGAGTATTCTGATCAACAAGTTTTACAAAAACCTTTTGAAAATGATTTTTGTGAGCAAATTTGGAGATCTTTGTTTAAGTCTCTCATTGACTTTAGGAAAATTGATCAAAAAGCATTTTCTTTATTCAGACCCAAGCCAGATTTGGATTTTCCGATTTGTAGCTTAAGATGGAGCAAGTGGAGAACGTGTCGTCGACTTCTTGTATAACCATTTCACCCTCCAAAGAAGTATGTTGCCCTTATAAAAACAAGTCGACGTGGTGCGATGTCAAGGGGAATCAAGAGTGAACAAAGGATATAGAAATTTTCACTTCCATTCCTTCTACTTGTACATGGCTGCGGAAAAAATTGCGCCTGGTTTCTTCTGTGAGACAAAACTCCTTCGAGAATGTTCGCCGTAGCGATTGCTGCATGCTGAGGTTCCAAGTGAAACTTTCTTCAATATCCATTGGAATGATGAATGGCGATTTGACTGTAAGTTAAGGCAGTGAGCAATTTATACTCGTATTTGTTTTGAATCGAGTATTAAAAGCTATTTTCCTCTACATTCCCATCGAAATGGAAAAAGAGAAACTTACTGGGGACGCTAAATGTCAATATTCAAGATTTTCTTGAAGATTGAGGTATCCAATTTCAACTGGAATTAGGAACTCCAATGGTACAAGTAGACTCCGCGGTCGGGTAGGCACGCTCAAGTCGGGTTGGCACATTGTTTAGTTACCGACACGTCATGTTAATTATATCGATGACCTGTCTCAGAAGTGAGTAGACTCGGCATGCGGGCTTGGGTCGGGTCCCCTTGGGCTTAGGCTTTTCCATGGCCACGACTTGCTTGTCCCGACATGAATTTGCGAGCCTAGCTAAGTTGTTAGGTCCACCTAATATGAGAAAAAGCATGGACGCATGTCTTTTGGATTTTTTTTTTCAGCCGAACAAGACATAAATACAATTGGAAAAGCAATTGGAAAAGACAGAAAATAAAAGGCAACGTAACTTTGTATGGATCATAAGAGAAAAAAATATAAACAAATGGGAAATACTTAGCTTGTAATTCAGGACATAGACATGGAGATCAGACTATCCGGAGGTCCATGAAACACCTTACAAGTTTTGTGAATAGATTAAACTTAAGCATTTGGACCGTGCTGATGACTTTCATTTAGGGAAATTTGCATGTAATTAGTTAGACTTGAACAGATGACTTTCAGTTCCTGATTTGGAAATTCCGCAACACCCCAAGTAGATGCGTCACCCCTCCAAGGTGGAGATCTTGCCCAAATCCTTGATTCAGGCCAAAAATAAATCTCGTGTGAGGCAGCCTTGCCATGCCCTGTTGTGGATGTGAGAGAAGGAGTTGTTTTTTTCTAACTAATTTTGCTTTTTCAATGCTAGGTGTACAAAATATTCAAGTTGAATAGCTTTGGTCATTTCTCCATTCTCGGTATATTGTTCACCATGTTCTCTCAAGGAGGCTCCCGATTCACTGTTCCTCTCGGACTGGTGATCTGCTGCTGTTGAGAGTTTCCGCTGATTGTTGGGGCTACTTTTTGGAGGCTAGGCTCGCCTAACCCCCCTTACAACCTCTCCAAGGCGATTGTCCTGGTACGCTTCACACGAGCTGCTATGGTCAGTTTGTGCTAGGGTTTGTAGGTCGTTGTGGGTGTTTTTACTGCAGTTATGGCCTCCTCGTCTGGTGAGATGGTTGGCCAGGTTGGTAAGGCCCATAATGATGCGGAAGGTGTAAGTGGGCGAAGCCCCTCCATCCACCCCCAAACTTCCCCGTCTACAGTAGCTAGTGGACAGTCGGGCCCTCTTAAGGCGATTCCAGCATCCTCGATGGAAGGCAGACAAGGTTCTCTCAAGGCCCCTTAAGGAGCAGATGCCTCACGCGGTCGTAGCCGTGCCAGGTCATCCTCCAAACGCCCCCAGCCCAGGGACCAGCAAACAAGGGCTTCAAAACCCCCTCTTGCTCGATCCTGGGTCAATGTTGCCCGAGTGGCTACAAAAGGGTATGATTTAACTTTGTACTCCCAACCATCATCGACAATAGGCCTGTTGTCAACCTTTCTGATGACATTCTTGAGGCCACGGACCCGAAATGGCACAAGTGCCTGGTTGAGTATTATGTTGGGAAGAAACTCCCATTCAAGTTCACACAATCATCCCTGAAGCACGCTTGGGGTCCGAAGCTGTCCGAAGTTTTGGCGAATGATCAGGGATTTTATTTCTTCCACATACCTAACCGAGAGTATCGTAGGAAGATTCTTGATGATGGACCACTAACGGTGGCTAGAGTTCCGTTAATACTTCAGCAATGGCAGCCTTTGCTTGAAATGAAAAAAGATAATCAATCTGCTGTTTCAGTTTGGATTAGGCTCAAGAACACCTCTTATGCTATGTGGTTTGTGCCAGGGATTAGTGCTATTGCGAGTGCGGTAGGTAAACCGCTATATGTTGACCTCTGAACTGAGCAGATGAAGATGATCTCCTATGCAAGAGTGTGCGTGAAGATCTCTACCTTGCAACCTTGATGCAACTTAGTGGATGTCGTCCTCAAAGGGGAAACTCGAACCATGACTATTGAGTATGAGTGGAGGCCGATGTCGTGCCCGATATGTGGTACATTTGGCCACAAATGTGCGGCCCCAGCTAGTACAACTACCCAAGAAGAAGCACCTCAGCAGGTGCGAGTTCGAGATGGTGGCCCAGACAAGGCCTCCGCCCCTGTTCTAGATCTTTCTAACGTCCCAGAGGCTCCTGAGATGGTGTGGAAATAGGTTGGGGAAAAGAAGAAAAAACAGCCATTGGAGACCAAGGAGACGCTTTCGGTGAACCCAAGGGAGGCTTAAACCTTGAAGCTGAGTAAGCCCACTCCAGGGATGAAGCTGGCTACTCGGACATCCCATAAGGGACGAAATGCTCAACCAAAGATGCCCCTACCCCTTCTGCTCTTGCTAGCAAAGTTAGTCAAGAGGGAACTACCTCCACAGCTTCTTCTTCGAGCTCAGAGGATGAACTGGATGAAGCCACAAGACTTGGAGTCCTCTTGGTCCCTGAAAACAAACCTAGCTGGTAGGAAACCTATGTCACGGCAGGACAAAGCACAGAGCCCCCCTTGACTCCGCCTCTTGCTACTCACCCTAAACCGATGACTAATAAGCGACGATCGGGCAAACGGAGGTAACCTTCCTCCACCTTATAACTACTATATTCTACTATTTATGTACATATGTTTTTGGAATGTTAGGGGTATTGTAGACCCTCTTAGACAGGCTCAAGTCTGGAACTTCGTCTTCTCAAACAACGTGTGTTTTGTTGGGTTACTAGAAACCAAAGTACCGGAGGCGTTCTTCTCAGCCATTTCCTCAAGCCTTCTGATAGGATGGAATTGGCTGAACAATTATGATTACTTCTCTAGGGGAGAATTTGGGTTGGTTGGAATCCTTCTTTGGTTAGTTTTGAAGTTTTTTTGGCCAATGCCCAGGCGATTCATGGGAGGCTAAATTACCTGAACTCTGGCTTGGTTTGTGGACTCTTGGTTATATATGTGGAGCACACCTACATTTCTCGAAGGTTGCTTTGGGCGGAGCTTGTAAATGTGAGTACCACCATGCAGGATTTGGCGTGGTTAGTGGCAGGTGATTTTAATGCAATCAGGGACCCCTCGGATAGAGTAGGAAGCTTAGATAGGTGGCTACCTTCATTTGATGAGTTTGGGCATTGTTTAGCCCAAGAAGAATTGGAGGATTTAAGGTACGTTGGATATCGTTTCACTTAGGCTTCATCTTTTGGAGCCAACCGTAAGCTAAGGAAGATTGATAGAGTTCTTGTCAATTCCAAGTGGAGCCAAGACTTCTCCTTCTCTGAAGTCTCGTTTCTTGCCCCAGGCATCTCCGATCACACTCCTATGGTGGTTAGAGTTTTGGCCCCTTCTCATAAGAGGAAACTGTTCAAGATCTTTAACTTCTGGATGAAACATCTAGCCTTTCGTGCAATTGTTAATCAGGTTTAGAAGAACCCAAGTGAGGGAGTTCCCATGTACACCCTGATATGCAAGCTAAAGATCCTCAAGGGCTGCCTTAAGTAGCTTAACAGGGAATCCTTTTCCAATATCTTTGCTAGGACAACAGAGGCTCGAGAGGCTTTGCGGGTCACCCAAGATGCTCTCCAGCAGGACCCAACAAGTGTTGAGCTTGTCGAACTTGAAAAGAACCAGCTGTGGACCTTCTCAGACCTTCAAATTCAGGAGGAATCCTTCTTTAGGCAGAAATCCAGGATCAGGTGGCTCAAGGAAGGAGACCGAAACACCAAATTCTTTCATCATTCGGTCAACAAAAGGGCTCTGAGGAATAAAGTCTTGTTGATACTTGATGCACCTAGTATTCTGATCACTGATCCAGGTTTGGTGTGACAGCACTTCATTGACTACTTCCAGGTGCTTTTCGCGCCGTGTGAGCTACCAAGCTAGCTTGCTAGGAAATTCGAGCGGTCATTCAACACACCTTCAATAATGACTAAGTCAGATCTCTATCTCGTTCTGTCTTTGATTTAGATATCCGGGACACCTTATTCTCCCTACCTCGTGGAAAGGCTCTTGGGCCTGATGGCTTTAATGCCGAATTCCTCAAGCATAATTGGGAGGCGGTTGGTCCGTCGGTTCTTGCAGCGGTCAAAGACTTTTTCATCTCTGGAAGATTACTTCGCGAGATAAAGAACACCATTTTAGTTTTGGTTTCAAAAGTCCCCAATGCTTCTACGGTATCTAACTATAGACCTATAGCCTGTTGTAATACTATTTACAAATGCATCACCAAGCTATTGGCTAATCGGGTGGCTGCCGTGCTCCAAGACATAATTAGTCCACTCCAAAATGCCTTTGTCAAGGGCCACCGGATCAGGGATAACATCCTCCTTGCCCAAGAGCTTTTTAGTGGATTCCACTTGGATACATACTCCCCTAAGTATGTTATCAAGGTGGACTTCTAGAAAGCGTATGATACTTTGGATTAGGGCTTCTTGGAGCTTACTCTTCATGCCCTTGGGTTCCCTGATCATATGGTCAAGCTTATCATGAGTTGTGTCCGTACTCCTAAATTTTCCATCTCCTTAAATGGTGAGATGCATGGTTTCTTTGCGAGTGGACGTGGTCTTCGCCAAGGAGACCCTTTGTCTCCTTACTTATTCACTTTGGTTATGGAGATCTTCTCTGGAATCCTCCTTCTTTGCACTAGGCAACCGAGCTTCAAATTCTTCTGGAGATGTAAAGCAACGGGCTTATCTCACTTATTCTTTGCAGATGATGTCTTCCTTTTTAGTGAAGCAAACCTAGCCTCGGTTTCTCTTCTTAAAGAAGGCTTTGATACCTTCTCGGCTTGGAGTGGGTTTAGACCCAATGTAAACAAAAGAGAAGTATTCATTGCTGGAGGGTCGGTCTCTATTCAGACCCAAATTCTCCTCACTTTTGGTTTCCAAGAAGGGGAGCTACCGGTTCGTTACTTGGGGGTTCCTATAATCACCTCGAGACTTGGCAATGCAGACTGTATTTCTCTGGTCAACCGCATAACTGCTAGGGTGCAATCGTGGGCCCAACGCTTTATTTCCTTTGTAGGCCATTTACAGCTTATAAGGTATGTCCTTCATGCAATACAAGCTTTATAGGCTAGTGTTTTTTATGATACCTAGAGTTGTGTTGAACCGTATAGAGCAAATTCTTAGACAGATTCTTTGGAAAGGCTCGGGCCTTGGTAGAGGAAGGGCGAAAGTTTCCTGAGATGATGTTTGCCTCCCGAAAGAAGAGGGAGGTCTTGGCATATGCAAGCTTAAGGATTGCAACACGACAGCCATGCTCAAGCATATTTGGATCCTCTTCACCGACAAGGAATCCTTGTGGTGTAAGTGGATTCATTCCAATTTCTTGAAATGGAAAAATTTATGAGTTGCTAATAAGCCAACCGTTTGTTCTTGGGCCTAGAAGAAGATACTCCATCTTATGAGAGATTTCCGCCAGTTTTTTCAATGGAGTATTGGAGATTGCCGCTTTGTGTCTCTTTGGTTGGATCATTGGCATCCTAGAGGCCCCCTTAATCTTTTGTTTTCAAACACCTTCATTTACCGGTTGGGTTTACCCATAATGTTGTCGGTTGCGAACCTGTTTTCTATAGCGGGCCAGGAGGTCAAGGCCATTTTGGAGTCGTGGGAGGTTCCCTTTCCCGTCTTTTTGCATAACCTGGACCGCTTCCGCTAGATTGAAAGCACTTTAGGCAGCTTCTTGGTAGCCTCTAAGTGGGAAACCCTTCGGCCAAGGGGAACCTTAGTTCCTTGGTCCTTTTTTGTTTGGAACAACTCGCTCACGCCACAGTATCAATTCAATCTGTGGCTCATTGTTAAGAACCGGCTTCCTACCCAAGTTCTTCTACTGTCCTATGGGAGAATTGATGACGTCTCGTGTGCCTTTTGTAACAGTAGGCCTGATCTATTAATCATTTATTTTTTGGTTGTCGCATTACTGCCGGCCTTGCATCTTTTTGGGCTGCTAGATGCAACCTCCCTTGGCGGAACAGGACTTGGCAAGGCAATCTCTAGTGGGCTTTGAAGTTTCTTTCAGGCAAGGAATTCTATCATTGCATTGCTTGATTATCTTTTGGAGCCATTTGCCATGTGATCTGGAAAACGCAGAACAATATCCTTTTTCGAGAACAATCTTTGGCTATCCCAGCCATGAAGAACCACCTCATTAAAGTAGTCAAGGATAAAGCCTTGACTTTCAGTAACATTGCGAACACTTCATGGAATAGGAGGATCCAATGCAGCTGGGGAATAGATCCGTCCATCTTCTCTCCTATGTTGTCCGATATTTCCCTATAATTTCGAGTTGTTCATTTACCGGGGGCGCTGGATCGAGCCTTTTCTTTGCTCAGTGTGCTGTTGTTGCGGTTGGGAGCGGGTAGCGAAGCTGGGCCAGATTGTCTTCGGAAGTTGCTGTCACGTGTGTGAGGGTGCTCTAGTTGCTGTCTGGGTTCCTTCTCTTGTCCTTCTTGTTGTTGCCGCTGGTTGGATTCTTGCCGCTGTTTTGGCTATTTTGCTGCCTCTATTTTGTTAGTTCGTGCCACTAGTTGGCTATCTTGTTGCTCCTGTGTTAGCAACTGTTGTTTTCCTTTTCTCGGCACCCCCTTCCACTTGCTTTGACTCGTGTGTCTTTTTTAGTGTAAGTTTTGGTGCCGGGACCCCCCATCTATATAGTTTTGGTTAAAGTCAATATATTCTTACCTTACCAATATATATATATATATATATATATATATATATATATATATATATTCAAGTTGAAAATGCAAGGAAATGGCCCGCGTGGCGCCTAGATGAACTTGGCCGCCAAGCTTAGAAAAACCTAGTCAAGCTCCTGGATAGTGTCCAATATCTATTGTGTTTTTCAAAGCACTACCCGGATGCTCGGGCCTATCATGGCGAGGGCCTGGCCTCATTATGGATTTATTAAAAAATTTATTGTCAAAGCTTATTTTAGTAGAGAAAATTATGAAAACCTAGAGATTTTGAGAGCATCCTCCAAGAAAATTACGAGTGAGTGAATACTCTCCTCTTTTATGATTGATTATTACACGCTTGGGTGTGTTTAAAATAAGGAACCAGTTCAATGTGAGTACTATTAATGATCGTAATCTTCTCTTTGCCATCTACAGTAGAACCATCAATCTTTTATGGGATTAGGGACACCACCGAACCACGTGAAGTCTGTGTTCAGGTGTTATTTTCAAAATTCGTTTCTTACTCGAATGGTTTCATTTATTGGTTCCATCGCATTAGTCGCATTTTTAATGGTTCTCGAATATGACCTGGTAAAAAGGAAAATTTCCTCCATGGTAATGGTCGCCGGAGTCGATGGACAAAAAACGATGCACTCAAACTTCCTAATTTGCTCGAACCGACTCCGGGATCCGTGAATCTTTCTAGGAACGCGTGACAACTCAATCGACCAGTCTTCCGCGTGCTGCGTTTTTTTTTTCTCTTTTCTTTTCTTTTTTAAATCTGTACAAAAGTCGGACTTTGTCAATTGCAACGCCGTCGCGAGATTTCAATTCCTACAACAAATTTAAATATCTCAATCTATACGTGCATCTGCTGCAGAGTTTTTTTAAAAGATCCTAATTCCTACAACAAATTTGAAAACTTGTTAATGTCAACTGTCGGTTTAAATTCAAGTAAAGCTCCACAAGAATCAATCAAAAGGAATCTCTCTCAAAAGGCTTCTCTTAATGGCTTTCTCAAAGTAATCTCTGAGCTCGGCTCGTCACCTGGGGAAGGAACTCCGAAATTCCCTTGCTCTTTATTTAATCATGTTGAGAAAACATTCCCTTAGTGGTTTTGATGACCGACAAAACTTATAAACTTTGTCTTTTGATTAAAAATATTTTTCAAGAGAAAAGTCTGTTGGAACATAATCAGACGTTTGCAATCAAAATTAGAGTCGTGGATGATACTTCCTTATTCGGATATTTTATCAAACGGCTAGGAAGAAGTAAATCTCTTGTGCAACGACTAGTGGAAAATTGACTGGATTACTTGCTATATTTTAGAGGAGTTTCAAAAGGAAAGTTTTCATAAAAATCTTCTAGATTCTAAACTTTCCTCAAACTCCTTATATAAGGCGAGCTATTCTTCCTAAACATAAACACTCAACTTTTGGAAATTCGACTTGCTATATGGGCAACAAATCTTACGGGAAGCCTGAAGCCATCAGATCTTCTCAACCAAATCCAGGACCAACGAGTAGATTGGCTAGATGATCCTCCTGAAGATATGGCCAACAGTCAGCTTGAACTAGGAGGAATATAAGAGGTGATCTCAAAGCAAAAGGAATACAATTCGTATTCATGAGAATTGAAGCTTTTAATTCCAAAGTCCGAAGAGTGTTTGTGATCATATACATTCGTCTTTGTGAGCAAAATTGTGTAACCTTTTAGAGGTCGAGAGTGTGTGAAGAGTTTTACACACAAGCCTGAGTGTTCGGAGCTCAGATTTTGTAACCTCTGATCGGTTCTTATTAGTAGATTTCAGCCAATTGGTTGTAGCATGGGAGAGTGGACGTAAGCTTGCAAAAGCCGGACCATTATAATCTTAAGTGTGCAATTCTCTATTTCTTACTATTTTAATTTTTGTGGTAGAATTGTGCACTAGTAAGATCTAACCACTTCATCATAAGTTGTTTCCTTGCAATATTTATTCAAATTATTTCATTTCTGCAAAATTACCTATTCACCCCTCCTCTAGGTGATATTTTAGCCATAACAAATCAATCTCATTCATCATGCTAATAATTGCCCTACTGTAATAATACCCATTATACATTTTGCCTTGCTTTCTCAAGATATAATTAATCGAGTACAATGACATCGCACATTGTGAAAGCGTCATAGCTGATTCATATCGAAAGAAGACGGGCAAATCTATGCTCTACCCTCGCAAGCACTATATATTTCTCGCCACGTTGAGTTGCTCGACCAATCTGATTTGCAAATGAAAATTGGGTTATTTCGCTAGGACGCATTCAAAATAACTTACATAGTATGATGGAGGTCCATGCAGATCTTGAGCAATGGCTAGTAGTAAAGGCAACCCCACAAAAGCTTAGTGGCCAGCCAGCTCGAATGTGGCCCGTTTGACTATACGTATAAATTACCTAGACCGGACAAGGTACAAAAAGAATAAGAGAGTTAAGTACTGTGGCGACATTGATGTCGATGATTGGCCGATTTAGTCGGGTATAGAAGGAAGACCAGTGAAACAAAGAAAGGCTTGGAAGCCAATGCGATGCGTAGAGGAAGTTGCTACGAGGTGTACTAAGAAAACCAAGTCAAATGATCGTCATGTTGTAAAGAGGAATGACGAAGATTCCATCACCAACACCGATCGTCCTTCTTTTTTAATTTATTAGTATACACTATAAATTAATATATGAATTAATGAATTGGGTCTGTTTTGTCGCCTTGAGTATTGCTCCGATAATTTTTGTCTAAGGTGGTTTAATTTTGTCCTCTTTGGTACCTAAAGCGATAAGTTATGTTTTCGCCGCCTTTGTCCAAAGGCGATAAATTATGATGGTCTTGGTCTCTTAATTTTCCAGGTCAGAAAAAAAATTATATTTATTACTCAAAAAGATATATAAGAAGTACATAAACTTTTAAAGGAAAGCAAATTGAAGTAGAAGAAAGGTTAGAGTACTACAAAACAAAGCAAAATTTAGAAAACAAGAAAGATCAACAGAGCACCGAAAGGCTTAAGCACACACTCATTCCGTAAGAATAGATCTATCACATAAAATGATCAGCGGCCAATCATCAAATCTCATATCTTCGTTAGTGATGAGTACATGTTGGAAATTCCTTCTTTAGTAACTACAGTGTTGCCATGCGTGCCTAGATTTGGTTTCCTCTACACCATCACTATACGAAGACATTAAAAACACATTGAACAAACACAAATATAATAGAAGAGTAGCTCTACATGATTTAACAGACGCCAGAGCACCATTGAAACTAAGAACAGAAGATTTGGACACAGACAAATCACATGGGCATCAAATTCCTCAAAATATATTATGAAATTCCCAGATCTAAAGTAGATGACTTACATATGGGCATAGCACAAGGGGTCAAATCCCTAAAAATATATGTATTAAACTCCCGGCTCTAAAAGAGAAGGTGATATAGCTCCTAAATCTAGAATCATATTGGGGGAGTTTAAACTCTTAGATTTAGAACTAGATCGAGAGAAGAAAGCTCTCAGCTTTAGATCAAAAGAAAAGAAAAAAAAAAGAAAAAAACGTAAAGACTTAAACAAAATCAACAAGAGAGGAGGGAGGGTGAGACTAGTTTAAATCTTACCCAAGTGGAAGGTTGAAGAAGACAATGAAGAGAGAGAGAGGAGAAAGTAAGAGAAAAGAACTTTAAGATCATCTTACTTAAAAGGGAAGAAAAAGTCTTTCTTTTTTCTATTGGTATTGACTAGCTAAGGGCGATAAAGACTCTTTCCATTTGTTGAGTCTATGGTTTTGCCGCCTTAGGTTTGAATTTCGGGTTAGGCACCAAAGACTATGAATAAATGGTTTTGTGTAGTAAATTAATCATCGCCATAAGTTAAAAAATTTTGGGTTAGGGATGGCGACGGAATACTTTTAGTTTCATTTTCTTAGACATTGTTCATATGTTTTTAATTAGAGTTTGATTATAATTATTTGTAAAAATTCGGTCACTCCGACTTTGTCACCACCATGACCTTGCCAAGTTGCCACGAGAGAACAGAAAAAAAAGAGAAGAAAAAAAAGGTCTACAAAAACTCACCTAGGGGCGGCGGGCGACAAGCATGATGGGCGGCGGGACAACGAGCAACAATGAGGAGTCATGAGTGAGTGAAATTGTGTGTGCAAATGCACTATGATTGTAAAATGCACTATAATCATACATTATTATAAATGGACAAAACAACAATTCACTATAATGAAAATGATTGGCAGATAATTATTGAATGTCTTATTTTTTGAAACTTAATTCGAAACAAGTGGTTGGCATTTAATATATCAACCATATTTTCTTTTACAAAAGAGTAAAGAATATTCCGAAAAATAGGGTTACAAACTTTACATTGCAGTGAAAATGTACATGGTCGCATTTATACGAGAAATTGGCATTTGAAAGTTTAAGAAAGTAAAGATGTTATTTGCATGCAGTAAACATAGCATGTATGCTTCTTGCCGTTCATTGTATTTTAGCTTTTGACTCTACTTTTTTTTTTCCAGTATTTAAAATTTACTAGTACAAATTCTTAGAAATTTATATAACTATCTAGTAATAAAAAATAATTGGAAATGATTTTACATGATCCGCCTCCTAAAAATAATTCGAAATGCTTATCCACTTTCTTTATATGCATAACCCTCCTAATAATCGTTCTCTTATTTTTTTTCCCTAAAGTGTAAATAAACAAAATATTAAATATTTTATCCCTCCATCCAATTAAAGCTTGCTATCTTATTATTAACTCATTATGATGTTGCACAAGAAATGAAAAATAATGCATGCGGTAGTATTCTTTTAAACTAAATAGTAAATAAGTAAACGATTTTATCAATGAGTTGCTTACTTAGTAAAAGTGGCCTTAGCTTAAGTTTCCGATGGATAGATTCTGATTTTTTTTTATAGCCCGAAATATATATAGATATTGATGGGACAATTACCAATTTAAACTTAAACTTATTGTAGAGATACCAATTAAATTCTAAACTTTCCGATTTAACCAATGTAGTTTTAAACCTTTGTGCAAAATTTCAATGTAGTCATTAAGGTTAATTACCAAAGAAAATTGCCAACATGTGACGATCCACACAGGACATCGTTTCAAGTAAAATTGTCCACTTTAGTGTGCTATGTTGGCCGGCCAATGATGATTGGATGCTATGTTCGTAATTTCCGATTGGCAATTGACCGAAAGGGTTCCATTGGAATTTGGCGCAAAGGTATATAACTATATTTGCAAAATTGAAAAGTTTAAAACTGAATTAACATCCGTACAATAATTTAGAATTTCATTAAATTTGGCGCAAAGGTTTAGAACTAATAAAATTGAAAAGTTTAAGATTGAACTAACATCTATATAATAAGAAGGATTGATAGGATTGATTTAATAATTCTCTCAATCTTGATACGTAAATTCTTTTTAAAACTAGAATATCATTGTGAATTTTGACAAAAAACAAAAAGGTTATTTTTCCCTTTTTAAAATGGTAAAAAACAAATGGACACTTAGGATTATTCAAGACGGCTATGGTGATAAACAAAGTGTATCATTTTGGTTCAATCTTCCATTTGAATAACCATATTATAAAGTTCTAATCAGGGCAATTGCTAATAGTACGGACCTTAGTGATTCGTTACTTGATATTCATTGGAATATACAGAGCATTTGAAATTTATAAACAATTAATCGGTTTTGTAATATTCTTCGTAATCGTTTTCTCCCGGAGGACAGGAAACATACATTGAGAAGCAGCGAAATTTAGATCTTGTGTGGCTTTAACCCTAAATCGACCTATATAAATATTCAAAGAATAGCTAGTCTACGCCTCCAAAAATCGGAAGTCCGCCAAATCTCTCAATATATAAAAAAAATTATATAAGGTACATAGTCAAGTGTAGAACACTTATACAAAGAGTCATGGAATGGAATCTCTCATCCCCTAATGAATTAAAAACCGATATCTATTTATACTAAATTTATCTTCCCCTAAAATGGTTAAGCGCTAGGCGACGGACAAGATTTCCATGTTAAAAACGTAGACCAATGCAAAGAAACCAACACAAATGACACAAATGGATTATAAAAGTCAACACGTTCAAGGAATAATCACAGTCAAAGTCATGCAATTTTGTTAGAAATTGAAGATGGTTCACGTTAATGTAAACCTAACACGGCTACTCTTCAATATTTTTATTGCAGAATCTCGAGATCATCTTCATCTTCTTCCCAAATTTTACCTCCAAGACTGGAATTGGCATTATAAGTGGCATCAGGGTTTGAGCATGAGGGATTGATAAGGGGATTTTGGGGGCAATTTCTACGTACCATGCATTATGAAGAAACGATGATATTTGTCTAAACAGGAAATGGCATTGTTTGTTGAAAATCCTTTCACGTCATGCCGTCGTCGTTACACGTAAAACAACCAATGTTAATTGGACCATCACATTAGATAAATAGGTGAGACTTGCCTGATAGGATCTAATTGCACTTTCCCACCAAAATTTAGGATTACCTTGCTTTGATAAAAAAGTTTAAGACTTAGTTGGTTTCAATAATAAGTTTAAGACTGATTGTGTTATTTTCCCCTAAATTAACCTATCTAATATTCAAAGAGGCTAGTTGCTGCCTCCAAAACTCGAAAGCTTGGCAAAATTCTTGTTATATAAAGAAGTTATATAAGGTACACTACGGTTGTAGTATAGCTTTTACACAAATAATCATGAAATGGAGTCCTTCATTTACTAATAGGAATTACCAAAATCAATAACTGTATCTGTGCTAGTGGCAGGACTCTACTTGGTAACCATCTTTTTACCGCCAATGTCCTATATAAAGGTCCTAATATAAATATGATATTTCCTATATGTATGAACTTGGAGTTCGTCACCTTCAAAGGTCAATCACATCATTTTGGAAGGTACCGGTCAAGAGGTAGAGGTCAAGCAAAATGTCTCTAAATTAAGGGGTTTCATTTTGCCAGCTTCAGTTTAGCTGTTGAGCTCACATGTAGGATCTGCCGTTCTTCCAATATATATGTATAATAGTGATGTTGCCGTGATGTCGCCTCATCAATCATACTTTTCCATTGATCATGTGGACATAACTTTTCTTGACGATCATCCTAATTTGACATTAAAAGATGTAATTGTCGAAAGCAATGCCATGTTTTTTTTTTTCCATGTTGAAATGAAAAATAATGGATGCGGTAGTATTCCTTTAAACTAAATAGTAAATAAGTAAATGTTATTATGGATGAGTTACTATTGATGACTAAATTTCGTTTTTTAATTAATTAGGTTTTTATTATTATTTATTTTGCCTTTTTCGGATAATAAAAAAAACAAAACAAAACAAACAAAAACAAAAATAAAACAAAAAAGCAGCCCATTTTTCTCTCTCTCTTCCCCCTCCGCATGGGCCCCTACGACCCATTTTCCTCCTCCTCCAGCCCGGCCCTCTTCGGTCATCTTCCTCCTCCGTCCGCCTCTGCAGCACACGCGCAGAGGGCGCGACGCCGGATGAACAAACGAATGACGACGCGTGTGGGGGGCAACTAGCGAACAGGTGGCAGATAGGACGCTGGTTCGGTTGGCGGAGGCCATTTGGTGCGCGGGGATCGGCAGTCGAAGCTTCGTCGACCGGTCGCCCCCTCGCCTATAAATAGGCCCTCCACCTTCGTTGGAAAACACACACAAAGGAGAGAGAGAAGCCAGCAAGCTCTGAGAGATCCCCTGAGAGACTTCGGGGAACTCAAAGAGCGAGCAAGGGTGAAGCGATCGGGTCGCGAGCTCAACGACCTCCCTCCGAGAGACTTCGGGGGAGGCCGGCGGCGAGCGAACCCAGATCTACGAGCAGTCGAGGCCAGCCGGAGGAGAGGGTAGAGAGAGAGAGAGAGAGAAATCGAAGAGGAAGGGAGGCCGAGCAAGGATCGAGGTCGCAAGCCTCGGGTAGCCCACTGAGAGACTTTAGGGGAGGTCCGAGGACGAGCGGCCGGAGATCCAAGGCCAGCCGAAGGAGAGGGTAGAGAGAGAGAGAGAGAGAAATCGAAGGGGAAGGGGCGTTGCGCACCCTCTGCCGTCGTCACTGTCTCCGCCGCTCACCATCTGCCACCTCACCACAGGTAATAAGGGTCGCCGTCATCACTTTTGCCACTATTGCCATCGTCACCACTGCCACCATCGCAGTTATCGCTGCAGTTACCCCGACGACGCTTCATTCCCCCCCTTGGTGCCGCGAATCGGGAACCCTAGGGTTCTCGATTTTCCGGGTCGCGGCCTAGGGTCGTCGGGTCGGACTCGGGCCAGGAATCGGGTAGGGCTTTTGCGCGAATAAAGGGTGGCTGGAAACCGAGTCATGAGGTCGGATCCGGGTTGGGCACGGATCGGATTCGAGTAGGGTTTCCGCGATTTTTGTGGCGTCGGAATTCGGGTCGGATCCGGGTAGGGTTTCGCCGGGTCGTCGAGTCGGGCCGGATCGTTCCCAAAATGACGGGCCATCGGGCCGTTTTAATAAATAATTGAAAAAAAAAAAGAAAAATCGAGTCGTGCCCGTTTGCGTTTGGGTCAACGACCCGAGTTGGACCCAACCCGCGGACCCGACCCGAGTCGGCTTTTCTATTATTTTAAATAATATTTTAATAAATAAATAAAAATAAATAATTTATTTTCAAAAAAATTCAAAAAATAAAAAATGATTTATTTTCGAAAATATTTAAAAATAGTAAAAAATATTTTATTTTCCCAAAATTCAAAAAAAAAATATTTCATATTTTCCAAAAAAATGCCAAAAATCCAAAAATGCCAAAAATTCATAAAAAGCCAAAAAAATCCATAAAAAGCCAAAAAGACTTGTATTTTCTAAAAATACCAAAAAATCCAAAAAGTCCCTTTTATGTCCAAAAAAATAGAAAAAGACCCAAAAAATGTTTTTCCTCCCCAAAAATGCATGGAAAATCCCTAAAACATCTTAAAAAAAAAAAAAACCTCAGGGTTTAAACAAGATTAGGTACCGAAAGGGCATTAGTGATTAACTAGTGTAATCAAGTCCCCGATCCTAATTTCTCTGGTTGCGTAGGAGTGAGTATTTCTCCCAATATTTCGCATGGGTTTCTAATCAACCCACCCCAAATCGATTAGTGGCGACTCTTTTTTAAATTAGCTCACAGGTTAAAAAACTTGAACCATTAAGTCGTGAATTGGTGGACTTGGGAGAGTCCGGGCTAAAATAAACCTAGCCGAACCATTAGCGTTCGCCAATGCCAGTACCTAATCGCAGGTGCCGAAAAAAGAGTTTGCGACAGCTTGGCGACTCCGCTGGGGACATTTGAGGACTTAGGCCATTTTATCTTGTTTAAGCACTTTACTAACTTTTTTTTGTTCATTTTTTATGCAAGTCAGTACCTTAAAGGTTTATTTTAATTTTGGATTGTTTTGTGATTATAAATTGCTATGCATGCTTTAAATGTTTAAGCACTACACATGGCACACACAACCCGGCCGCCAGACTTGGGCCGCCATAGGATATTTAGGATGGTGTTAAGAAAGATACGGCTTCGAACGCGAGACTGCGTTATGAGGTTGCCTTTCTTTTCCCCGAATTTCTCTAGCCGAGGTTAAGAGGGTACGCTGCTAATGCAAGACTGCGATAGGCGGATATCCTTTTAATTTTAACAAACCTTCTCAGTTAGAAATCGAGCTGCACGTCCCATGCGCATGTTTCTGTGCTTGCCATTTTCTTTAAAAGTAAAGTAATTTATTTACTTTTACTCAGTCTTTTTTATTGGCCCATGGCAATTTAGGGTAGGTTTTTCGAGTCCAATTTATATGCAATGGGAGAAGATGACATCCAGTTTATTCCCACTCCCAAAGCAAAGCTTTTCAGATGGTGGGGTCAATTGGACTAGTTTGCCCAAGAGCACGTGAAAGCCAAAGTCGGTCACCTGCTATCATTATTCCAAATCTCTGTTCATCCTGAAGTCCTGCAAGCCATGGCACATTTCTAGTGCCCGAGGACATCCACTTTTATGTTCGGTGGGTTCGAGCTAACCCCAACTTTGGAGGAATACAGCATCATCACTAGAAAGTCTCTTGAGAATCAGCTTGTTAGGCCACCAACAGGCATTGACCCGTTGGGTGGGTTAGCACGACTTTTAAGAACTGAAGTCAATATTGTGAGGCAAACTCTTGAAAACAACCATAATACCTGTCCACTAACATTTTTAATTGCCTATTTTGAAAATCAACCCATGGCCCAAAAAAGTGAAATTTTCCTTCTAGCCTTTTTCGGGTTCATCATTTTTCCCCATCAAAGAAACGCCATAAGTCCCTCAATGGCATGGGTGGTTGATCAGGTCTCAAGAGGGCAAAATTGCGTCAACATGATTTTAGCCGAAACATTCTTATCTCTTAATCGTTTTAAAGAAAACGCGGAAAAAATCATGCGAGCCTCCCCAGAAATTTTGTAGGTCTGGTTCTTTTCTCACCTAAGCGAATTTCGATGCCTCATGCAATCGTCTGAAACAAATGATTTCGAAAATCCATTACAGAAATTTGTGATCCTAGGGTCATATATTCCCAACCAAAGCTATTTTAACTGGATAAATTTCTTAAGAGACCCCGCTCCTGAGACATTCCAATGGTGTGCTGGTTGGTTTCATCAAAAGAGAGCTCGCTTTGCTTACATATGTAGCCATCCAATTCTGTTGCTCGGTCTCACCGGCGGCACCCCTTATTACCCATATAGGGTGGCCCAACAATATGGAGCCTATCAGAAGATCCCGCCGCTTTTCAGGAGGAAAATACATCCACTCCGTTTTACCCATCAAAGCCATGACTACGCATTCGAGATTGCCATTATCGAGGAAACCTGGGACAAGTGCCATCGCAAAAGGATCGTGGTACCTGAAGGGCTTGAGGGAGAAGAAAAAGCCTACCACGCCTCTACGTCCTACATCCACAACCATCGTATCTCGACAAAATGGAAGCTATCGGTCTCTCACTCAATCAGTGAGAGTAGCCAGCACGAGCAAGCAAAGCTTATGCAAAAGATATGGGAATAGGTCGGATACTCGTCTCTGAGCCAGTCCAAGAAAGCAAGCACCTTTGCATGAACAAGGCTCCCCGTCGCATATAAAATAGCAGTCATGTGCCCCTTAGTGTTTATTTTGTGAAAGTTTTGTCCCATTGTTTAGGGACTTTTATTTAATATATAGTATTTCCTTCTGTCATTTTCGAGTTTTAGATGTCAGAAGTCGACGATCTATAAAATCCTCCTTTGATAAATAAAAAACAGATAGACCATTGCTATGGGTCAATCTTTGTTTACTTTCGTGCTCATTCATTATTTTCGTGACGATAGGTAATTATGAATCGCCAATTATCAGCCACCCGCGAATGGCCTCACGTGATAGGGCCCGATCAGAATGATGTACAAAATTGCCTTGCCAACATTGAAGATGGCGTAGGACAGATGTCCATTGTCCTTTGACAACTCTCGAGGCAAATGGAATCCATTCAAGCTAAGCCCAACTTCGTAGCTGCTTTAAGCACCGTCATGACACCCGCGAATTTGCCAGAGAATAATCAACACCATAGACAGTTTGAAAAGATCATGAAAAAGTTAAACCAGCTGCAGGGGCATAATCCCATGGACCTGTCCAATTACGCCGGCATTGAGATCCTTGAAGAGCTCAAAGCACCTGAATGCGAAAGGTATGCTGATACCTCCTGCCCAGAGACCTACTTGCAATACCTGGTCTGAAGGATGATTCAATTGTACCAATCAAGCTTGACTGGCCCCGCCTTGCGATGGTACATTGTCAGGAAGATTAGTCCCCTTAAGACCTAGGGGGAACTAATTAATGTTTTCCACCAAGAATATAATATCGACATCAGCCCTGACATCGCCTTACCCTACGAAGAACCGATGGTCGTGGAGCACAAGGAGCCGTTAGTTGCTAAGATAGAAGAAGAAGATGTCAATGAGGCCTTGCATGATAAATGGGCGACTGAGCAACATCCTATTGCTGAAGAGTTTCCCACTGGAAAAGGCAAGGAGCTTGTGTACGAGGTCAAAGACACAGAGCCTGTTCAAGATTGAGGCACGATAGGATAGCTCCCCAAGCTTACTACAAGAGCTAGGGTTCAAAGAATATCGACCCCTATCAACCTAGAAAGTGAAGCAGAGAGTGAAGCTCTAATATTTCTCACTCCCCTTGACAGAATCGAACTGGCGAAATGAAGGGCCTTACTCAAAAGGTCTGGACCAGGAGCCAAGAAAAGAAAGCCTAAACAAATCAATTCAACATATACCACTGAGTATAGGCGAAATTTGATAGCTGACGAGCCACCACACCAAAACTTCGAGCATCACCTAGAGTACAACCCTGAAGACTTCCAGTCCCTAGGATACAATCCCAAGGACTACCAATGTTATACAGATGAAATCAGCCATTCATCGTATAACTGCTTCCTACCCACACATAGGGTCGAAAGCCTGTTAGAAGAGAGAACATTCGTCCTTATTCGCTATGATCCCAATGAACTACTAAGCTCGTCACCTGACCATGAGGATAGCTCAAATGCCTCATCCTCGTTCGGTAATTTTGACCTGGAGGAAAGCAATGGGATAATCTCGGTAGAGGCCAGCTTCTTTGAAACACAAAAATTCACCACTACGATGAATATGCAGTGGGAAAACCAATGGCCTAACCAAGACATATCAGGCCTGTCTTGCCCTCATAGGATCATGACCACTAGAGAAATGTGAATACCTAATCTCCGCAAGTATAATGGCACGACTTGCCCCATGGCTCATTTGCAATATCTCCATGCCGAAATGAGTCGATACTATGGCCCGATGTCATTCACAGCTCAGGCGTTCCAAGAAGCTCTTACGGGGTCTACATTGTAATGGTTCATCACAACAAGTATTTACCTCATAAAGGATTGGAATGAGCTGTCTTCCACATTCTTGCATCAGTACCAAAACCAGATTGGAACTGAGCTGCCTTGGGAGAGTTTGGCCCACTTCAGAAAAAGACTAATGGAGGATTTCCGAGCATATGCAGGGAGGTGGAAGGCTTTTATGATGCAAACCCACCATCAACTGGCCGAAGAAGAATCGATAAAACAGTTCATAGAAGCTTTGCCCCACAAACATCGCTGTTGGCTGCATGGGTTACACTTCCGTAGCTTCAACGAAGTAGTCATCGCATGCGAATACTTCGAGTCTACTGGAGGCGAGAAACTCAAAGACACTTGACTTCAGGACCAGTCCTATCAAAGCACTCCTTTTCATAGGAGTTTTCATCGGTTTTGCTTGTTTTTATGTTTCTTATCTAGTGTGCTACTATTGTATTTTCCATTCTAGTAATCTAATGTACAATTCTAATATTTTGTTTTGAAAAGCATGAGGTGGTATTCCAAACTAGCCCGGTGATGCTATCCAACCATGAAAAGAAAATATCATCCAAGGAGAATACTAAGGGCTGGGCTTCCTCATGCTTTCTTCCCCTCAAAGATATATACTTTTGAAAACAAAAAATATTTCATTACCAAAAGCTTTCGTCAAAACAAGATGTTAGATTTAATTATATTTGTCTTTCTGACTCACTCACTTTGTGTCTCAGAATATCATCCCCATCCCCATTGACTTAGTGTGACATGGGGCATTTGAAGCTGGCGCATCATGTGAACTCGCCGAATTCAAAGATAGTCTTTCAAGAAGGCAGTGGGGCAAACAAAAAAGATCATCCCACTTCAAAGAAGGTAAGCTTTATTCTCTGAATATAATTTTGGAAATGATGTCCTCCTTCTTCTATTTACAGGAAACAAAAGATAGGACGTAATAGGTACACGCATAGGGTTGAAATCAAGCCGTTCCTAGGAGCTCTGTGCACTCCACCTCGCTCCTGCCCAACTCCTTCTCAAGCCGGAGCAATATCTTTTCCCCACAACGTGCCTGAGCAACTAGATGATGTGGTTTCATCAACGGGATTTCTAGCTTCGACAAGCCCAGAAGCACAAGGAATGGATCTTTTCTCTTTCTTTGAATTGGCTACTGTCAAAAGGGATAAATCTAGACAATTGAGGCAGTCTCTAGCCTCTTATTTCAGACAATGACTTAGGGCCTAGAAACCTCACTTCATGCTCCAGGCACATGCTCTCCCAAGAAGTAATTACCATCAGAGAATTGGAGGTTTCGATTGTCCATCTCAGATTCCATAAAAGCTTGAAGTACATGACTTTGCTCAATGCTGCTAATGGTCATATAGTTAAAGATAGAAGGAGAAATTCCACAGAAGGAAGGCGTTGAAGATGAATCAACAACTGTGGCACCCCCGACTCGCCTGAGGTCGCCACAGGTACCTACCGCTCCACCTAAATGAATACCAGTTACACATCTTTGATATAAAGAGGTTTAAAGAAGGACCGAGGTCCATAGGCATTTTTTTTTTTTTTTTTTTTTTTAAAATGGTCCCAGCGCAGCTCATAGCGGAAGCATAAACAAGTCTCACCATCTCTCCCTCCAATAACCATAATGCAATGCACACCTACTACACATCGAAAGAAAACATAAGCCGAGCCACTTTTATTTATATTTTTAAGACGGATATCTTGGGTCGGTACAACCAAAAAGAAAAGCCAAGACTTTTAGCTAAACTTGGCTATAGCTCAAAAGAGAGATCTCGACCCCCTATATCGATCATGTATAACCCTCCATCTACAAGTGTCGGCTATCTCCAAAAAGTCAGCTCCCCCTCCTCACGTGGGCCATCACACCCATCCGGGTACATCGGGCGATAGTGGCGGCAACATCCCCCGCATCACTCCATCACGGCGGATGTGGATAGACAGGAACTCCTAGATGACCGGGTCCCCAGCCAAGCCCACATCATACATCACCAGCACTTAAACCCGTACGAACCTCAAACCAGGGATGGTGACACAATCAAGCTCCATACAATCGACCTCCACATCAGATGGAAGGCCGTAAAAGGTACCCCGCATGACCGGAGAGAGAGGCATCTATCTAATCTAAAATGTTGGTCCCCAAAGGGGTGAGTACAACCACTCAGCAGGTAAAAGATCCATTAAACTACTCAATGCATCAAACAGAACAATCATGGCATCATAGAGTACATACAGTTCATACATATCAAACATATCTCACCTTTCAGTCATGCATATTACATCAAAACAGCCATATATATATAGGTCACCATGTCATGTGCATATACCACCAATGCACTTGTACATATTGCATCATACAGTCATGCATACATGTCACCATACCATGTGCACATACCACCATGCACTTATACATGTTACATCATACAGCCATGCATACATGTCACCACACTATGCATGATTCAATTTCAGCTCTTGTTTTTCAATTGGATCGCCACATTTTTCTTTCCCGGGACCAGTAATTGCATCCCACATTTTATCGCTCGCACCCAACCTGGCATCGCGAGGAACCTCCGGCACACATCTCCTGGCATCCGGCACACACCTCCGGGCATCTCGTATCCCAACTTGCATCATGAGGTATCCCTCGGCACACACCTCCGAGGCTTCCGGCACACACCTCCGGGCATCTCGACACTCCCGAGGACATCCGGCACACACACTCCGGGCATCCGGCACTCACCTCCGGGCATCCCGACACTCCCGAGGACATCCGGCACACACACTCCGAGCATCCGGCACTCACCTCCGGGAATCCCAACACTCCCGGGGCATCATCGGCTCACACCTCCGACGGTATCCTCATCTATCATAATTCGTATTCATATTCACCTTTGTGACTCAATATCAACATGTCACATGATGTAATAGCAACAAGGTCAATTTCAGCTTTTGAAATTCGCACAATCCAGCTTGCACAGTTTTAGAAAACATTTTCATTAAATACCCAAATGACATTCAAAACTTATGAAATTCGAACATGTAATAGTCAAGACATAAATGCAGATACTTAATGAAGAAACATACACCAAAAGATCCCCATATAGTTCAATACAGAACACGCATAACAGCACTACTAACTCTGTCCGTTCCACTTGCACAGTTTTAGAAACATTTTTGGTTAAATAGGCAAATGAACTTCAAAAATTACGAAATTTGAATATGTTGTAGGCAAGACATAAAAAAAGATATTTCATGCAGAAAAAGTTTCCAAAATAATCTCATACAGAACGGTATAGACTACGCATTGCAACATTACCAAGTCCGAACACATCAGATTACCCAGTTTTAGAAACATTTCCGATTAAATACCCAAATGACCTTCAAAATTTATGAAATTCGACTATGTGAAGCTAAGACCATAAGGTAAACACTTCATGAAGACATCGAAGTCAGATTCGTCCTAGGTAATAAAATATAGGCGGTTGAAACCCCTGTTCCTAGTACCGAAATTTCCAGATCCAGTCTTTCCAAAGAATAACGATTTCACCCACTTATACTTGTTTTTTTTATCCCAAATTTTAGTATGTTATACTCCAAGAAGTCCTTAACAACTTTCATTTAGAAGTCAAAGCCAAAATCCAACCCGAACATCACATGCAAGTCACTAGAACATCCAAGGTCGAGCTGTTTTCTCAAGAACAGTACACTAGGCTAGAGCACCACCCTTATTACTTCAAATTTTCACATTCTAAACCTCCGAAATTTTCATCACTCAATCACACACACTAAGCACAGCATGCAAGAGTAGATCAAGAGATCCCACTTGCCTCTAGACCGAGCGAACAACGACCACAACGGCGACGGGACACGGCGGCGAATGGACGACGGACGCACGGCCCTTCTCCTTCCTCTCGCGCACGCACAACCTCCTTCTTCTTCTCTTCTTCCTTTCTTCCTTTCTTTCTTCTCTTTCTCTCCTCTCTTTCTCTCTCGGACGAACCCTTCTCTCTCCCTCTCTTTCTCACTTAACCGGCCACCACTTTCCCCTAATTTTCCTTTCCTTCATCATTAGCCATCATCACCTTTTGCATGGGGTGACACTTGGCCATCACCATGGGACAAATGGGGGAGGGCATGCAACTGGATTCCCCCCCTCCTTCGTGTGATCGACGGCCCCTTCATGGGCTTATGGGCTGGCCATTTCGGCCCATCTTAGGCCCAACACTCTTGGGCCTAAGACCCAAGCTTAAATAACCTAAGATTAACCCTTTTAAAAACTAACTAAATCCCTATTAAATCAAAGCACTAAATTGCAAATTAAATGGCTATACACTTGCAATCATAAATCCATAAGTTCCAATTTATAATACATATGGCCAAAGATAGAACTTTCTTTCTCAAAATTTATCCATTAAAAGCTTGGCCATAAATCTCATTACGAATCATGGATCAAAAGGCTACAAAAATACAATAACGGTGTTTCCATCGCCTATCCATGGCTCATGGCATATTTAGGGATTTTCATGAAATTCTAGGATGCCACAACAACTACCAATCATGCATACATGGCCACGAATGAGAAAGGCCAATCAAAAGAGATGTTGAACTGTGTCGAGACGAAGTGGCCGTCATCAACATGTAGAGACCCCTAGGAGTCAGCAAATACAAACTCTGGATAAGAGTAATTTGGTATCATTTCCAATACTCCCCTATCTCTAAATTCACTTTTGACATATTTTCCCTATTGACAAGAAGCATTGGGATTCAAGAACCAAGCTTAATGGTTAATTTGGGCAAATCAAGAGACCCATATCAATTTACCTAACTTGGTATCAAATGACGTGTCGTCCAGAAGCTGGTTCGGTTAAATGAAAAAGAAAACGCCCTACGGACACCACCAGCGCCTTAGCCTAGTGGACTTCATATCCTCCTGATGCCTCAGATCTATCCAATCAATTGCAAACCAATGAAGGGATCACTTGACTGTCAAAAACAAGGATAACAAATCAATGAGAGGCATGACAAACTCTCCTATGCGAAATAGCATCCTGAGTAATCGCCAAAGCAAATGACAGAAAATCTTCAAGCCTCAACTCACATTTCATTCTAGCCAGACTAATTGATCTACTTGTACATCTTCTCTTCTGCAGGGGCAAAAGCAGAGATGCTCGATCAGATTCCCAATCCTCGGCTGATCATTCATGTGTCATATCCCTAATCAATAGGGACAACTATCGACACCGTTTTGTGAATAACCCTTTTGATGTTCAAAATTTAACATATTTGGAAACACCATTATGTTAACCCCTAAAGTTGTCAATAGGGTCTTTTCTGAGTCAAAACCATTCACTTGTTTTGAGAGTTCAAACTCCATCATATTTAAAATGTTGCATGTCGTTTCCAAATGAATTCTGCATGATGATTTTGTCTATCTAAGTCACTGATTCCACTAAGGATTATCAGAATAGACAGCTAAATGAAGAATACAAGATTGATTGAGCATGCTGGATGAGGTGCGTCAGAATGATGAAAGGCAAGCCATATCCTACACACAGTCCCCCATCTATACACTTGTAAGATGAGTGCAGAAAATTCCATGACTGCAGGGTAAAGAGTTCTCTCACAAATGGTACGATGACCAAATCAATGAGAAGCATTCCATCGCTCACTTTGAACCCTATACACTGGCGAAATTTCTACTCTACCCCCGTCAAAGAACCACCCCACACTGGGGCAAGTCAAAAGCAAGTTAGTATCATAAGGTGAGAAAAGGGATAAAAATTTTCTTGCTTGCACTTACATCAATCTTCAAGTGTCTTTATTGCATATGAAGACTCGCGTTAATTTAAGTGCCCTAGAGTCATGAAGAACAATTCTTTCTTTACACGCTTGTATTCATTGTACAACCCGATTAAGTTTGTAAATTCACCCTCACAAAGAGGCAAAGCAGAGATTATTGCCACCCGAGCAGCATATTTAGAAGCGCTAGCAAAAGATGCAGACCCAATAGTCTAACCAAAGTGTTTGCTTGAACTTGTCTAGACCAGTTCTTCAAGCAGCAAGAAAAAAATTAGGGGCATAAAAAAGCAGTGTACCTGGTAAAAGCAAGGTCAATGCCCATGGATAAAAAAATTGGAATGAGAAATAGGGGCATAAAAAAAAAAGCAATAGAAGCAAGGCCGATGCCCCAAACAGAAAATACAGTCATCTGTATTCCCAAGAGAAGTTGCTATTGTGGTTCAATTAATAGAACCTTCATCTGACCATGAGAAGAAAGACCAGTGACAAATGCTAGGGCAATCACCAGCTCTCACCCTTTTATACATGAGTCAAGCCTACATTGCGTCCCATTGAAAAAAGTTTCTTCAGACTAGGGGCACTTCAATCAACATAGGATTTCATATGTCTATAAGCATCGCTCGAAGAAGTACGAGCAAGATTATTCTATCTCTTTTCGCAGGATTCTTGACTCGCGAACTCTGAGATGATCGTGTGGCATCTTTTTCATAAAGCCGTGACCATGTTGGTCCCCTTTGAAAAGCCATTGACCAAGCCTTCATCACAATTTCAACAAAGACCTCTCACATTGGTAAAGTCAAACCACTCGCGAGAATACTCAGACCCTTACTGACATGATGATAGTGAGAAGTGTGATCCTTATAAATCTTGCATCAATAGTTAGGATAAAACAACCTTTCCATGAGAGTGAGTGAAAAGTCCTTTCAGACTGAAAGTCCCTCATCTGGCATGCTCAAGACATCTATATTCTAAATGAGGGTCGTCTTTCAAAATCTTCCCCAGTGGAATTCGAATGGTACAAAACTGACAAAATTGTCATGCATAAATCACATTTGAATTTATGAATTTACAGCATATACAATCATTGTGTACATATGTGCATATTGTGTAAATAGCGGACATACTCTTAGAGATCAAAGGTATCGCCAGAAAAGCATATCCCCATCCCTATTCCCAAAACTTTATGTTTGATAATCTTTGAGTACTCACCATCTAAGTGCTCCCTCTTATTGACACTCAGCTTGTTCAAGTTGTCCCCAAGTATTGATATTTGCGATTGTCCAAGCATCTCCCTGTTTTTGAGTGTTTACCGCTACTCAAGTGCTCTCTCTGTTGACACTCGGCCTATTCAACTTGCCTTTAAATTTTGGATACTCATGACTATCCAAATATCCTTTTGTCTTTGAGTACCGCCCACCGTTCGGATACTCCATTTCCGTGACACTCAACCTGTCCGAGTTGTCCTCAAAATTACGCCATTGAATGCTAGCAGCTACTCAAGTATTCCACCACATTATGCGCCTGCGATCACCCAGGTATGCTTTCTTACACTTGGACCAGTTGAGTGGTCCCTAATCATATCATTAAATATTTGTGTTCATCCAAATATTCCTCTACTTTGTACACCTGTGTGCCTGCGGTCATCCAGGTAAGCCTTGTGCTACATTCAAATTCCCATTACCAGAAGGTGAGAGACCTTCGCAAATATCTCAGGTACGTCCTCGATATTCCTAATTTCCAGGAGGTGAGAAACCTTCACGAATATCTTAGGTACGTCCTCGATATTCCTTTTTACTATGAGGTGAGAGACCTTTACGAATATCTCAGGTACGTCCTCGATATTCCTTTTTACCAGGAGGTGAGAGACCTTCACGAATATCTCAGGTACGTCCTCGATATTCCCTTTTACCAGAAGGTGAGAGGCCTTCATGAATATCTCAGGTACGTCCTCGATATTCCCTTTTACTAGGAAGTGAGAGACCTTCACGAATGTCTCAGGTACGTTCTCGATATTCCCACTACCAGGAGGTGAAAGACCTTCACAAATATCTCAAGTACATCCTTGATATACCCAACTATTAGGAGGTGAAAGACCTTCACGAATATCTAAGGTACATCCTCGATATTCCCACTACCAGGAGGTAAGAAACCTTCACGAATATCTCAGGTATGTCCTCGATATTCCCAATTTCCAGGAGGTGAGAGACCTTCACGAATATCTCAGGTACGTCATCAATATTCCCTTTTACCAAGAGGTGAGAGACCTTCACGAATATCCCAGGTACGCCCTCGATATTCCCAATTTCCAGGAGGTCAGAGACCTTCACGAATATCCAAGGTACGTCCTCGATATTCCCTATTACCTGAAGGTGGGAAACCTTCACGAATATCCAAGGTACATCATCGATATTCCCCTTACTAGAAGGTGGGAGACCTTCACGAATATCTCAGGTACGTCCTCGATATTCCCAAATACCAGGAGGCGAGAAACCTTCACGAATATCTCAGACATGTCCTCGATATTCCCACTACCAGGAGGTAAGAAACCTTCACGAATATCTCAGATATGTTCTCGATATTCCCTTATACCAGGAGATGAAAGACCTTCACAAATATCTCGAGTACGTCATCGATATTCCATACTCCTTCGATACTTGTGAACATCCAGGTATCCTTCAAGAGTTTGTACTTATGGTCATCCAAGTACCCCTTCGATACTTGTGAATGTCCAAGTATCCCCCAAGAATCCGTACCTGTGATCATCCAAGTACCCCTTCAATACCTATGATCAGCCAAATACGCCATTCAATGCCTGTAAAGGCCCAAATATCATTCGGGTTAGTACTTGTGAATATCCAGGTACTCTTTGAAATGCCTGTGAATGTCTAGGTATCTTCCAGAACAGATGCCCTGAGAAAGGTCGGTGCATCCCCCAAGAAAGGTCGAGTACCAATTGGTGTCCTTGACAAAGATCAGGCACCCCACAAAACTGATGCCCTGAGAAAGGTCGACGCATCTCCCATCATGGCGACTGAAGAAAGGTTCGAGTTCGAGACAAACCACTTACTGCTCTGGCAGGCGACCGAAGAAAGGTTTGGGTCCTGGAAAAGCAATTTCCCGTCAAGGCGACCGAAGAAAGGTTTGAGTCCAAGACAAACTACTAATTGCTCTAACAGGCGACCGAAGAATAGTTCGAGTCCTGGAGAAGCAACCTTCTCATGTCACCAGGTAAGATGACGCCTTGATATTTGCCAAAACTCAGGGTTCACACCCTATCTCACTCACTCCCAGTAAGTAACTTTGGGTATCTTCTTATCTGTCTTAGTATATGTAAAGTTATATTGCTCTTTTTCTGCATAGGATAATAAGCCCCAAATAAAACATAATCTGCTACGCATGCATGGATAAAATTTAGGCATTAGTTTGTCTTTGAACGCAACCTCTGCGAACTCACTTTCAAAGAGGGACAGTTGTTGACGCCTAAATTTCGTTTTTTAATTAATTAGGTTTTTATTATTATTTATTTTTCCTTTTTCGAATAATAAAAAAAACAAAACAAAACAAACAAAAACAAAAATAAAACCAAAAAAAAGCATCCCATTTTTCTCTATCTTCCCCCTCTGCATGGGCCCTTACGGCCCATTTTCCACCTCCTCCATCCTGGCCCTCTTCGGTCATCTTCCTCCTCCGTTCGCCTCTGTAGCACACGCATAGAAGGCGCGACGTCGGATGAAGGGACGGACGGCGACGCGCGTGGGGGGCAGCTAGCAGACAGGTGGCGGATGGGATGCCTATTCGGTCGCGGAGGCCATTCGGCGCGCGGGGATCGGCGGTCGAAGCTCCGTTGACCGGTCGCCCCCTTGCATATATATAGGCCCTCCACCTTCGTCGGAAAACACACACAGAGGAGAGAGAGAAGCCAGCAAGCTCTGAGAGACCCCCTGAGAGACTTCGAGGAACTCAAAAAGCAAGCAAGAGCGAAGCGATCGAGTCGCGAGCTCAACGACCTCCCTCCAAGAGACTTCGGGGGAGGCCAGCGGCGAGCGAACCCAGATCTGCGAGCAGTCGAGGCCAGCCGGAGGAGAGAGTAGAGAGAGAGAGAGAGAAATCTAAGAGGAAGGGAGGCTGAGCAAGGATCGAGGTCGCAAGCCTCGGACAGCCCATTAAGAGACTTCAGGGGGGGTTCGAGGACGAGCGGTCGGAGATTCGAGGCTAGCTGGAGGAGAGGGTAGAGAGAGAGAGAGAGAGAGAGAGAAATTGAAGGGGAAGAGGCGTTGCGCACCCTCTGCCGTCGTCGCCGTCTCCGCCGCTCGCCATCCGCCACCTCGCCACAGGTAATAAGGGTCGCCGTCATCACCGTTGCCACCGTCACCATCGTCACTGCCGCCACCATCGCAATTGTCACCGCCATTGCCCCGGCGACGCGAATCGGGAACCCTAGGGTTCCCGATTTTCCGGGTCGTCGGGTCAGACCCGGGCCAGGAATCGAGTAGGGCTTTTGCGCGAATCAAGGGCGGCTGGAAACCAGGTCATGAGGTCAGATCCGGGTCGGGCGCGGATCGGATTCGGGTAGGGTTTCCGCGATTTTTGGGGCGCCAGAATTTGGCTTGGATCCGGGCAAGGTTTTGTCGGGTCGTCGGGTCGGGCCAAATTGTTCCTAAAACAACGAGCCATCGGGCCGTTTTAATAAATAATTAAAAAAAAAAAAGAGAAAAAACGAGTTGGGCCTGATCCTAATTTCTCTGGTTGTGCAGGAGCGAGTATTTCTCCCAATATCTCGCATGGTTTCTTATCAACCCACCCCAAATTGATTAGTGGCGACTCCTTTTTAAATTAACTCACAAGTTAAAAAACTTGAACTATTAAGTCGTGAATTGGTGGACTTGAGAGAGTCTGGGCTAAAATAAACCTAGCCGAACCATTAGCCTCCGCCAACACTCGTACCTAATCGCGGGCGCCGAAAAAAGAGGTCGCGACATTTACTTATTTAGTAAAAGTAAAAGTGGCCTTGGTTTAAACTTTCGATGGATAAATTTTGATTTTTTTTATAGCCTAAAATATATATAGATATTGATGGGACAATTTCCAATACAATCTTAAATCAGTTGTATGGATGTCATTTTAGCTTTAAATTTTCCAATTTGATTGATGTGCTTTTAAACTTTTATGCAAAATTCCAATATAGTCATTTTGATTAATTATCAATGAAAATTGTTGACATGTGACAATCCACATAGGATGTTGTTTTAAGTAAGATTTTCCACTTCAATGTGCCATGCTGGCCAATTGACAATGATTGGACACCATGTCCATAATTTTCAATGGCAATTGATCGAAAGAGTTCTATTGGAATTTGACATAAAGGTTTTTAATTATATTAATGAAATTGAAAATTTTAAGATTGAGTTGCTATCCATACAATAAAAATGATTGATTTGATAATTTTCTCAATATTGATAAGTAAAATTTTTCAAGCTAGAATAATATTGTAAATTTTGACGAAAAACAAAAAGGGTTATTTTTCCCTTTTTCAAAAGATAAAAAAAGAACAGACACTTAGGATTACTCAAGACGGCTATGGTGGTAAACAAAGTTTATCATTTTGGTTCGATATTCCATTTTAATTACCATATTATAAATTTCTAATCAGGGCAATTTGTAATAGTATGGGTCTTAGTGATTCGGTTACTTAATATTCATTGGAATATGCAGAGCGTCGAAATTTATTAGAAACTAATTCATTTTGTAGAATTATTTGTACTCTTTCAGGAAAAGTACCAAAAAGGTCTTACATCTATTGCATTGGTACCTATTCGGTCCTAAACTTTTTAATTAAACCAAATTAATCGTAAACATTTTCACATTGGTACTAATTCAATCCATTAGGCCAATTTTTGACATGGATGCTAGCCGTCCTATGTGGCATAGCCGGCATTAACGTGGACATTTTTTTTTTATAATATTGTAATATTTTCTTGAATTTTTTGAATTTTTTAAATAATTTTTTTCTTTTATTACTTTTTTCCTTCTCTCTATTCTTTGCCTTTTCATTTTGCAGGTGGCTGGCAAAGGTTGGTCTCGCTTGGGTCACCCTTGCCAGCCACAGGCGATGGTCGGCCTCACTAGGGCACCCTTGGGCGAGAGTGAGCGTTGACTGTCTAAGTGTGACCAAGTGAGGCCCCTTGCTAGATCTGGCAACCGATTGTCACCTAAGTGATCCTTGGTGAGGCAAACCCTCGCTTAGGCAAGGCAAGGCATGGCAAGGCCGCCTTGGTCAAGGTGATGGTTGGCCTCGCTAGATCTGGTGAGGCGGCCTCACCTGGTCGCGCTTGGACTACTAGCGCTTGCCCTTGCCTAGTGGTGGCTCAGAGAGGCCAACCATCACTTGCAGTCAGCAAGGGCAACCCAAGCGAGGCCAACCCTCACCAGCCATGGTTGTGGCCAGTGGCTGGCAATGGCCATCGGCAAAAAGAAAAAGCAAAGACGAGGGAGAGGGAAAAAAGAGAAAAAAATTATTTTAAAATTAAATTATTTTAAAATAAATATATTAAAATATTATTAAAAAATGTCAACGTTAGCGTCGGCCGTACCATGTAAGATGGCCAATGTCCATACCAACAATTTCCGATCTAAATTGACCGAATGAACTAAATTAGTACTAATATGAAAAATGTTTGTGACTAAATTGATCTAATTAAAATGTTTATAATTGAATTGACAAAAATACAATAAGTTTAAGATTTTTTTTTTATACTTTTACATATTCTTTTTCACCCGGAGAGCACAAAACAAGCATTGAGAGGCTAAGATATTTAAAATTAGTCCTAAGTAGACATATAAATGTCACGACCAAATTTTCGGGTCCACCATCTAAAATTAGGCTAATGGATTATTAAGCCTAAACTTAGCTCAGGCTCTCCCAAGCCCATAACAATTCGCGACTTAGGTTCAAGTTCTTAACATGCAATTGATTTTTTAATTAGAAGTGACCACTAATCTATTTTTGTTGGGTCGATTAGAAATCCAAATAAAGTAACGGGAGATTTACTTTACTCCTACGAACCAAAGATTGTGAGTTCGGGGACTTGGTTATGCTAGATTTCTCTAATGCCCTTTCGGTACCTTTCCCTTTTTATTTTAAAAAAATATTTTGCAGGCAACTTGAATTTATTTTAATTTACCTCCCCAACCTATGAGGTGATCATGCGGGTACACAAACCAACAATTAAACACCCAAATAAAGCAATGAATAAATTGCATGACTTACCTCATAGCAACGAAAGCATCTGCAATGTTAGCTAAGAATTCACATCGACAATCCTAGATATAATTTCTAATTAACGTGCAATCACTCAATTTTGGTTTTCACTTATTTAATGAAAATCATGATTTATGCAATGCATGTCACTAATCTAACATGAAATGATATGACAACATGACCTAAACTATATGACATAAATAAACATGCGGCCAACTCTAAAGGATGAAATTGATTTATTCTAAGACAATTCTTTTTGTATTTTCCATGAAATTTGAAATTAAAGAAATGCAACAATTAAATGTGCAAACTAAATTAACCAAATAACCTAATTCTAATGATGAGCAATTTCTAACTAAATGAACCTAGCAACAATCACTAGATGACGGGAATTTCATGAACCTAATTCTATATGATATCTACATGATTTTTTTTTTTTTGTATTTTATGAAAATTCGTAATTAAAAAAAATCACTAAAAATATAACTAAAGTGAAAAGTTATCTATTCTAAATACCTTCTAGACATGCATTTAAGAAAAAAAAAACACTAACCTATCATGAAATCAATTCTAATCTACATGGAATGCAAATGCAATTTTTTTTGTGTTTTCGGGATAAATAGAACAATTAAGAGATAAACATTCAAACCATCCATGATCATTCAAAACGTTATCCATCACTCAATTTGAAATTCAAACTTGATTATCTGGCTAATAAAATCAATAAATTGATCTTAAGTCTTAAAGATCAAAATATCAATTTTACTCTTGCGTGAATAATTATTCCATCTAAAGTCTTATAGATAGAATAAAAATTCGTGCGGTTGCGAATTGGACGTTACATCAGGGATTTCAACCATGCATTGGGAACTATTTCAAACAAAGAAATAAGATATCAAAACTAAAATAAGATAAAGTAAATTTACCTAAATAAATTAAATCTACCTAAAAATAAGCCTATCAAATAAGATAAAACATATTTCTACCTAAATTTGGATTTTTTCCTTAAAATCGGATGGTAGATTGAACTACCAAGGAAGCATGGCACGGCTACAGACGGTGCAAGGGTAGTGGCTGTGGTGTCGCTAGTGGTGGTTCACCAGGGGAATGGGAGATTGTTCATTGGAGCTCCGGCAAGGAGGCTCGGGCAGCAGCCCAACCAGCAGCGAAATAGGGGAGACGGCAGATGGCTTCGCTCAGGCTTGGGCAGAGGGAAAATCTAGCAGTAAGGAGGTTTAGTGAAGGCACGGTGCTGGGTCAGGTGGGATAGGGGCAGCACTCAGGCTGGGACAGCATCGGTCGTTGGTCGGAGCAGAGGCGAACCACCGGCGAAGGTTGAGGCAGCGTTGGTTGCTGAGTCACTGGGAAAGGCATCGGCGCTCGGAGACGTTCAACAGAGGGTTGTAGGCGGCGAGGGGTCGAGTGGATCGCAATGGGGTGCAATGGTGTCTTTTGGTCTCAGGTTGCCGCTCTAGTGCAGCAGATTAGGTAGTGGCGGAACAAGAGGCGCGGCAATGGCAGACGCGGTGACTGGCTCGAGTGCCACGGAAGGGTGCTTGTGCTGGATCAAGGTAGAGTTGTGGCAATATGGCGTTCGATAGGGTAGCAAAACGGCGGTGCGGGCCCCTGTGGCGGTATGGGGCGAAGTTGGCATGGTGCTCGTGGACGAGCGTTGCGGGCGTGGCAACCGGCAGCTGCGCAGGGAACCAACGACTAGGGGCGTCTGTAGAGGGCCCAACAAAGAAGACAAACAGTATTTTTTCTTTCTCTCTCTACTGCACGTCCGGTCACTTCTTCTCTTTTCCCTCTGCACACTTACTAACTTTTCTCTTCTTCTTTTTCTTCGATAAACCCTAGAGAAGTCCCCCCTTCTCTCATCGTACACGGCTCCCTTTATAGGCAAATAAAGATGTGATCTTCGTGAAATATTTCATCCACTTTTCAATATACACGAAGATTTTCCTATAACCTCCTGATCACAAAAATCCTCTTATTTTCCTTATCGCCTGAATGGGGAAATAAATGTTGTCTAGGACTCGTACTATTCTACGGTCGCCTAAACAGGGATTCACATTTCAGGACCCGTACCATTCTATGGTCGCCTAAATGGGGATCCACTTTCCAAGACCCGTACTATTCTACGGTCGCCTGAATATGGAAATAGATGTTGTCTAGGACCCGTACCATTCTACGGTCGCCTAAATAGGGAAATAGATGTTGTCTAGGACCCGTACCATTCTACGGTCACCTAAACTGGGGTTTACCTTCCAGAACCCGTACCATTCTATGATCGCCTGAATAGGGAAATAGATATTGTCTAGAATCCGTACCATTCGACGGTCGCCTAAACGGGGATTCACTTTCCAGGACCCGTACCATTCTACAGTCGCCTGAATCAAACTGAATTTGGAGAAAAATATTTGGGGGACAACTCAATCGAGTGTCGATGTAAAGGACTCTGGGCTACGGAAGCACACTAGGTCGATAAAAGAAAATCGGGCTACGGAAGCATGCCGGTTTGATAAAAATGAACCTAGGCTACGAAAGCACACCGGGTCAATATAAATGAATATCGGGCTACGAAAGCACGCCGGGTCAATAAAAAGGGACTCTGGGCTACAAAAGCACGCCAAGTCAAGATAAAGGACATCGGGCTACGAAAGCATGCCGGGTCAATGAAAGGGACTTTAGGCTATGAAAGCACACCAGGTCAATATAATAGACACCAGGCTACAGAAGCACACCGAGTCAATGAAAGGGATACTAGGCTACGAAAGCACGCCAGGTCAATATAGTGAACACCGGGCTACGGAAGTACGCCGAGTCGATGAAAGGGACTCTGGACTACGAAAGCATGCCGGGTCAATATAGTGGACACTGGGCTACGGAAGCACGCTGGGTCAATATAATGGACACCAGGCTACGGAAGCACGCCGGGTCAATGAAATGAACTCTGGGCTATGAAAGTACGCTAGGTCAATATAAAGGGACTGCTTGACCGTGTCAAGTGTCAAGAATGGGTAGAGATATACGTACCTGGTGATATCTCTGATTCTTTAGGATGTCTTTTGGAACTTAGATATCCTATGGAGGCCTCTCACCTCTTAGTAGAAATAAATTTTGGAACATCAAGGATGTACCTTGAATGTTCGTGATGGTTTCTCATCTCCTAATATTATGAGACATTCTGAAAGGAACCTAAATGTTAGGAGCTCTTAGGTCTTTGAGAAAACATTATCAATCAGACATGATTAGAGCAAAAGTGCATTCACCAAATAAATAAGCAATTAAGGCTATTCTGGGACGCACACTTCAAAATCCACTGAAGTTTTTATCAATTCAATTGGGGTTTATGTATAATGACCTTTGCATCACCTAAATTTCCACTAGAGAGAATTATCATTCAAGACAATTTTCACGACATGGATTTTCTAAGAATACTAAATGAGAGACTTTCAATTAGAAAGGACTTTCACTCACTCTCATTTAGAAGAGCTGTTTTATAGGAATCACTCCATCTCACCATATCGACAAGGGTCCGAGTATTCTCGCAAGCGGTACGACCTTACCAATCTAAGAGGTCTTTAACATGGAACGTGATATGGGCTTGGTCAATGGCTTAACTAAGGGACTGTTTGAGTCAAGGCTATTGAAAGAATAATCCTGTAATCATCTTCGAGTTTACAAGTCAAGAACCTTATGAAATGAGAAAGAAATAATCCTACCCGCACTTCTTCGAGCGATACTTATACACATATGAATTCCTACGTTAATTCAAATGCCATAATCATAAGAGACTTTGCAAGGGACGTAAGGTAGGTTGGGTTCATGGGTTGAGAAATAAAATGATTATTAGGCTCAAAGATGTGTAAAGGGTGAGAGCTGACGATCATCTTGGCATTGCCACCAATTTTCTTTTTCATCAAGGATTGTCTTGGCAACGTGCTCCACTAACTATAAAAGCTCGGTATTTGTGTTCTTTGAATGCTGCTCTATGAGTAATGCAACATTTTACAATTGATAATCACCTCTCTTGATTTTTTTTCTTTTCATCTATGGGCATTGGTCTTGCTTTTACCAGGCACACCGCTTTTCTATGCCCCTAGTTTTCATGCATTTTTTTGCACTTTTTTTTTCATGGGCATTAGCATTGCTTTTACCAGGCACACTGCTTTTTCATACCTCTTAGTTCTATTTTGATTTCAATTCTTGCGCACAATGCATGCATCAAGGAATTATACTTTAAATGACACTCGAACTTTCAAGGGTCTTCATCTATCTCTTGCCTTGCCCCAGTGTGGGGGATGATCATCAACTGGGTTTAAAAAAAATGAAATTGCAGGCTCAAGTGGGCTATGCAAATGATATAAGTATGTAAGATAGAGAAAGAAATGCTCTTTGTCATACTAAGGCACTTAAATTACCACAAGAATTCAATGTAATAGCACGACTTGAAGATTGATGCAAATGAGAACAAGAAAATTTCTTTCCATTTTCTCCACCTTATGGTGTTGTTTTACCTCTAATTTGCCCCGATGTGGGGTGATTCTTGACAGGGGTAATTTTAAAAATTTCCACAAGTGTATGGGGTTCGAAGGGGTTAAGCAATGGATCACTTGTAGTGTTTGGGATAGAGAAATAAACTGCCCCTCATCGTTTCGATTGTCGTACCTTTTGCGAGAGAACTCTTTACCTTGTGGATATGGAACTTTCGTACACTTACCTCACAAGTGTATAAGTAGGGGACTTTGTATAGGATAGGGTTTGCCTTTCATCATCCCGACTCATCTCATTTAATATGTTCAACTCATTCCACATCATTCATTAAATTAGTCCATCTTGATGTTCCTTAATGAAATTGGTGGACAAAACATGTAAGAGTTATTATGCAAAATCCTTTTTAAAAGAGCTCAACAGCTTAAAGCATGAAAAATTGTCAACTCCAAAACAAACATTCCAAAAAAAAATGGTTTTAAGCATTCATTCAAGGATTTCTCCACAATGTGATTGCCTCAGCAGTTGATGTCTTTGGATTGTCCCTATCATTAAAGATTGAAAATCCATTTTTGCCTCAAAATTTGTCATGCTCCCAATCTGTCACATTAACTCTTTTAGAAATGTGTCCTTAACAGTTGGGCCAATTGCAACCTGGTGTGCCTTTTCAGATGCTTTATCATCAGACCGAGAAACTAATGCTCTGAAATATGAAATAAATGAGTCAGAAAATTAAACATGGCTAACCTAATGCTTGCTTTTGGAAATGGCTTCAAAAATGATTATTATTATTATTATTATTATTATTATTATTATTATTATTATTATTATTATTATTATTATTATTATTATTATTATTATTATTATTATTTTATTATTATTTTGGGATTTTTGGATGAGGAAGCATGAAGAAGTCCAGTCCTCAGAATTATCCTTGGATGATATTTTCTTTTCTTTATTGGATATCGTCACCAGGCTGGTTTGATGTACTCCATCATGTCCTCAAAACAAAACTTGTAATTTTATTGATATTCATCAATCAAATTACATTTATTGGAATGAGAAATGTGATATTCAAGCATTAAAGCAAAACTGAAGAAATTGAAACCAATCCCTGAAAAGTAATAAAAATTCCCACGCAGGGGAATGTGCAACTGAATAATAAGGAAAACAATCTACTTAGGACCATGAATCATGTGTGCTTGCGTTCTTCCCTCTTCTTGATCTTGTGATGCAAACCCTCTAGGTTAGAGATTCTTCCTTCTAGATATGTCGCTAGTTTCTTCATGGTGGCATCAAATTTAGCTACCTCAGAAAAATGAGACGATTCAAAAGTCATCTTGGCTCTCCTCTTCGAGTCGCAGTTTCTCACTCGTTTTGATCTGCCTTTTAGTTTCTCACTCGCAGTTTCTCATGAAAAGTCTGTGCAAGAAGGGAATTTCCTAAAAATAACTAGAAAAATAAAAATATGACACCCTAGCAAGAATCAAATTTCCTAAACATGAATTAGGAAATGCCAAGATTTGAAACTCCTTAATGAGAGCAATAAAGACATGAATTGAAAATAAATTCTCCAAAGTTTTTGTTATCTTCAAAATGATTCATTACATAGCAATTTCCTCATTTCATTTCTAACTGACAAATGAATTAAATCAATAATTGACCTAGATTGTCATAGACCAACTCAAAAGTATGACAAAATAAATTGCATGGTATAGGAATAGAAGACTTACTTCACCAAGGAAAATTAACAGCATCACATAGACACACGCATGAAACGTGAGGCTTGATTTCTATTTAGATGGCCTAACAAAGTGGAGCTAAGAGAATGATCTGACTGTTGCAGTCTCGCATTAACATGTCAGGTCCTCCTAACTCCGGCTCAGTCAAATGGAATGCCCAATAATCACGCAGTCTCGCGGATACGGACAAACACATTCGACACCATGAAAACTTTCGAGGAAGAGAAGGTCAACCTCTACATAGCAGTCTCGCTTTGGAGGAAGTATCCTTCTCAACACTATCCTAAAAGTCCTATTGCAACCCAGGTCCGACCGCAAGTTGTGTGTGGAATAGTGTAGTGTTAAAAGCAGTAAAACATGCACAATAATTTAAATGCAAACAACACTTCTAATTAAGGAAAAATAAATCATTAATCCAAACACCTCCCTGCAAGACAAGGGTTAATAAAAACTACTCCCCGTATACCTCCCATTTGCAAAAACATTTAACACCTTAGAAATGTTAAGGACGTACCTGGTGTCCTCACTGCAAAACAAAAACATTTTTAAAAGAAAAAGAAAGATTGGCCTAAGTCCACTAAGTGTTTTAACACAAGTCCCTAGTGGAGTCACCAAGCTATCGCGACCAAATTTTCGGGTGCACCACCTAAAATTAGGCTAATGGATTACTAAGTCTAAACTTAGCTCGGGCTCTCCTAAACCCATACCAATTCGGGACTTATGTTCAAGTTCTTAACATGCAATTGATTTTTTAATTATGAGTCGCCGCTAATCTATTTTTGGTGGGTCGATTAGAAACCCAAGTAAAATAATATAAGATTTACTTTACTCCTACAAACCAGAGATTGTGAGTTTGAAGACTTGGTTACGCTAGATTTCTCTAACGCCCTTTTCGGTACCTTTCCCTTTTTATTTTAAAAAAATATTTTGCAGGCAACTTGAATTGATTTTAATTTACCTCCTTAACATGTGAGGTGATCATGCGGGTGTGTAAACCACCAATTAAACACCCAAATGAAGTAATGAATAAATTGCATGACTTACCTCATAGCAACGAAAGTATCTGCAATGTTAGCTCAAAATTCACATCGACAATCCTAGATATGATTTTTTATTAACATGCAATCACTCAATTTTGGTTTTCACTTATTTAATGAAAATCATGATTTATGCAATGTATGTCACTATCTAACATGAAATGATATGACAACATGACCTAAACTATATGACATAAATAAACATGCGGCCTACTCTAAAGGATGAAATTGATTTATTCTAAGACAATTTTTTTTGTATTTTCCATGAAATTCGAAATTAAAGAAATGCAACAATTAAATGTGCAATCTATATTAACCAAATGACCTAATTCTAATGACGAGCAATTTCTAACTAAATGAACCTAGCAACAATCACTAGATGACGGAAATTTCATGAAATTCTATATGACATGCACATGAATTTTTTTTTTTTTGTATTTTATGAAAATTCGTAATTAAAAAAAATCACTAAAAATCTAACTAAAGTGAAAAGTTATCTATTCTAAATACCTTCTAGACATGCATTTAAAAAATAAAAAACACTAACCTATCATGAAATCAATTCTAATCTATATGGAATGCAAATGCAATTTTTTGTGTTTTTGGGATAAATAGAACAATTAAGAGATAAACATTCAAACCATCCATGGTCATTCAAAACGTTATCCATCACTCAATTTGAAATTCAAACTTGATTATCTCGCTAATAAAATCAATAAATTGATTTTAAGTTTTAAAGATCAAAATATCAATTTTACTCTTGCGTGAATAATTATTCCATCTAAAGTCTTATAGATAGAATAAAAATTCATGCGGTTGTGAATTGGATGTTATATCAAGGATTTCAACCATGCATTGGGAACTATTTCAAACAAAGAAATAATATATCAAAACTAAAATAAGATAAAGTAAATTTACTTAAATAAATTAAATCTACCTAAAAATAAGCCTATCAAATAAAATAAAACAAATTTCTACCTAAATTTGGATTTTTCCTAAATATCCGATGGTAGATTGAACTACCAAGGAAGCGCGGCACGGCTACGGACAGTGCAAGGGCAGCGGCTGTGGTGTCGCTGGTGGTGGTTCACCGGGGGAATGGGTCACCGTTCGGAATGGGAGATTGTCCGTTGGAGCTCCGACAAGGAGGCTCGGGTAGTAGCCGGACCAGCAGCGAAACAGGGGAGACGGCAGATGGCTTCGCTTAGGCTCGGGCAGAAGGAAAATCCAGCAGTAAGGAGGTTCGGCGAAGGCGCGGTGCTGGGTCAAGTGGGACAAGGGCGGCACTCAGGCTGGGACAGCGTCGGTCGTTGGTCGGAGCAAAGGCGGACCACCGGCGAAGGCTGAGGCAGCGTTGGTCGCTGAGTCACTAGCGAAGGCGTCAACGCTCGGAGACGTTCGATAGAGGGTTGCAGGCAGCGAAGGGTCAAGTGGATCGCAGCGGGGTGCGATGGTGTCTTCTGGTCTCAGGTTGCCGCTCCGGTGCAGCAGATCGAGTAGTGGCGAAACAGGAGGTGCGGCAATGGCAGACGCGGTGACTGGCTTGGGTGTTGCAGAAGGGTGCTCGTGCTGAATCAAGGCAGCGGGGTGGCAACGCGGCGTCCGAAAGGGTAGCAGAACGGCGATGCGGGCTCCTGTGGCGATACGGGGCGGAGTTGGCACGGTGCTCGTGGACGAGTGTCGTGGGCGTGGCAACCGTTAGCTGCGCAAGGAATCGGCGACTGGGGGCGTCTGCAGAGGGCCCAACGAAGAAGACAGACAGTATTTTTTCTCTCTCTCTACTGCACGTCCGGTCACTTCTTCTCTTTCCTCTGCACACTTACTGACTTTTCTCTTCTTTTTTTCTTCGACGAACCCTAGAGAAGTCCCCCCCCTTCTATCACAGTACACGGCTTCCTTTATAGGCAAATAAAGATGTTATCTTTTTTTTGATGACCTAGGAAACCCACGCACTGTATCAATATGGACAGCCCGACAGGCCCGGGGTAATGAGGGTAAACCCTGGGGCGACGCTAGCAGAGGACCCACTACCCCGACGTCGCACTTAAGATCCCGTGCGGCCAGCGGGATTCGAACTCCTCTCCTTTGGCAAAGGATCATGGGAGCACTTATCCAACTGGGTCACCGTAGGCGGTGGTGGTTTTCCTATAACTTTTTGATCACAAAAATCCTCTTATTTTCCTTATATCCTGAATATTTTCTACTGATTTTTCAAAAATTGCGATATGATTTTTTTTTCAAATATAGGCTTGGGCTAAAGTGCTCTCTTCATGGGCTTAGTTCGACTTGTCAACTTAAAGTTCAAAACCAGCAAATCAAACCCATCTGTCACCGACCCAATGTAAATGCAAATTAAATAAATGCATCTAAAACTATATGCTATGTAATTAATTAATTAACTAATATTTTTTTAGGGATTAAAATTAATCTCTAATTTTTTAATGCGATAAATGACTAACCGGCGTCAAAATTTAGGTGTCAACAATAAATACTCAAAGACTAGCTAGTCTATACCTCCAAAACTCGGGAGTCCACCAAAATTCTCATTATATATAAAAAATTATGTAAGGTACGTAGTCATGTGTAAATTGACCACTCTGTGTGCCGCTTCCCCCACCCCCCGCGGAAATCTGTACAGAAGTCGGACTTTGCCACTCCATCGTGAGATCCAATAGTTGCATCTGCTGACAGAATTTTTTAAAAGGGAAAAGATTGGGTAACGGTGCCGTTAGCTTCCAAATTCTTACGGTGGATTCTCCACCACAATTTTTTTTTCAAGGAAACCTGTTAACCTGTTTAACTGGTTTCCTTCAAAAAAAATAAAATTTGAAAATCTTACTTTAAAATCCCATCAGATTCCTTCATAAGAAAAAATAACATAGAAAACACAAAATTTTAGAATCAATTGAATACCAAAGATACTCGCAAGCAGAATAATATAATCTCTAACAAAAAAAAAGAAGAATAGTTAATGACATTCGAAAGATAAATTTAAGTTTTTTTAACATGGGAAAAAAACACGATAAGTATTGGCTTTGAGACTACTAATGAAATTATTGTGCTTTTAAATGGCTTCTCATTCTTTTTGCTCAAATCAAGTCGCTCCAAAAGGATTCTCTAGTGACTAGATTTAGAATTAGTGATATTGGTAATGCATGATAACAATTTTTTTTATTTTAAAAGACCTAAATATGTATAATGAATTAGTAAACAAAAAATTATCCATTCATTTGATCTCATATACGAAGATGTGCAAGTACTTAACAAATTACAAGATTAATCTTAGGATGTCATGAGCCAAAAAATAATGTTAAAAAAGAATAATTCAATAACAAATAACCACATGATACCTAACCCTATGTCGATTCTTATGAATTAGAAGTTACTATTGTAGCAAAGTGATTTTCTTCAAAACAAAACAATAATAAGTACAATAATTACTTCTTCCTTAATTACATATTATATTTTGAGAATACCTATGACAACCCATCTGATCCAATCTCCAAGTGAGTGAAAATCATTTTAATTCTCTTGAACGCCCCTAAGGGTTATGTGAATAGGGTTTTTTTTTTTTTTTTGCATTTGTTCTGTTTTATATATGTTGAAAAAGCAACGTAAGACTCCACGGTAACACCATACCACTATTTAACGGTGACTAGTCAATGACATTAGTATTTTTTTATATTGTTTTAACATAATAACTAATTAGAAAGAAAAAATATTACGGTGCCGTAGTCCTTTTTTTTCTTTGACTTTTTTTTTGTCATATTTTCTTTAGCTTCCACTGTAGAAGTAATTAAAGGTGTGTGTATCTTCCAAAATTATATTTAAATTCTTCCACAAGATTAACCAGTTGCCATGAACTTGCAAACCAAATATACGGACAGAATTGCACCGTCATTAATTACAAATAACAGTACCATCTTCTTAGCAAAGTTATTTTTAAAAGATCCAAATTCCTGCTTCTGATCCCAATACAGCGTGTGCGTCAGACTCATTCCAATAGCAGCATGCCTCGATCATCTCATTATCCTTGAAATCAAATTTCCTACATCGGTCAAACTTTTTACGCAGAAATCATTTGATATTTCTTTCAATTCTAATCGCATGCATTCCCATCATGTGTCAAAGTATCTCACGTTACTTTTTAAATTCCTTCGAAGAACGCATGGCAGTCGGCGTGTACTACGGAGAGTGCGGTGATGGGCATTCATTGTACGGGTCAAAGAGAGAAAAAAGAGGGCCACCATGAAGACAGAGAAAGGTAAGATGAAGTGGAATCACGAGCATGGCCATTTCTCCGCGTCCTGTTCCTTTTTTTTTCCCCCCGTTGAGCTTCCTCTATTAATCACAAAGAGGAAGTGAGAAGACAGCGGGATAGTGCTCTGAGACAACACAAAAGAGATTGAAGAAAATGTGTTTTCTAGTAATTATATTGTATAGTGATTAGCTAGTTAAATTATTATAAGTGGAATTTGTATAGTTCTTTAAGTGAGATTTCATTAAGAATTATGAAAGGTTAAATATTGATTGGGTTATTGAGTGTAATTGGAGGATTGAAAATATTGAAAGGCCATTTGAGTACAAGAGTGATTGTAATCTCCACTATGTTGCATATTTTTAATGTGAAATTCTATGTTGTTTTTTTCATGAATATAGATACCAACATTCGGATCGAACAACGTAAATCTGGTATATGATTTATTTCCTTCTTTTTGCCTACTATTTGATTCGCTTGTCCGATATTTTCAGAATAAGAGACTATATCTTCAAATAGGAGGACGGTCATGTCAACAATAACTAAGACTGAATCCTCTGCTTTCATAGAGTAACTACAAATAAACGTTTAAAATCTCGCTAGAAAGGTTGACTAAAAAAAGAAAGAAACTTAAACATATGCTTACATCAAAGTTAGAGAAAAGGCTTTGCTAGCATAATAGTCCTTGGAGTACTATAAGAATAACATTAAATGGTAAGCATAAATTCATAAAGAAGTGGGTTCCACGATAATTATATAATTATATGTGATTTAATTTTTTGTGATTCAGAATGGATTGTTATTCTCACAGTACATTAAAGACTATCATCCAATCATTTCTCAATGACAATTTGAAATATGAAATTACAGGGTAAATAACATAGAAAGACACAAGTAGTAGAATTCTAATTATTCGCAAGTAATTCCCTTGATGTTTTGTTCTTATGAAGGTGTGCTTGTTCTATGGACTATGCTTCTCAATTGCATTGGCTCTCTCTCTCAGAACAGACTTCTGCACCTTGCCGGTGGAATTCATTGGCAAGTCCCCGAACCACACCGTCTTTGGAACCATTGCCGCCTTTTGCAGCTGCTCCGCACAAAACTCTACTATCTCCTCGGCGCTGGAACACTTCCCTTCCTTCAACTTCACAAATGCACATGGGACTTGCCCCGCAACGTTATTTTGAGCAACAACAGCGGCTTCCGCAACTTTCGGGTGGCTTGACAGGACGGCTTCTATGTCCAATGTGCTGATTACCTCCTTCCCTAAGACTATGGCATCCCTCGCTCGGTCCTTCATCTCAATGCAACCGTCCGCGTGCCGCACCCCGACATCCCCGGTCCTGAACCACCTGCCAGAAAATGCCTTCTGCGTTGCCTCCGGGTCGCCCAAGTAGCCTGCCATGAGGGTGTTCCCTCGGAGCATGACTTCTCCGATTGTTTCCCCATCGCTTGGAACGCTCTGCATGGTGGTCGGGTCCTTGACATCGGTAGTTTCCAGTGTGATGTTGTGGAGCCCTTCTCTACATTTCAGGTTATGATCATCGCGGTCGTTGTCGTCGTTGTCATGGTGGTGCTGTTGCGATGATCTCCAGGGTCTGATGAGGGCAGGCCCTAGGGCTTCCGTCATGCCATATCCGTAGACAGTGTTGAACCCAAGCTCTTGGACTCTCTTGAGAACAGGATTCGTCGGGAATGCGCCGGCGATGATTACGTCCACCACGGAAGGTAGTGGCTTTTGGTCGACCAGTGGAAAATCAGCAATCATATTTAGGATAGTGGGTTTACCTGTTGAAGGGGAAAAAATAAGAAGGAAATTCTACTTTTTCTTGGGTGATTTTGCATGAACCTAACATCATCCATACTTTCATATAACATGTTTCAAAAAGCGTAGGGGTCCTCCCAAATATTTGATTATATTTATACCGGACTAAGGTAATGACACATTATCGACATATCTCAACGCCACTCATCTAATTTTTAATGAGAATGATATATTATCCTTTGATTCCGTTTAATTTGTCATGCTCATGATGCAACAGGATTCTCCACATCAAAGTAAACGAAACCGGACCATTACCACAGAGATGGGTGACCTTGTGGAGATGAATGGAGTCGAAGATGATCTTCGCCGACACGTTCCTAATACACACATTGACACCACCGAGCGCTGCCATCGCCCATGTGAAGCACCACCCATTGCACCTGAACATGTCCACCGTCCACAGGAACACAGGCGACTTCCCCATGTTGTATCGGAGGATCAGCCCTAGAGAGTTCAAGTATGCCGCTCGGTGGCTGTACGCCACTGCCTTGGGTGTCCCCGTCGACCCCGAAGTGAAGTTGACCGAGATGGGGTCACACTCATTGGTCGGACTCATGGCTTGGAAATCGCTCTCTCCCATAGCTACGATTTGTTCATACTCTCGAACCTCAAGATCACACTGGGTTCGATGGTCCAGCGAGACCTCGTGGATTGCGACAAAGAGTGGCTGGTGATCGTGGTGGTTCTCTAGGAGGTGCGTGTTGTTCTTGTTGTGGATGACTTTGGAGACGAGGTGTGTGAGTTCGGAGTCGACGAAGATGATTTTGGGTCGTAACTGGTGAAGAATGATCGTCAAAGCGTGCGCGTCAAGGCTTACATTGAGTGTGGAAAGAGTTGCGCCTGCCATTGGAACCGCGAAGTGGAGCTCGTATAGTGCAGGGACGTTTGGTGCCATGGCTACAACCTGCATTAAAATAACAACGAATCGTGAGCATAACATCATCGAACCGCCACCATTGTTTGTTGTTCGGGTAATCTCGTTGCTCATTTCGAAAAACAAACCCATAATCAGTTCGTTGCCCTCAGACGAGTCAGACTTTAAAAATTCGTCACCAAAAGACTCCGGAATCTGCCGCACGCACCACCATGCGTCGCCATGTCACGGGCTGCTGTCCCGTCGCCTTAAGTGCTTTTTCCGAAGCAATAGTTGGATATTATAAACAAAATCCACCAGAAACAGGTTGCTCATCCTCCGACGAGTCCAACCCAGTAAACGAAGTCGCCATACCCTTTTGCATGCCCTCACGCGCCGCCCAAGTCCCTTGCGCGTGACGAAATCTTCCACGTCAGTGCCACTTTTCAACCAAGTTGTCTACCATGTCATCATCTGACGTCATCCTCCATGTCAACGCCACTCCTTAGCCAAGTTGTCCCCCTCGTCATCTCAATATTATTGTCATCAAACTATGTTGATTGCTGTAGACTAGACTGGCTCAAACCGTTTTGGATAGATTTTTGGCATTTTCAAATCTGTTCCTGAGGTATTTTGACGTCCTGAACTATTTTTGGCTTTGTACCAATTTTCTCTGAATTCCTTATAGAATATACTGGTATATACTGGTATATTGCATATCCTAGATAAATTAGAAGTCTCAATATTTATTCTGACCATCTTAAATGGATCAAACTATATTTTATGGGCTTAAGAAATATCAAGTTTAAGAGGATGTAGGCTTTGGTGTTATGTCACTAGAAATATTCGCGAGCCTATACAGGCTGTTGATGAACCAATGATCAATTTGTTGAACGTTTAGAGGAGTGGGATTGCAAGAATCATCATATATTCACATGGTTTGGAAACACTTCAATTCTATCCATCAGACTCGCCTAAATACAACAAAGAAAGCCTGAGATCTTCTTGCCAGTTGTTACTTTGCATCAGACATTGCTCATCAATATCAATTGTTAGGGAATTTACATTGCACGTGTCAGGAGACAATTCAGTCTATTAACAACTTTTTATCTTCCATGCATATCTGAGATTAGCTGGCTTTATCTGAGCCTAAATGGGAGATGACTTTTGATGCTTGTTAGTTAGTTGAATGCCACAATCATATGTGTATTATACATTTTCTAATGGCACTTAATGATAAGTTTGAATCTATGCAAGCTTCACTTCTACATCGGGATCCTTTACCTCATCTTGAGGTAGTTGCCTCGAAATTGTTGATGGAGGAGACTCCTACTACTTTAAAGATGCAAAGTGTTATTCTATTAGTCTCCACTCCTAAAGATGTAGTGCTTGCCACTTTTGGTTTCTCCTCATCTACAAGTCTTATTGTACGCATCGTTGTCCACCTGGTCATTGTGCATCTAATTGTTATCAGTTGGAACCTAAGCAACCTACGAGAAGGAACAACCTATCCCAGTTTAGAGGTCTGCTTGCATGTCTATCCATCATTGTTGCTTCCATTGGGGATTCCTCTAATAGTTCATTTGTTACTCTATCATTAGATGATCTTTTGGTCCACAATTCATTCTATCATTCTAGAATTTGGTACTTTTAGCTCCTCTATACCTAACCCTTCTACTTTGTAAGTCACCCTAGGTAATCCTGATTCTTGGTTCTTTAATTCTGTCTGCTATAATCACACGACCTTTAATTCTAGTTCATTCAAGTGAAAGTCATATACTTCAAAAGCACCTAGTATTCATACAGCTAGTAACTCTAAGATGATAGTTAGTGAAACAGGGCATGTTTCAACATCTAAATTGTCCTTGGCTGATATATTTATGGTTCCCAAACTCTGACTAAACTTGATATTTGTGGGATGACTATGTGAACTTGGTTTTGACATTCATTTCTCTTTGAATGGTTGTCATGTGCAAGATCTATAGATTGGATAGACAATTGGGACAGGCTGTAAAGTAGAACATTTGTTTGATCTTGTTTCGTTAAAGCTTCCCAACTCCTTCACTCATTGTGATGCCACAATATTATTTGAATCTTGGCATTCTTGATTGGGACATCCTTCTTTCTCTAGGTTAGGTCCTATGATTTTAAGTGTTCATTTAGGTTTTATTGACAATAAAACTTTTGATTGCTTGCCTTGTAAGTTGGAAAAATATCATGCTTTATTGTTCAATATTAGTGAATTTGTCTCTTATACTCCCTTTAATCTAATTCACTTTGATATTTGGGGATTATCTCCTACTCCCATTATGGGAGGATTTTGTTATTTGTGATTTTTGTGGATGATTATTATCGTTATACATGATTTTATCTTATGAAGAATTGATATGAAATCACTCATATCTATAGTAATTTTGTTGCCATGATCAAGATACAATATTCTCGAGATATTAAAGTTTTTTGTATTGATAATGCCATGTAACATAGAGACAAATAGTTCATTGGAATTCTTTCTTAGAATGGTACTATCATTCATCGTGCTTGCAGGGACTTCCCAACAAAATGGTTGAGCAGCACGTAAACATAGGCACATCTTAGATATTGTACACACTCTTCTAAACTCAGCATCTTGTCCATAACAATTTTGGAGAGACACCTATCATACTGCTGTATATACTATTAGTTGTATTCCATCACCTATTATAGGTAATATTTTTGCTTACTAGCACTTATATGATAGTGCTCCTAATTACAATCTACTTCGAGTCTTTGACAGTGCATGTTTTGTCCATCTTCTCCCTAATGAATGCAAGAAATTAGAATATCTGCTTGTTTATGTTGCTTCCTTGGATATGGCATTGAGCATAAAGGGTGATGTTGGGATCCTATCTCAAATCAACTTTGCATATCTATGTTACCCTTTGGGAACATGGGATATTCTCATCTCTTTGTCCTTTTGCATCCTTTCCAACTATTCACTTCTTCACTAATCCTTATACTAATATATTTCCTAAAGATAACATACTTGAATCTTCCTCTTTGGAATTGTCCTCTCCTAATCTTGATGCAGGTGTCTTAGGTCCTATTTGGCTGCTCCTAACATGTTTGTGCCATCCGCGAATTCTCCACCCTTAGACATTCCTCCTTCGCCTATTTGTCATATTGTTTCCTTTCACGAGCCTCATACATAAAAAGAAGCTAGTACTAATACTCTTTGGTAGCAAGCAATGGCAAAGGAGTTGCAAGCATTAGAAAAATCTCATACTAGGGATTTGGTTGTTTGCCTCTTGAAAGGTTAGCTGTAGGTTGCGAATTGGTGTACAAGATCCAAATGAAGGCAAAAGGTATGGTGAAATGCTACAAAGCTAGACTAGTAGCAAAAGATTTCACTTAGGAGTATGGCATTGATTGTGAAGAGACATTTGCTCTAGCTGCACGTCTTACTTTTGTTCGTAGCCTCCTTCCTATTGCTACTATTAAACGATGGCCTCTATTTTAAATGGATGTCAAAAATGCATTTCTTATTAGGGATCTTACTAAGGAAATTTATATGGAGCCTCCTCCTGGATACACTCACACTTCTAATAAAGTGTGTTGTCTAGGCCAAGCATTATATGGACTAAACCAAGCTCATTGTGCATGGTATTTCGAGTTTAGTTCCACCATGGATTTACATCTTGTCCCTATGAGAATGCTCTCTTGTTCAACAAACATCTCATTCATATGATACTCTTATATGTTGACAACATGGTTATTACTGGCAATAATGGTAATGGTATTGCGAAACTACAAAAGTATTTGAGTCAACAACTTGAAATGAAAGATCTTGACCGACTCAATTATTTTTTAGGCTTGGAAGAGAAATATACCACTGATCTCTTTTCTCGGGTTGGATTTACTGATAACAAGATCATTACAACTCCCATTGAGACTGATACCAAATTTGATCACAAAGATGAGACTCCTCTTTTGAATCCCACGCTTTATCGATAACTAGTTGGTAGTCTTGTACACCTCATTGTTACTTATCCTAACATTGCTTATGCTATTCATATTGTCAGTCAATTCAAGATTGCACCATAAATGACTCACTTTGCTGATGTTCTTCGAATTTTTGGCTATGTCAAGGGTACCTTATTTCATAGTCTTCACTTTTCTACTAACTCAACCTTAGAGTTGATGACTTATTCTATGTCAACTGGGGTGGTGCCTCTTGATTGTCCCTCTACTACAAGTACAAGCTACTGCTTCTTCTTAGGAAACTCCTTTATTTCTTGACAGAGCAAGAAATAGACTACTATTGCTCGATCTATTACAGAAGCATAATATCGTGCCCTTGCTGATACAACATTAGAATTACTATGGTTGTGGATGTTATTAGAAGACATGAGTCCCTCATGATGGTGCAATGATCATCTATTGTGATAACTAGAGTGCTAGCAATGTTTTCCATGAGTGTAGCAGATATATTGAAATAGATTGTCATTTCATATACTCTCACATGCTTTGTGGTACTGTTAGTCTTGTTTCCACTTTTTTTTTTTTTTTTTTTTGGGGGGGGTGGTTTGGGGGTGGGGGATCATATCTTGTTCCCACTTCATTGGTTGATTAGATAGCTAATATTTTCACCAAGCCATGTCCACCTGGACGTTTTCAAGTTTGTCTTCCTTTCTTGATTCACAATCATTCGTCAATTCGAAATACAAGGAGTCCGATACATGTGATAATTTTGGTTGTCCAGTAGACGATTTAAGTAGAGCGATTTTATAGTAAAACAGCACCATGCCCATTTCGCTCGTTTGTCAATTCCCCTATTCATAAGCCCATGGGACTCACATGTTGGGATCCATGCTTAAGGCCTTTATCATTGAACCAAACCTTTGCATGAGGGAGAGTTTTAAGACGTGAAATATAATATGTTGAGATTTTATGGGACTATAACTAATTTTTCTAAAAATTTAAGTTGTTAGACGAAAATATGATTGAATTTTTAATTATTCTAATGCTCCCCATTACACTTAAGTTGGACTTTAACTTGAGCGTAAAGTTTAGAAATATGTAATTGGTGAGGTAGGTAGAAGTCTAGAACATGTGATTTCAAGGCCTCCTACTTTGATACTATGTTGAGATTTTGTGGGATGATAGCTAATTGTTCTAAAAAGATAAACTGTTAGATGAATTCGTGATTTGCTATTTAAATATTCTAACATGGGCATCATATTCCAAAGTTTTTGGAGTAAATTATTGTGCACTGAATTCTACGTAGTAGTGGCTCCAGAGGGTATCTTGAGTTCAAATATCTTTATACTTTTTCTTTGCCTATTATTATTTCACCCATTAGTCTTAGGTGAAATACATGCCTAAGTATGAAGGGAAATGCTACAACAGTTAAATAATACATCATGCTTTCATATAATAACTTAAATGTTTTTGATCAATTGGTGATGGTCTTATACAAATTTTAACAAATGAATTGGTGTGTACCAATAGGTAGCTTTGACTTAGAGGATTGCAGCTCACCGTTCAATCATGCATACCAAATCATTTGTAAGTTTTACTGCAATAAAAAAGAATACAGGACTAGAGTGTCGGATCCACGTAAGTTGTAAGACTCCCCTTTAACCTTTCCTCTCACAAGAGAAAGATAATATTAAACTGCCTATGAGTTAAGGATGGACAAGTTGACTCCCCTTTTAACTCCTTCGAGTCAAAGAGACTGATTGGAGCATGATGACATCTGGCCCCATTTTACACTTATTCAATCACGCGGAGTAAATATAATGTGATGGGTATAATTCTTCTAACTTGTGAATTGTGCCACAGCAAATCAAGGAGAACTTCACGCAAGGTCCATCTTCACCGGTTGACACGCCTCGTTTACTTCAATTTTTTCTAGATATGGAAACGTGCCGTGATTGACGACATAATATGTTGCACATGAGCATACGCCAAAATTTAGGGACCATTAACTTATGTTTCACGCTAGTTAAATCTAGTCAAAGTGAATATGTTGTCGGAGCACATGACCCCAAGAAAATGTACAAATATATTGATATGCATTCAAAGATCGAGTAGGACCCTCTTTGACACAATTTTATTTTTAAAAAATTAAGTGAGAAAATAAATATGGTTTTCAATTAAGCGAACCCTTTTGATCGGGGGATTAATGCGTTTATTGTTTTAGCAAAAATGGTTTGATAGAAGTTAGCTGTAGACCCAAAATTCGTGACGTGCGGGACTCCTCTTCGTGGGTGGGCGAAGATTCAGATGGCACCTTCTGGGTTTTCACATTGTGAAAAAGGCCAAAAAGGATTTCCAAGTGGACCATGGGAGTTTGTCCCCTTATAGTCAACCCTTTTTTTTCTTTTTTCTTTTTTGTCGTCATCTCCTTATAGTCAATGTTGACGAGGCTAGAATTCCAACGCGGAGAGGTGCTGGGGCCAACATGCTCAAATGATCTACTTTAACAATTACTATAGTGTGTAGAGTAATGGATCAATATAAAAGAGTGAATTAATTTATGTTATTTTTTTAGAAATTCCATCCATTTCAAATACAAAGAAATTAGCTATAATATTAGTATTTTACTTAAAAAAGTTTAATTTCATCGGAGGTCTTGTACTGTTAGTTCTGTACATGTTATAGATTACCATATTAAGAGAAAAATTCTCAAGTTTTAACCCTACCACCAACAGGTCTTAGTTTTTTCACTATTAGAATATAAAGTAGGAAGTTCCTATATTTCGAGATTATAGTGTTCTTTGATACTATGTTGGGTAGGTGTGATTGGAGATGAGAAAAAATGGGACCGCGAGGTTATTACAAAAGAAGAGAAAGGATTTGAAGAATGCGAGTGAGGGAAAAGAGAGGGACAGACATGCATTCATTAAATATCTTTTATGGGATAAGTGCATTGAAAATCCTAAAATTTATCATGAAAATGCAATTAAGTCCTAAAAATTTTAAAAAGTGTAATTAAATCATAAAACTTGTTACAAAGTAAAATTAAGTCCTAAAACTTTCAAAAAGTGTAATCAAGTCATCAAACTTATCAAAGTGGTTCAATTTAAGTCTTTCCATTGATTGCATTTTTTTAAAGTTTTAGGACTCGGTTGCACTTTCGAGACAAGTTTTATAACTTTATTGAACATTTTGAAAATTTGAGAACTTGATTAAACTTTCGTGACAAGTTTTATGATTTAATTACACTTTTTGAAAGTTTTATGACTCAATTGCATTTTCATGATAAGTTTTAGGACTTATAATGCACTTATCCATATCTTTTACATATATAAGGCTTGCCTTGACTTATACCTTTTGCCGTTTGCTTAATTTAAATCATGTTACCCACACACTTTAACCTTTTTTAGAATTCGAAACTCCCGAAACTTCAAATACTCAAGTCTTGATACATACCTTCACATGTAATTTGATCACAATTTTCTAAAATTTGAATGGTAATCCAAATTTTGGAGGGAACGCTGAAAAAAAAAAATCACATTATGCTTTTGTTTTCAATGCAAAACATGGCCTTTTACACAATAGTTGACTTTACCAACCTCTTCTAATCCTTTCACTTCGTTTCTTTTCCCTCATCCAAACAAGAATGTGTTTTCTAGCAAACCTTTCTCTCGAATTTGGCAAGTCTCTCACTATTCATTTTAGGTAGGATTAACATGAACTAGGTTACGTGTTAACATGGGAGAGCTCGTTTTTTTTTTCTTTTTTTTCTTTTTTTTCGGTTAGAAGAGCTCGGGAGTTGACCTCCTTCATCTTTACCTATTTGGCAGATTGAACGGTTCCATGGGTTCTCCTTCTCTTGATATAACATCTAAGGGGACGACGAAAGAAAAAGAGACCCGAGATAGCATATATGGTGCATGCATATCCACTGCGATGTTCGCTTGATCCGACGACAGTTCATGTTAAGGGTGATCGGTTCCCATTCTAGTCTAGTTCCAAAGTGGAACCGAGAATTGGGGACCGGACCGTTTGGTCCTAGGATCGGGAGCTGGACCGGACCGTTAGTTTCGGTCCAGTCCAATGGAAGCAGGCACTTTTTTTTTTTTTTCCCTATTAAAGAATGGCCATGCACAACAAGAGAAAGTGACAAATCCTAAAATATTGATGGAAGCGATGATGAGTGAAGAATTATTGTGTCATAACTTATGGTACCATTGGATGATAAAGTATTTAGTTCACATTTTACTAATTTTTATAAAGAAATAAAAAAGGTTATATAGTAAATCTAGTTTGATTCAATCTGGTTCCATCTTAGAACCGAGAATCGGACCAGCCGGACGCCGGTTCTACTTTAAGGAATCGGGAACCATACTTCAGTTTGAGCAATCCGTTTTGCACACACCTAGACTCAAAACCATCAATAATAGCTTGATGAGAATGTACCGTGAAGAACAATCTATCTATGGAATGACCTATGTTCCTCCCACTTTTCTTGGGTTTGTAGCTTGTCACAGGAAGACCCCAATCTACTACCTTATTCCCTCCATTTGAGACCACGAGCTTTAGGAAAACTAAAAGCTAATGGAAGCAAAAAAGAAAGAGAGCGAGGACACTTTTCATTTGCATGAAACTCAAGGATATAATGAAAGACGAGGGAAACAAGATGGAGAGACTTACGATATCGCCGTGTGAGATCTTCAACCTCGTCAGAGCGGAGGCGAGTTTCAAACACCTTTCGTGGGTCTGTCTCCATGTGTACCTCATATTGCCATAGATGATGGAAACCTTGTTGCCATAGACGAAAGCTGCTCTCTCTAAGAAGCTTATGGGAGTCAAAGGCACATAGTTCGCAGGGCACTGGAGCAAACCTTCCATGATCCTTCTCTATACGCGTGTTTGGGATCTCTAGCTTGCGAGACTAGTGAGAGTGATCACATGCATTCGCATGGAGAATTTATATAGCCGTACCTAGTAAATGAATCCCTAAGTGGGACCATTTTCCTTATAGGCTAAGAAAGAAGTGGGAATTAGTACGAGAATTATAATAGAGGGAGAGATTACATAGGAGAAAAGTACCCAAAAAAAAAAAATCCTAAACCTAATGCATTGATACCAATTCAGTCATTACCCTTTCAATTGGACAAATTCAGTTTTAAACTTTTTCATATTGGTACCAATTCAGTCCATTTGGCCAATTTTGATATGCTGGTACTGGCATGGACGCTGGCTGGTGATCAGATGCTGATGTGGACGTCGGTCGGTTTTTATTAATTTTTTCTTTTTTTTTTCTTTTCCTTTTCTTTTCTCCCTTCTTCTTCCTTGGATTGTCCTCTCGGTGGTTGGCGAGGAGGCTTGCGGGCCACAAGGTGCCTAGATTTAGGCAAGGCCATCCTCACCCTAGCTTTGCCATGGGTGAGGCTGTCTTTGCTCATGGCAAGGCTGGCTTCACCCAGATCTGGGTGAAACCGCCTTGCTCACGGCCCTGAGCGAGGTTGGGGAGGGCCGCGACCTTGGCCAGCGGTTGGCAACCATGGCAGGCAACTAGCAAGGGCTTTGCAGCCCTCGCCAAGCGACGATCGGCAAGGGCTTCAAGGGCCGCTAGTGGGAGGCTTGCCACCCATTGCAAGGACAATCCAAGGAGGAAGAAGGGACAAAAGAAAAAGGAAAACAAAGAAAAAGAAAAAAAATCAATAAAAAATTATTAAAAATTGCCATGTCAGCATCCGATCATTGGCCGGCGTCCATGTTAGCATCGGCCGGCTAAAATTGGCAGGATGGGTTGACTTGGTACTAATGTAAAAAGATTTAGAACTAAATTAATCAGATTGAAAAGTTTAAAATTGAATTGCTACCAATGCAATAGGTTTAGATGTTTTTTGTACTTTTTTTTATTATGCACTGATGAAGGCTTTTGAAGGATATGCGTGTTGGATACCTCTTAAAATAACTTGCATAAAATAAGCTGCTAATCCCTGTAATGGAGTTTACATATTGATCTTAATATGCATGGGGTCCCTCTAGCATGACTATCTGATCGTCTCAAAGTCAAAGGAAAGCCACAAAAATTTTCTTTCTCCAGCACAAGCATGTGGAAACTTGCCAAGCAAGCACAAGCATGCTAATGGTACGGTTAGCTAATTGTTTCCCATGTGCATATTGTTGACACCTAAATTTTACCATTTTATTTAAGACTTAATTGCTTAAAAAATTAGGAATTAATCGCTAAAAAAAAGGAAGTAAAAAATAAAGTAAATAACTTTCGTTAAAATGTATTGTGTATGTTTTCATTAAAATCCATTACGCATTGACAGTAGGAGCATTTGCATAACTATCACTAATTTTTAAAATTAAAAAAATTTAAAAAATCTAAAATTAAAATAAAAAGGGCGGACTGGGCTAGGCTAGGTCCTTTTCCGTTCTCCTCTCCTCTGAATCTTTTTCTGTCTGGGCCCAAGCCCAACTTCATTTTCTTTTCCCTAAGCCCGACCCCTTCTCTCTTTCCTCTCTCCTTCACGCCCTCATGCCGGTCTTGCTTTTGGCAGGAAAGAAAGGTACAAACAAAAGGAGACAGGAAATCGCGAGGGAGTAAATGACGACGTGATCTACCGGTCGGGATTAGTCCAACTGGCAAACTAGCAGTGGCAAAAGCCAAGCACGCCGGTCACTAGCCATCAAAATGAGAGAGGCCGTGAGAGAGGGGAGGTCTTTTTTCTGGGGGGGGTTTTGCTTTCTGTTTGGGAGGGCTCGAGGAGGAGGTCTTCGGTGAGACTCAGAGAGAGAGAGAGAGACAGAGAGAGAGGGTTCTTGTCCTTTTGCAGGTTTTGGCCGAGAGAGAGCAGGAGTTCGAGTGAAAGGGAGTGACTAAGGGAGAGTGAGAGGATTGCAGCCCACGCCTCGGCCGTGCACGAGCTCTACCTGACGGCCCCTCAACTGACGTCTTCAAGTTGAACCTGGTAGGCCCTTGCTTGTGTTTTGTTTTCACCCTGCTTAGTCCACGTTGGGCCGGAGGTCATGGCCGTTCGGCTCATGCCATCTCCAGTCCCGCTGGTTTCCTGTCGTGTTGTTGGAAATTAATCCAAAAAAAAACACAAACTGTTTGTTGCAATCAAAACAAGAAATTGGAGGTGAGGTACGGATATCCGAATCTCCTTAAGGTAATTAGTTCCTGCCAATGATGCTTCGCAGATTCACGAATTATGTTTCCCAAGATACAATACCTCGAACCTATTTGGATTATTACTATGCAAACAGGACTACCGAACCGTTCAATCAAACAAAGACACTCAGAAAAATCGAAGAGTAGAAAAGTATATCGAGCCTTTTTTGAATTGAGTCGAAAAAACCAAAAACTGTAATGAAGCTCTATGCTCCTATCTATTTATAGAGACTTTTAGTTCATGTACAGAAAAGATACATGAATCAAATAGACACATGTATCCACGAAATTCATGAATCAAGAGATACATGAATTCAAAAGATTCACGAATCCAAAGATACGTGAATTCAAGAGATTCGTAAATTCTATAAATACATGAACTAAAAGATACATGAATCTAGGAAATTCATGAATTCAAAAGAGATACGTGAACAAAAAAGACGTAACTTTAACTTATTGGCTTTCGTTGATCCATTAACCATAATTATAACCATAATTATAACACGTGTTGCCAGGTGTTCTGGTTTGCTTGTCAAAAGTTCCGATGTCGGTTTGAGTCTCAATCGACCGAAAATCGCTCTTTCCCATCACGTGTACCAGGTGTTTGATGTAATGCCACATTGAGATCTAGTTTTGCTTCATCATCTTCGCCGTAATTAAGTCGTTCAAGTTATGTCCCGATGAGCCGAGTTTTTTTTTTTTCTTTCGCGAGATGGTTAGCATTCTGCGTGTCCAGTGTCGGTTGGACTGAATGACCAATGCCAGGTGGTGGCTCTGGCACCTCAAAGGCTGGTGAGGGCTCGTCGTAATGTCGGTGTTGGTTCGGGCAGGGGAGTTGCAGTTGAGTGGTCGGCGAGAAGAGGGGAGTCCTCGATGAAGAAGATAGGCATAGAGAAGAAGAGAAAGAAAAAGAAATAATGAACAAGAATAGAAAGGGAAAAATGCAAAAACAATGAAGAATAGGGAAATAGAAAAAAAAAAAAAAAAAAATGGCTTTAGGCGTGCAAAGAATGCGTGTGGAGAAGAAGATCAGAGAAGGGGAAGAGAAAAATAATTATAAAAAAAAGAAATAAGAAAGAGTAATGAAAGCAAAAGAAAAAAACCAAAAAACAAAAGGGTGGAAAGGAGGAGATGTTTGGTGAAGAAGGCGTGAAGGAGAAGATAGTGTTGGGAAAAAGACGAAATATGGAAAAGACAAAAAGAGAAAAAAAAAAGAAAAATAATAATTTAAAAACAAACTAAAAAAATTGTTTTTTTTATCCGATTGGGTTGGATCCGAATTTGGGTCGGGTCAACGAGTTGGGTTTGGTTTATCCGGTCCAAACCTACTTCCTCGAATATTATAATATTGAATATTAAATATATATTAAAAATTTTCAAAAAAATTAAAAATTTCGAAAAATAATAAAAATTCAAAACATTTCAGAAAATATTGAAAATTTGATTTTTTTGAAAATTAATTAAAATTTAGAAAAATTAGAAAATAAGGAAAATTAAAAATTCTTAAAAAATTCCAAAATTCAAAAAAAGTCTTAAACATTTCAGTAGTAATTAGAAAGACATAAAAAAATTCAAAAAGATTAAAAAACCCAAACTGTTTTGGAAAATTTTAAAATTCAATTTTTCCAAAAAATCCAAAAAATTCTAAAAAAAAAATAAATCTTCATAAAGGTTAAAATTAATCTCTTAGGTTATTTTCTCCTAAAAAATGGAAGTATTTCAGTTTAGAATCCTGCTCAAGGTTGACCAAGCCATTAGGGCTTTATCTTAAGATTTTAGTTGTCCTTAAAGACGAATACCCTTGATTGCACAATTTTGGTACATTGATTTTGGCTTGCCTTTAGTTTAGTTGGGAATAGAATTTATCTTTTCCTTAGAGTTTTTTTTTTTTTTGTCAGTCATACTCTAATCCTATTATAACACTCACCCTCAAACTTTTGCCCTGCCTCCTTGCAAGGCGTGGGAGTCGAAACCACTCCTGAAATGAAATCGTCCCCATCCCAATTCCCCCTGAGAAGGATTTGAACCCCCCACCTCCCCCTTCCAAGTTAGAAGGGTGGCCACTAGGGCGAACCCCCAGTGGTTATCTTTTCCTTAGAGTTAAATCTTTGCTATCTTGTGAAATGTATTTAATGCTTCCATTTGTTGCTAATTGTTACGTTAATGATTGTACACCCGTATGATCACCTCACGTGTTAGTAGATAAAATCAATCCAGACTACTCGATAAAAAACATCCATTTTTTAAAATGAACAAGATTAAGTATCGAAAATGCACTAATTAGTTAATTAGTATAATCAAGTCATTGAACATAAATTCTCTTGTTGTGTAGAAAGTGGGGTACACTCCCATGTTTTACTTAGTTTTTGGTCGACCCTAATAGGCTAGTGGCGACTCTTTATTACAAAATTCTTATAAACCCTCCAATGTTGCGCTAGGTATGATGAGCTTGAGAGAGCCTATGCTTGATCATGGGCCATAGGCCCGTCTTTTAGGTAATATTCCTAAACCTATTCCCTCCCCCGAGGGGTAGGTCACGACAGCTTAGCAACTTCGCTGGGAACTTGGTTTTAAACCTTAGAGGACTATAGGCCGAACTTGTTTAAAAAATATTTTTGTTTGGTAACGAGAATACCAAATATGTCCTTAACTTGAGTGTTAAATGCTTTTCCAGTTGGGAGTTATAAGGGGAGGAGTGGTTGTTAACCCTTGTTTTACAGGTATGGAGTTGTGAATGAATGTTTATGTTTTAAACTTTTGAATGATGCCTGTTTATAAACAGTCGTGCATGTATTCTTTGCACCGCACTACACTTTAGCACACACAACCTACCGCTGGGCTTGGGCTACATAGGACTACTTAGGATAGTGTTAAATGAATATCACTCCGACTACGAGTCGCCCATCTCAACCCCGAAATTTCCTTCTTGGTATCGAGAGTTACCACCTTGGTCGGCAATCACGCGACACGGGTCGACTCTTTGATGAAACCGGAGTTATGGGAACCCCGACCTAACTATGATCACGTTGGCTCAATTCGATAATCTCGTAGCTCCACTTTGAGCAGTATAGAGTAGAATTCGAACCACATCCTATGTGCATGTCTATGCAATTAAAAAAAAAGAAAAACAGAGAGAAAAGTCGCCCCCACTATAAGTATCATTTTTCTTTTTATTTGCTCTTTTTTTGTTTAACTTTCATCTTGATATTCACGGAAATCAATCAAATGCCCTCGATGATGTGGGCTTATAATATAAAAAATTGGCAATCACTCTTGATTATGAACCTTGAATATAAATTTCAAGCCTATCTGATTTAGCCCCATTGAACATCTTGAAGCTTTAGAAGTTGAAAGACTCATCAAGGAATACTAGAGGCAAAAAGATGGAGAAGACTCGGACGATTCAATTGTTAACTCTGAGGAGCCTATTTATAGGGACAATAAGTAAAAAAGCTAAAGAACCTGTTCAGACAAACCAAAGGGTCAAGAAGTTCACGTGAAGAAGCTGAAAATTTTGGCTCAATGTATCGTATAGCACTATAGCATCTTGTTTGGTATTGTTCACAACATTTTAGCATATTGTTTGGCACTATTTGGTACTATTCATAGCACGGGTAGCACGTTGTTGGGCACTGTAGCAGAAGCGAAAAAAGTGGGATAAAAGTTTGTCAGGAGCAGAAAAGTTAGTCTCTCAGTATGAGGCTCATCAAAGGCAAGGCCAAAAATGGTCTGTATAATTATAGTGTATTTGTCCTTGTTGCTTATTTTATGTCTATAAAAGGCAATATATGTAAATGTTAAGGGGCAGAACGTTCTCTCTCCAAAAATGATATTGAGTGATTTGCTATGAATTTCCAAAATCTCTCATCTCTTCCTTTCTATCTGGTATGATTCTTTAAAATTAGAAATGTTCTGATCAATCTTGGTAGTATACTTTGTGGTTACCACAATGTGGAACCTGTATATCCGAATTTTGCTACTCTAAATTTTTCTATGATATGAGTCAAAAAAATAAAAGAAATTTGGTGGCTAGTAAGCAGTCTCTATTCATAGGTCAAGGAAGGGCTGTGCGTGTGGGATAACATACGTGCCACAAATTTCGTTTTCGTTTTGCCCAACTCATATCATAGGCCAATTTTCTGGTATACTCTTTTCACTTGCCTTGCTCTGCTAGTCACTCACCTCTATTCTCTCGCCTCGCATCGCTTGTTCGTTTTTATGGTTTGTTGCTTTTAGCAAATGTGGAATTTTTGTTATTACCTTATCTTATATTTATGTTTAATATGTATTAATGTTCATAGTTAGGTTACTCAATGTTGTGTTTTTAATGGATATGTAATTTGAAATAGTATCTTTGTGTTTTTAAGAAATGTAAAAAATAAAATAAAAAATAATTGGCTTGTCTCGAGTTAATCTTGGAATCAAACCGAACCCATAGGGTTGGTCTGGTACTCGGTCTTGGACTCAATAGAGTCGGTCTTTAGTTTCAAAAATTGGGGATCAATATTCTATGAGTTAATCCCCGAGTTAGGTACTGAACCTCCTCAATTCCAACTGTGCTGATCCCTAGCACGCGAGCCTCTCTCGATGAACAAAGTCCAAGTTGGACTTTTGTGATCGCCTCTGCGATTTTCTTTAGCATGTTGGCCGTACTTCATACATTAAATCGTCTGCATGTGAAAGGAAGATGGGGAAAAGAAGAAGGGGAAAATATTAAATCTGTCTTACCGCATGTCACTCCACAGGGGAAGGATGAAGTCAAAAAAAGCAGCAAGCTTACGAGCTACCGTTCAATGAAAGGGGTTTGCCCTCTTGTTCTTTTCAATTAACGAAGCAAGTTAGACTCCTTCAAAGAATGCATGGGAGTTGGCGTGTAGGAAGAAGACTGCAGTGATGGGCATCCATTGTATGTGTCAAAGGGAGAGAAAAGACGGGGGCCATCATGGAGACGGAGAAAAGTAGGATGAAGTGCAATCATGAGCACGGCCATTTCTCCTCGTCTTGTTCCTTCCTGTTTCCCCCCGTTGAGCGTCTTCCTTCATAAATCACGGAGAGGAAGTGAGAAGAGAGAGAGAACTTTGACACTGCACAAAAGAGGTCGAAGAAAACTGGGGATAAAGAAACTAAAAATATTAGGGGTGAGCATCGGTCCAGGTTGATCCTGGACCGACTCTAGACCGGCCTAATCCTACCAGTCCTGGTCCGGTTCCCAGGGAGACTGGATCAGTCATTGGTTCTAGAATTCTTGGACCGGCACTGTGCGGATTAATTCTCGGTCCTGAGAGTTCAAAATCGGTCAAACCCGAACCAATCCTAACTATATATATATAAAATATATTATTTATAATTTTTTTATATAGAAAAAATCTTAAAATAAACGCCGTCAATAACATTAAACAACTCTTTAGTGAGGAGTTCAAGTAATTTTACATTATTCTTTAATAACTTATATTTTTAATGTCTTTTACGACGTCAATAATCATAATTTACAAATGAGGAAAATATTTTTTTGAGGAGTCCTCATGGTGTCCAAAAGGATATAAACAGCTCTTTACGGCATCCTCTTATAGTATTCATTCTTTTCTGTCTTATTTATCCTCTTAGTCTTCAATTTGCCAAAATCAAAAGAAACAACTTCTCCGCTCACCACTCAACACTCGCATCTCTTGCTTTGGGTCACTCATGCCACTCATCGCTCGATGCTCGCTTAGCTTGTTTCTCCTTGCTCGACACTTGATGCTCACTCTGTTCGACGCTCACCCCACTCGACCCTCATCGCTTGCCTTTCTTAACTGACCTCGCTTGTCATCGAACCCACTGGGTCATTCCGGTCCTCGGTTGCCCTTTTTAGGAGTATAAAAAATGAAATAAAAATTTATTAGTTGATTTTCAGTTGACCCTGGAACCGGACTAACCCAATGGGTTAGTACTCAATCATTTTTTTAAGGAGTATAAAAAATGAAATAAAAAATTATTGGTTGGTCTTGGGTTGACTTTGGAACCAGACCGAACCCACTAGGTCGGTTTGGTCCTTGGTCCCAAGCTCAATAGGGGCGGTCCTCGGTCCCAAAAATTGAGAACTAGTATTATGCGGGTTGGTCCTAAGGTTAAGGGGTAGATCGGCCCAACCCGGACCATGCTCACCCCTAAAAAATATCCAAAGTCATGAATGGCCCTTACTTTAATAAGTGCCATTAAAAAAAGAAAAGATCATTTAAGTGCCAATTCTGATCTAGACTGTTGAAAATCAAATGTGGCCATATTTTATAAATTTCTCAGTCTTATGTGGCTTGCCAACATGCCTAGTCAGCATATATCCTTAAATGACATCTTCTAAAAATTATAAAATAATGATCGTTTGAGTGCCAAAATTTTGTTTGAAGTGATCGTTTTATTGCTAGTCGTTGTTAAACAAAGCGAACACTTCAATGTCAAGCATACGACATGAAATCGACACGTGGATTGAATTTTTTAAATAATACTCCAAGTCATATAAAATTTTTAATTATAAAAGCCACATATTATTTTTTGCTGCACTTAAATGCTAGATTTTATTTGATTTGACACTTAAGTGATCCAAAGAAAACTTTTGACCTTAAAATGAACGTTGTACATAGCTTTTGACACTTTTAATATTCTACCAAGAGTACTGTGTAGAGAATTCTTCTCTACAGATTTTTGAGTAGTTTGCTTGTTGTAATTATACCCTATTGCTCTAGTCAGTTAAATTCTTGTAAGTAGAATTTGTATAATTCCTTGAGTGAGATTTCATTAGAAATTATGATGGGCTAAATATTAAGTGAGTTATTAGGTGTAATTAGGGGTTGGGAAATATCAAGATAGTGTTTGAGTGCTCAAGTGATTGTAATCTCTATTATATTGCTTGTTTTTATAGCAGAATTATGTATTGTTCTTCTTGTGGACGTATGTATCAACATTTGGATCAAATTCTGTAAATCCAGTGTCTTGACTTATTTCCTTTCTTCTGTCTTTTATCCAATTAGTTTGTCCCATGTTATCACAAGTGGTTATTTGTATGAGACCGCGTCTTTCCGGCAGGAGAATGGCCATGACAACAATATCCAAGACTTAAACCTTTGCTGTCATAGAATAACTACGAATTAGTGGTCAAATTCTAGCTAGAATGGTTGACTAAAAATAGAAAGAAACGAAAAGCTATGCTTCCATCAAAGTTAGAGAAATTAACGACTATCCGAGTTATGCAATGTCAGGACAAATAACACAGAAACAAACGAGTAGTTGATGGGAAGCCATAACCTGATTATTTAATTTTACAAAGATGTGCTCGTTCTATGGACAAGCATCAGCTCTCTCTCTCAGTACAGACTTCTGCACCTTCCCTGTGGAATTCACTGGCAATTCCCCGAAACACACCGTTTTTGGAACCATCGCCGCCTTTTGCAGCCGCCCCGCACAAAACTCGATTATCTCCTCGGGGTCGGAACTCCTCCCTTCCTTCAACTTCACGAATGCGCATGGGACTTGCCCCGCAATGACGTCGTTTCGGGCGACAACCGCTGCTTCCGCAACTTTTGGGTGGCTCAACAAGATGGCTTCTATGTCCAATGTGCTGATCACCTCCTTCCCTAAGACTATGACGTCCCTCGCTCGGTCCTTCATCTCTATGCAACCGTCCGCATGCCGCACCCCAACATCCCCGGTCCTGAACCACCCGCCAGAAAAGGCCTTCTGCGTTGCCACCAGGTTGTCCAAGTAGCCCGCCATGAGGGTGTTCCCTCGGAGCATGACTTCTCCGATTGTTTCCCCATCGCGTGCAACACTCCGCATGGTGGTCGGGTCCTTGACATCGACAGCTTCCAGTGTGATGTTGTGGAGCCCTTCTCTACATTTCAGGTTATGATCGTCGTGGTCATTGTCGTCGTCATGGTGGTGGTGTTGTGATGACCTCCAGGGTCTGATGAGGGCGGGCCCTAGGGCTTCTGTCATGCCATATCCGTAGACAATGTTGAACCCAAGTTCTTGGACTCTCTTGAGGATGGGATTCGTCGGGAATGCGCCGGCAATGATTACGTCCACCACGGAAGGCAGTGGCTTTTGGTCGACCGGTGGGGAATCAGCAATCATATTTAGGATAGTGGGTTTACCTGTTGAAAGGGAAAAAAGAAGAAGAAAATTCTACTTTTTAATGGATGATTTTGCATGAACGTAACATTATCCACACTTTCATATGACATGTTTCAAAAAATGTAGGCATCCTCCCAATTACTTGATTATATATTTATACGACACTTAGGTAATGACACATTAACGACATATCTCAACGCAAGTCATCTATTTTTTTAATGTGAATGGTATATTGTAACTTATTTTAAGTTAGAAGCATTCTTATCCTTCGACTCCGTTGAATATGTCATGCTCATGGTGCAACAGGACTGTCTACATTGAAATAAACAAAAATTGGACCATTACCACAGAGATGAGTGACCTTGTAGAGCTGAATGGAGTCGAAGATGATCTTCGCTGACACATTCCTAATACACACATTAACGCCGCCGAGCGCTGCCATCGCCCACGTGAAGCACCACCCATTGCACCTGAACATGTCCACCGTCCATAGGAACACAGGCGACTTCCCCATGTCGTACCGGAGGAGCAGCCCTAGAGAATTCAAGTACGCTGCTCGGTGGCTGTACGCCACTGCCTTTGGCGTCCCCGTCGACCCCGAAGTGAAGTTGACTGAGATGGGGTCACACTCGTCGGCTGGACTCATGGCTTGGAAATCGCTCTCTCCCATAGCTAGGGTTTGTTCATACTCTTGAACCTCAAGAACACGTTGGGTTTGACGGTCCAGTGAGACGTCGTGGATTGCGACAAGGAGTGGCTTGTGATCGTGGTGGTTTTCTTGGAGCCGCGTGTCGTTCTTGTTGAGGATGACTTTGGAGACGAGGTGCGCGAGCTCAGAGTCGACGAAGATGATTTTGGGTCGTAACCGGTGAAGAATGATCGTCAAAGCGTGCTCGTCAAGGCTTACGTTGAGCGCGCAAAGAGTTGCACCTGCCATTGGAACCGCGAAGTGGAGCTCGTACAGTGCAGGGACGTTTGGTGCCATAACTGCAACCTGCATGAACATAACAACGAATCGTGAGCATAACATTACCAAACTGCCGCCATTGATTGTTGTTCAGATAATCTCGTTGCTCATTTCGAAAAACAAACCCTATCATCAAACTCGTCGCCCTCTGACGAGCTAGACTTTGAAAATTCATCACCAAAATACTCAGGAATCTCCCGCACGCGCCATCATGCGTCACCACGTCACAGGCCACCAACGCCGTCGCCTTAAGTGCCTTTTTCGAAGCAGTAGTTGGATATTATGAACAAAATCCACCAGAAACAGGTTGCTCATCCTCCAACGAGTCCAACCAAATAAACGAAGTCGCCAGATCCCTTTTACATGCCCTCACGCACCGCTCAAGTCCTTTGCGCGTGAGATCCACGCGCCCGTGTTACATCCATTGAACAGGTGATGTCATCTTCCACGTTAGTGCCACTTTTCAACCAAGTTGTCTGCCATGTCATCATCTGACATCATCCTCCACATCAGCGCCACTCCTTAGCCAAGTTGTCCACCACGTCATCCTAAAATTATTATTGTTGACCCGTATTGACTGCCGTTGACCAGACCGACTTAAACCGTTTTGGACTGAGTTTGGCATTTTCAAATCAGTTCTTGAGGTATTTTGATGTCTTGAATCTATTTTTGGCTTCGTTTTCTCCGTATCAGCTTTGCAAGTACCAATTTTCTTTGAAGTCTTTATAGAATATACTGGTTTATGCTAGTATATTATATATATCATGGGCTCAAACTATCTTTATGGGCTCAAGAAATATCAAGTTTAACAAGATGTAGGCTTTGGTGTTATGTCACCAGAAATAATCGCAAACCTATTCAGGCTATTGATGAGACAATGATCAATTTGTTGAATGTTTAGAGGAGTGGGATTGCAAGAATCATTAGATACTTGCGTAGTTTTGAAACATTTCGATTCCATCGATCAAACTTCAGTTGGATCACCTAAATACAACGAAGGAAGCCTAGGATCTTCTTACCAATTGTTACTCCACATCAGACATTGCTCATCAGTATCAACTATTAGGGAATTTTCATCGTATGCATCAGGAGACAAGTTAGTCTATTAATAACTTTTTATCTTCCATGCATGCTATATAAGATTAGCTAGCTATCTAAGCCTATATGGGAGATGACTTCTTATGCTTGTTAGTTTGCTAAATATCACGATTGTATGGGTATTATGCAATTTCCAATGACACTTAATGATGAGTTTGAATTTGTGCGAGCTTTACTTTTGCATTGGGATTCTTTACCCCATCTTGAGGCAGTTGCCTTGGAATTGTTAATGGAGGAGACTCAACTTGCTACTACTTTAAATATGCAACGTGTTATTCTATCAATCTCCATTCTTACTAATGTAATGCTTGCCACTTCTGGTTCCTCCTCATGGTGCAAGCCTACTGTATGCACTATCGCTGACTTGGTCATCGTGCATCCAATTATTATTAGCTACCAAGCAACCTACAGGAACGAACAACCTATCCCGATTAGAGGTCTGCATGCACGTCTATCCACCATTGTTGCTACCATTGAGGATTCCATCAATAGTTCATCTGTTGCACTTATCATTAGATGATCTTTGGTCCACAGTTCGTTCTATCATTCAAGAATCCGATACTTTTAGCTCGTTTGTACCCAACCCTTCTACTTGGTTAGTCGCCCTAGGTAATCATTATTTGTGGTTCTTTGATTCCACCTATTATAATCACATGACCTCTAGCTCCAATTTATTCAAGTCAAAGGCGTATACTTCACAAGCGCTTATTATATATATAGCTAGTAACTCTTAGATGATAGTTAGTCATACAGGGCATGTTTCAACGTTCAAATTATATTTGCCCGATATATTTATGGTTCCCAAACTCTCACTAAACTTGATATTTATGAGACAGCTATGTGAACTTGGTTTTGATGTTGATTTCTCTTCGAATGATTGTCTTGTATAGGTTTCATGGACGAGACAGACAATTAGGATAGGCTGTAAAGTAGAACGTTTGTTTGATCTTGTTTCGTTAAAGCTACCCCAAACCTTCACTCATTGTGTTGCCACAATACTATCTAAAACTTGGCATTCTTGATTGGGACATCCTTCTATTTCTAGTCTAGGTCCTCGATTGTTTAGGTTCTATTGACAATAAAAATTTTGATTGCTTGCCTTGTAAATTGGGAAAATATCATGCTTTGTTGTTCAATATTAGTGAATCTGTCTCTTATGCTCCCATTAATCTAATTCATTTGATATTTGGGGATTATCTCATGCTCCTACCATGAGAGGATCTCGTTATTTTGTGATTTATGTGGATGATTATTTCTGTTATTCATGGCTTTATTTTATGAAGAATTGATATGAAATCACTCATATTTATAGTAATTTTGTTGCCATTATCAACACACAATTTTCTTGAGATATTAAGTTTTTCGTACCTATAATACCATGGAACATCGAGACAAACAGTTCCTTAGAATTCATTCTTGGAATGGTACTCTGATTCATCGTTCTTGTAGGGACTTCCCAACAAAATGGTTGAGTAAAGCGTTAATACAGGCACATCTTAGATATCATACACACTCTTCTAATCTTGGCATCTTATCCAGAACAATTTTGGGAAGAGGCCTATCATATTGCTATATATACTATTAATCATATTCCATCACCTACTATAGGTAACATTTCTCCTTACAAGCTCTTATATGATAGTGTTCCTAATTACAATCTAGTTTGAATCTTTATTATTGCATGTTTTATGCATCTTCTCTCTAATGAATGCACACCATTAGAATCTCGTGCTCGTCTATGTTGTTTCCTTGGATATGACATTGAGCATAAAGGGTATAGATGCTGGAATCCTATCTCAAATCGACGTTGTGTGTCTCTTCATCTTACCCTTTGGGAAAATGATATATTCTCGTCTCTTTGTCCTTTTTCATCCTCTCCAACTATTCGCTTATTCACTAATCATTTTACTAATTTATTTCCTAAAGATGACACACTGGAATCTTCCTTTTCGGAATTGTCCTCTCCTAATCTTGATGTGTCTCTAGTAATCCTACTTCGGTTGCTATTAACATGTTTGTGCCATTCATGGATTCTCCACCCTTAGACATATCTTCTTCTCTTGTTTGTCATTCCACTTGTGTAAGTCAAGCTTATGTTCGGCTTCATGATTTTAACTGTTATTCTACTATTGCTTCTTTTCACGAGTCTCACACATATAGAGAAGCTAGTAGTAATCCTCTTTGGTAGCAAGAAATGGTGAAATGAGTTGCAAGCGTTAGAAAAATCTCATACTTGGGATTTGGTTGATTTGCCTCTTGAAAAGTCGACTCTAGGTTCCAAATGGGTGTACAAGATCAAAATGAAGGTAGAAGGTGTGGTCAAATGCTACAAAGCTAGACTAGTGGCAAAAGCTTTACTCAAGAGTATAGCATTGATTGTGATGAGACATTTGCTCCAGCTGCACGTATTACTTTTGTTCTTAGCCTGCTTCCTATTGCTACTATCAAGCGATGATCTCTATTCCAAATGGATGTCAAAAATGTATTTCTTAATCAAGATCTTACTAAGGAAATTTATATGGAGCCTACTCTTGGATACACTCACACTTCTAATAAAGTGTGTTGTCTACACCAAGCATTATATAAACTAAAGCATGCTCATTGTGTATGGTATTTCGAGTTTAGTTCCACCATGGAACACTATGGATTTACATCTAGTCCCTATGACAATACTCTTTTTGTTCAACAAACATCTCATTTGTATAATACTCTTATATGTTGATGACCTAGTTTTACTGGCGATGATCGTAATGGTATTACGAAACTATAAAAGTATTTGAGTCAACATCTTGAAATGAAAGATCTTGAACGGCTCAATTATTTTTTTTTTGGGCTTGGAGGTTGCTTCAGATTCCTTTGGTTATTATCTTTCTTGAGAAAATATGCCATTGATCTCCTTTATTGAGCTGGACTTACTGATAACAAGATCACTATAACTCCCATTGAGACTAATGCCAAATTTGATGACAAAGATGAGACTCTTCTTTCAAATCCTATGCTTTATTGATTGCTAGTTGGCAGGCTTGTATGTCTCATCGTTACTCATCCTAACATTGCTAATGATGTTCATATTGTAAGTCAATTCATGCCTCGCCATGAATGACTCACTTTGCGGATGTTTTTCGAATTCTTCACTACGTCAAGGGTACCTTATGTCACAGTCTTCACTTTTCTACTAACTCAACCTTAGAGTTTACGACTTATTGTGATGCCAACTAGGCTAGTGATCCTCTTGATCGTCCCTCTACTACAAGCTACTGCTTCTTAGGAAACTCTCTTATTTCCTAGCAATAGACTACTATCCACTCGATCTATTACAGAAGCAGAATATCATGACCTTATTGATACAACATCATAATTAATATAGTTGTGGAGGTTATTATAAGACATGGGAGTCTCTCATGATGGTGCAATGATAATTTGTTGTGATAACTGGAGTGTTTTCCACATAGTACATAGCGATGTTTTCCATGGGCGTATCAAATATATTGAAATAGATTGTTTTTTCATACGCTTTCACATGCTTCATGGTATTGGTTGTCTTGTTTCCACTTCATTAGTTGATAGAGGCTAATATTTTCATTAAGGCACATCCACTTGGACGTTTTTTAGATATTTTCTCCAAACTCTAGCTGACCTCTTCTATGTCACCTTGAGTTTGAAAGGGGATGTTAGATATATTGTTAGAGATAGTATCTTCCTTAATTGATTCTAATTGATTGTAATTGATATTGTAATATCTTGTTATTTTACATAGTTATCTAGAACAGCCTATAAATAGGCAAATATACACAGACAAGTATACAAAAGTTCCATAGCCTAGCTTCCTACTAGCAACTCAGAATCTTCGATTCTCTTTTCCGCTTTATTTTAACTCAAATTAAACGTTATAAAATATTCTCAAATATTATCTCAAATATTATCAATTGACAATACTTCTGAATAAATGATAATATCTAGAAAATCAACGGACAGCCCAAGTTAGTTGGCCCTAGACGACTTCCTCATGAGTCGTCGCCACGATCAAATCACCAAAATAACTTTGACCTGTGACTTCAGATCAAACCCCACATGGAAGAGGCATGGATCATCCACAATCTACGCGCCATTATCGTCCAACCCTCTCTCTAGAAAGAAAACGTACGTAATGGAACAGCACCCACCGAGCTTTTTCTCAAATCAGATCTTGATAACCATGGAAAGCATCAAGATTTGTCGCTACCCACAAGATGATGATAGGCATCAATTCAATTCTTTAGGGCTTTTGTCAAACTTCGCTGAAGCTTCCCCGAGAATGATGAGTGCGAGATGAAGAAAATGACGCAATCCTCACCCACAAAAACGGATACAGATAAGCCCCATTCCATGCCTTATCTGATTACGTAGCACCCACCACAACGACTTTGTGCATCATCCCCACCAAAGTGAGTATTGTAGATGCTCTACATGTAGGATGGCTAGTAATAATCGAACCATCACATCAGTTATTTCCAATAGAAAATTAGCCAGGAAGACTAAATTGGAATTTCACATAAAAATTTATCATTGAATTGGCAAACTTGAAAAGTTTATGACTTAATTGGCATCTATACTATAGATTCAGGACTAATTGGTTAATTTTCCCAAATAATAAGTATTCACACCTTTCCTTAATTATTTTGCTTGGAAATGTTAAGAGTACTGAAGACTGATTTAGTAAACAGGGAAAGAGAAGCGAGAGTAGTGATACAATGGGACAGATTTCATTTAAATGCTCCACTATCACTAATTCTAGGAATCCCGTATAGATTATGACTCTGTATCCAACTAGTTCTCCTTCGAATATCTAATTTTAGCATTTTTTTTATCTTCTCCTTTTATATCTTAGTCTTCATAAAATATTGTATAGCCCAGGAAAGTATGAAAGTACAATCAGTGTTATCATTTCGAAGTACCACACAGGGAAGTCTAAAAGATAAGACGAGAGTACATTGAAGAAAATTTGCAGCCGGTGTCGATGCCATGCATGCGTTAGTGTATGCGCGTGTTCTTAAGTCATACACTTACGCATGCATGCACATCAGCTTTGACCAGATGAAAACCCATTGTTTCTTTCTTTCTTTTGAAACCACGACTTCTAACTCGAGATGATTATTGTCTTGATAATTTCTGCTTTATGATCACATAAAACGAAAGGAGAAACGGTAGAAATTCGATAGTTGTGATCATGGGGAAAAAAAAACTCCCCGAAAGTCTTTTTATGCATCTCCGGGATTGTGTGTCATTTTGGATGGAAAAGCAAGGGTATTGGGTCTTGGAAATGCAATGGAGGTTTGCATCCATATAGGGCGAAACTCCTTAGTGCGTTGCTTATCTATATTAATTAGTATAATGGGTCCATTAAAAGAAGGAAGTCAGACAAATGTAAAACTGTTGAAACATTAAATATAGTCTGTGACTATTAGCAACCTAAAAATGTCAACTTTGATGTCAATTTTATAAGAATTGATGCCATTAACTATACACATCACCTATGGTTTTATGGCTTTGATGAGAAAGTGCTAAACCCATTGAGACGAAGAGTAATCTTTTAAGTCGGGCTGTAGTCAACTAAACAAAGGTCAAGGCCGATTATGAATATTGACAGATTAATAGATTATGTTGGGTGTCACTAAGGAAGCGGTAAAAGGTATGTTGACGAGCATATGCAATATGATATTCACTATAAATACAGTAAGTGGTTAAACGTCGACAATGATTGTGAGAAGCCAACGGGATTAAGTGGACAAGGTGGGAATAGTCCAGCCGATGTTGGTCAAATCAATGTCGATGGAATTGAGAAACATTAATATCAACTCAAATAAAGGGCTGTAGTCAACTAAACAAATGGCTGCTAGTGCAGGGCAGTGAGGCTTGCCCACGTCGGATATGGTGAGGGTCAAGCCTCGCTAGCCATGGGCGAGGCTCGACCTTGCCAGATCCAGTGAGGTCTAGCCTTGCACCTCGCCCAACCTCTGGCAAGGTTAGCTCAAGGCTACGCAATGTGAAGGTGGCCTTGCTAGAAGCAAGGTGAGGGCGAGTCTCATCGCCTAGTGTGAGGTAGCTCTCGTGGCCTAGGCAGCCTCGAGCTATCCTCATCAAAGGCTGGGTGAGGCTCAACCTCGTTGCCCGGTGCGAGTAGCCCTTGTGGCCTCTAGTGAGGACTCAAGCCTCACTAGTGGCCGTGAGGCTCACCAACCGTTGCCTTTGGCCAATCCCTAAGGTCTGGCGACCGACTGGAGGAAGGAGAAGGAAAAAAGAATAAAAAAGAATATATTTTTAAAAATATATAAAAATATTATTAAAAATTGTTCACATCAATACTAGCCGTACCACATCAGTCGACCAGTGCACAGTTAGTAAAATCAGGCCAAAATTAGCCGAAAGGACTAACTTGGCACCAAATCAAAACATTTAAGATTAAATTGGCACTAATAAAAGGTCTACAAAAGGTTTAGGACCTTTTCGATGCTTTGCCCATCTTATACAAATTTTAAAAAATGAATCGGTGTGTACCAATTGGTAGCATTGACTTAGAGGATTGCAGCTCACCGTTCAATTAAGCATACCAAATCATTTGTAAGATTTACTGGAATGAGCAGAAGAATTTAGGACTAGAGTGTTGGATCCACAAAAGATGTAAGATTCCCTTTTAACCTTTCCTGTCACAAGAGAGATAATATTAACTCCTTGACTCCCCTCTAACTCCTTCGGGTCAAAGAGACTAATTGGAACATGATGCCATCTGCCCCCATTTCATACTCTCAATCACGCGGAGTATATATAAAGTGATGGGTGTAATTCTTCTAACTTGGGAATTGTACCCTCAGCAAATCAAGGAGAACTTCACGCTGAGTCCATCTTCACCGGTTTACACGCCTCGTTTACTTAATTTTTTTCTAGAGATGGACACATGCCATGATTCACGACGTAATATGTTGCATGCGAGTGTACGCCCAAAATTTAGAGACCCTAACTTGTGTTTCACGCTAGTTTGTTCCGGTCAAATTGAATGCGTTGTCGAAGCACATGACCCCAAGAAAACATGCAAATATATAGATTTATATTCAGAGATCAAATAGGACCCTCTTTGAAACACGCTTTTCGATCAAGCAAACTCTTTTGATCGGGGGATTAATGCGTTTATTATTTTAGCAAAAATTGCTTAATGGGAAGTTAGCTGAAGGCACAAAATTCATTGACGTGCGGGACTCCTCATCGTGCGTGGGTGAAGATTGAGATGGCACCTCTTGGGTCGTCAGATTATAAAAAGACAAAAAGGATTTCCAAGTGGATAATAAGAATTTATCTCCCTATAGTCAGCTAAGAAGCATTGACCTCTTTGAGAGCTCTCGTGTCGTGTCTGACACTTCGACATGTATCCAACACGTTCTAACACGTGGTCAACGAGTGTCAGAAAATCTAACACATGGTCAACTCTCCCCGACACACTCCGACACGTGAGTCCGGAATTTGGACACGCAATTCTGACACACACAAGATGCATTTTAAAAAGTTTCAATACTTGAGGGGTCAAAATGTAAATATATGAAAAAAGAAAAAAAGGGTAAGGATCTTGGCTGGGGTTACTACCATTGCCATTGAAGTGGGGCCGGTGAGGTGAGGTCCTAGGTGGCAGAGGGGGGCGGCCCTTGTCGGCCCAGGCAAGGCCATCACCGGCCAGGCAAGAGTTGGCAAGTCTCGCGCAACTCTAGGCAATGCCTCAGCTAAGGCTCGGGCAAGGCTTGCCTAAATCTGGGCGATGCCACACCCTCGCCAGGCTTAGTGAGGGTCGTCAGCCCTCACCTGGACCGACGACCTTGGTGGGCCCTTTTGATGATGGCAACAGTAGCGGCGGTGGCATGCCCAACCGCTGCAACGACCCTTTATTTTTTTTTTCCATTTTTTTTTAAGAAATATTTTACCCTTTTCCAATTTTGTTTCTTTAATCTTATTTAAATAAAAAATGAATAAAAAATTCCACGTACGATAAACAAATTAATTTTAAAATACCACAGGATCTGTAGTGCACATATCCTCAAATTTAATAGTGAAATGTGGATTGCTTATTTTTTCCCTCCAAGTTTTATGAATTATTGCAATGAAAAGTAGTTGAATTTGTCAAATTAATGTTGGATTAATGTTTTTAGCGTAAATTAATTCTAGGCTCTTTTTATTATTATATGTTTATTTGTGAGTTTATATATAAAAATATATTCAATATATAACGTGTCGGAATTTTCTATTTTTTTTTATAAATGACGTGTCGACGTGTTGTGTCTTGTCATATTGCATATCGTGTGTCCATGTCAATACTACATAGATACTTAGTATTGACAACGCTAGAATTCAAACGCGGAGGGGTGCAGGGGTCAACGTGCTCAAATGATTTACTTAACAATTATTACAGTGTGTAGAGAAAATATTGGTTATAATGGATAAATAAAAGAGTGAAATAGTTTATGTTATTTTACTCTTGCTGATATAAAATAACTAAAGGGCACTACAATAATTTGAGTCAGTGGAGCAATTTATAATCATTTTGAAATTTCATCCTTTTCAAATAGAAGAAATTAGCTATAATGTTAGTGTTTCACTTCAAAAAGTTTAGTTTCATCGATGGTCTTGTACTGTTAGCTCTGTACATGTTATGTACATGTTATAGATTACCATATTAAGAGAGGATTCTCAAGTTTCAACCCAACCACCAACGGGTCTTAGTTTTTCTTCTAAAAGCATATAAAATAGGGGTTCCTATATTTCCAGATTATAGTGCTCTTTGATACTATGTTGGATAGGGGTGATTGGAAATGAAAAAAATGGGATTGTGAGGTACTTAAGAAAGAAAAGGAGAGAAAGGATTTGAAGGACGCGAGGGAAAAGAGAGGGCAGAGATGCATTCATTATATCTTTTATGTATTTAGGGCTTGCCTAGGCTTATACTTTTTTGCCATCCGCTTAATCTAAATCTTGCGACTTACGCACTTTGACTTATTTTCAAATCTGAAACTCCCAAAACTTACACTCAAGTATTGATACACAACTTCATATGTAATTTGATCATACTTTTCTAAAATTTAAATAATATTCAAATTTTGGCGGGAAAGCAAAAAAAAAAAAAAAAAGATTACATTATGCTTTTTTTGGAATGCAAAACATGACCTTTTACAAAATAGTTGACTTTACCAACCTCTTCTAATCCTTTCACTTCGTTTCTTTAACTTCATCCAAACAAGAACGTGTTCTTTAACAAACCTTCCTCTTGAAATTTGGCAAGTCACTCGCTATCAGTTTAGGTAGGATTAACATGAACTAGGTTACGTATTATAAATTCTTCCTTTGTGAGGCTAGATTTTTTTTATTTTTTTATTTTTTTGGTCCATGGAATATAGTTTTGTATTTGTATTTCCAATCATTCCGGTTGTTTATGTTAATAATTGGTCCCACACGGCATACAGACATCTATGAAATAACATAGACGACGGAGGATCTCGGGGATCGACTTGCTTCATCTTGACTTAATTGGCAGATTGAACGGTTCCATGGGTTCTCCTCTTGATATACTATCAAAGAGGACGAGGAAAGAAAAAGAGACACGAGATAGCATTAGGGTTGAGAATATCGGACTGACTGAATCGAGAACCACTCAAACCAAACCGGACATGCCGGTTTGGTTCGATTCCCTGGGCGTCGGTCTGGTTTCTGGTTCCATAAAAATGGAACCTTTGATTTTTGGTCCGGTCCAGCTCCCCCTCCCCCTAGGAACCAAAAATTGGACCGACTCTTTTTTTAAATATATATATTTTATTTCTTGAAAATAGCAATAAAACTTAAATAGTAACAATTCTAGTATTTCTTTTAAAAAAAATTAACTTTTTTTGGCTAAATGACCGGTTCTATTGGACCGAACCAAACCGAACCAGATTCCCGATCCCAAGACCGTCCGATCGGTCCTCAATCCCAAAAATTGGGAACCGGTCTTCCTGATCTGATTCCCGATTTTTAGGTGGAACCGGATTGAACCGGGAACCGATCATCCTTAGATATCATCTCTAGTACATGCATATTTGGTCTGATGTTCGCTTGATCTGACGACGGTTCATGTTCACTGAATGCACTTGAACTCGAAACCGTCAATAATAGCTCGATGAGAATGTACCGTGAAGAACAATCTATATTTGGAAAGATCTTTGTCCCTCCCACTTTTCTTAGGCTTATAGCTTCTCACAGGATGACCCTGACAACTACCTTATTCCCTCCATTTGAGACGACAAGCTTCAGAAAAACTGAAAGCTAATGGAAGCAAGAAAGAAAGAAAGCGAGGACCCTTTTATACTTGCATGAAACACAAGGATATAATAAAATTCTGAGGGAAACAAGATAGCGAGACTTACGATATCGCCGCGTGAGATCTTCAACCTCGTCAGAGCGGAGGCGAGTTTCAAACACCTTTCATGGGTCTGTCTCCATGTGTACCTCGTATTGCCGAAGACAATGGAAACCTTGTCGCTATAGACGAAAGCTGCTCTCTCTAAGAAGCTTATGGGAGTCAAAGGCACGTAGTTCGCAGGGCCCTGGAGCAAACCTTCCATGATCTTTCTCTATACGTGTGTTAGGGGTCTCTAGCTTGCGAGACAAGTGAGCATGGTCATATGCATCCGCATAGAGAATTTATATCGCTGAACCTAGCAAACGAATATCCGAGTTGGACCAATTTCCATATATATAAAAGGCTAAGAAAGAAGCGGGAATCACTGCGAGAATTGTACTGGAGGGAGAAATAATGCACTAATGAAGGCCTTTTAAGGATAGGCGTGTTGGATACCTCTCAAAATATCTTGCATAAAATAAGCTGCTAATCTCTGTAATGAAGTTTGCATATCGATCTTAATGTGCATGTTTATGTCACAGAGAGAGAGAGAGAGAGAGAGAGAGAGAGAGAGAGAGAGAGAGAGGAGGGAGGGAGGGAGGGAGGGAGGGAGGGAGAGGGAAGGAAGGAAGGAGCCAGGAAACAGCAACAACGTGGACGAATATGGAGTACGACGAACAAAAGAACACAATTAAACTTCATCACATTGTTGTAGATGGTTCTAGATGGATATTTGACGAAGTATCATTAATTTAATGTTATGATAAGAATAACTCAAAACAGATCTTGATAGATATGACCAATCAAAGTTAAAAATGCTCTAAATTTCTATAATTTTTAAGTAATCATGCGACAGGTCAAAGGTCTCCCTTATTGGGCCTTTATCATTGTCGAGTAGTGGAAAGTTTGGAAAATGACAAATCAAGGACATGGCATGAGTGCGATAACAGTTTATTGTGGGATAATTACCAAAAAGAAAAAAGTCCTAGATCTATTGTACAAATGCCAATACCAAAATCTTTTAATTCATCCAATTGAGTATTTTTGACAATTTGCCAATGTAGCAATTCTGGCTAATTTTAGTTGGCAATCACAAGCATGGACAAATTTATTTATAATTTTTCTAAATTTTTTTAACTTTTTTTTCCTCCTTGGTCGCCATTGCCAACAATTGACCATAGAGGAGGGTCGGCGAGGGTTGACCTCACTAGCCTTGAGCTCTAGAGGCTTGACCTCACCATCAAGCTAGGGTGAGCCTTGCCCGAGGCCAGTCGTCTACCATCGCTGAAGCTCGGTGACAATTGGAGGAAGAATGAAAAAAAAAATCAAAAAAATTATATATTTTGAAAAAAAAATTAAAAAAATCAAAGAAATCGTCTATGTCAACACCCGCTGTCCTTCATTGTAGATTGTCAAAATGTTTAGGTTATAGTTGATCAAATTGAAGGGTTTAGGATTGATTTGGCATCCTTACAATACGTTTAGGAGTTTACTTTTATGTAATTTTCCCAAAGCAAGATGAGAACGTGTTGTTGACTTCTTATATAACCATTTCACCCTCTACTCAATTAAGGGTAGAGGAAAAAGTTGTCCTTAAAAATACAAGTCAACATGATGTGAATGTCGAGGGGTCAGGGTCGAAATTCATAAGTGAACAAAGAATATATAAAAATTTTCACTTCCATTCCTTCTACTTGTACGCGGTTGCTGAAAATTTTGCGCTTGATTTCTTTTGTAAGACAAAGCTCCTTCGAGAATGGTCGCCGTAGCGAATGCGGCATGCTGATGTTCCAAGTGAAACTTTCTTCGATATCCATTAAAATGATGAATGGCGATACGACTATAAGTTTGACAATGAGCAATTTAAACGTGTATTTGTTTTGACTCAAGTATTAAAAACTTATTTTCTCTACATCCCATCAAAATGGAAAAAGAGAAAATTCCACTTGACATTAAATGTCAATCAAGATTTTCTTAAAGATTGAGATATTCAAATTCAACTAGAATTAGGAGCTCAAATGGTACAAGAAGACTCAGCCAGTCTTAACCTAGAGGTGAGTAGATTTGGCATGAGGGCTCGGGTAGGATCCACATGGGCTCGAGCTTTTCCATAACCACGACATGCTTGTCCCGAGACGAACTTGCGAGCCTAGCCTAGTGCTTAAGTGCACCTAATATGAGAAAGCATGGGTGCGTATATTTTTGGATTTTTTTTTTCAGCTGAAGAAGACATAAATATAACTGGAAAAGTAATTTAAAAAGACAAAAAATAAAAGGCAACGTAACTTTGTATGTACTTAGTTTGTAATTCTGGACACAGGCATGGAGATCGGACTATACGAAGATCCATGAAACATTTTTCAAGTTTTGTGAACCAATTAAGCTTAGGCATTTGGCCTATGCAACTCACTCAAAGCTATTTGTATGTAATTTGTAAGATTTGAACAAATGATTTTCATCTCCTAATTTGGAAATTCCCAAACACCCCTACCAAATGTGCCACCCCTCAAAGGCAGAGAGCCCGGCCTCATTCCAGATTTGTTAAAAGTTCTATTTTGAAAGCTATTTTTGTTAGAGAAACTTGGAGACCTTTTGAGAGCGTCCTCCAAGAGAATTATGAGCGAGTGAATACTCTCCTCTTTTATAATTGATTATTGCACAATTGGGTGTTTTTATGATAGGGAAACACTTGAATGTGAGCATTATGAATGATTGTACTCTTCTCTGTCATTTATAGTAAAACCACCTGATTGATCTTTTTTTAGGTCAGGCACATCACCAAACCACATGAATTCTGTGTTCATCTATTATTTCCAAAATTCATTTCTTACTCGAAAAGTTTCATTTACTCGTTCCAACGCCTTAGTCGCACTTTTAATAGTTCATCCTTCTCGAATATGACTTGGTAAAAAGGAAATTTTCGTCCTTGGTGACGGTGGCCAGAGTCCATGGACTAAAAAAAGATGCACTCAAACTTCCAAGTTTGCTCGAATCAACTCCGGGATCCGTGAATCTTTCTAGGTCAGGCACACCACCAAACCACATGAATTCTGTGTTCATCTATTATTTCCAAAATTCATTTCTTACTCGAAAAGTTTCATTTACTCGTTCCAATGCCTTAGTCGCACTTTTAATAGTTCATCCTTCTCGATTATGACTTGGTAAAAAGGAAATTTTCGTCCTTGGTGACGGTGGCCAGAGTCCATGGACTAAAAAAAGATGCACTCAAACTTCCAAGTTTGCTCGAATCAACTCCGGGATCCGTGAATCTTTCTAGGAACGCGTGATATCTCAATCGACCAGTCTTCCGCGTGCTGCGTTTCCCCCCTTGTACAAAAGTCGGACTTTGCAACTCCGTCGTGAGACCCAATAGTTGCATCTGCTGCAGAGTTTTTTAAAAGATCCTAATTCCTACTCCTGATCCAATACAGCGTGTTCGTCAGACCCATTCCAATAGCAACGTGCTTCGATCGTCTCTTTGTCCTTCAAATCAAAAATATCATATAGGTCAAAGTTTCTACGCAGAAATCATTTGATATTTCCTTCAATTCTGATCGCATGCATTCCCATCATGTGTCAAAGCATCTTTTTTGTATTTTAGTAAATGGTAAGAAATATAGTAACTTAAGCCAAAGAGAAGCAAGAAGCTACACAACAAAAACTCAGCACCAAGAACTTACACTCACGAAGACAAGAATAGTCAAAGTGAGTGGAAGGGTGCCAAGGTAAAACAAGACCACCTGTACAGGAGCAGAGGAAAGTCAAAACAGCAGCAAAAGCAAACCAAACGGCCTAAATAGGGAGCAAAAAGAACAAAGACCCCAACAACAACACAAGTATAGCAAGGAACCCGACGGTAGGATTGGTAGGTGAGTATAAAAGCCACGCCGAAGAGGCTCCTAAATCCGAAACAGCATCTTCAGGGCTCGGCTGCAAAGACCAATAGAACCGCCGAATCGAAGAGGGTGTGATAGAACCCCCTGCTCCAAAAGGTCTATTGGTCGACAGATAGATCAGTCCGCCAAAATGGAAAGGTTTATAGACCAACAATGCAGTAATCTACAATTCGTGGTGTTGGAAGGGACATGGTTAAAAGACAATGCTTTGTCTCTAACAACCTTCTCCAATTGCAACTTCATAGCTGGGAGGGATGGTGGCCTCCCCCTGAAGAGAATATTATTTCGCTCCTTCCAAATGATGTAGCATACAGCTACAAAAGCAAACCGGCCAAGGGTGGAACGGAAAGAATTCCCAGACAAATACTTGATCGCCCAGTGCAGGTTATCCACCCAAGATTTGTTCGTCCAAGCAAAATTGAATCTAGAAGCCCAAAAGGTGGCTAGAGCAGCAGGAATGGAACGCCCAAAAAATAGATGGTCGACCGAGTCCGGACGACAAGAACGAAAAGCACAATTCACAGCTGGGATACGGCCATAGGTAAGAAGCAAAACCTATGTCGATAGCCTGTTTCTAGTGATCAACCAAAGTAGGAATTGATATTGGGGAATCAGCGCTTTGTTCCAAATGAAAGGAGCCCATTGCAATTTCTGGCCTCTTGGCCAAATAGCCTCCCCGCCGAAGCAACAGAGAAGGTGCCAGACGGGTTACCCAACCAAAGGAAACGATCAGGTTCATAATTGAGCTCCGGGAAGGGGTCATCCCAAGTGGCACTAACATTCAACACCCTAGAAGTATGCTCTGGGAATGCTAAAAAGTCAGCCATGGATGCTCCTTTAGGGAGCCGCGAATGGTAGATCTCAGTATTAGAGAACAACAAGTTAAGCGGCCCTTTGGGATGCCAACTATCAAACCAGAAGGAAACCGAGGTACCATCTCCCACACGCCAGCTAGAAGACCTATGGAAGTCACCTCTAAGATCAAGGATTTTCTTCCAAGACCAAGAACAAAAAGTGGGTTTGGATGCCAACCAGAAGTGGACATTCTTTAGGAACACAGAGTGTATCCACCTGCACCAAAGAGATTTCTTGTCCGTAAATAGTAGCTATATGTGCTTAAGCATTGCTGCAGTGTCATTTAAAAGTTTAAGACAATGAGTAATAAGCTAACTGTGATATATTAATGCTTTAATTTATGCCACATCCCTGATATGGAACTTCTTTTGAATAACATTTTCACATTTTCACCTCAACAAATCTCCCATCACCTATGAGCTTTTTGTATTTGGACCGTTCCCTCCTCAATGCATGTATCCTTCCACACCTGCATTATCTTGACTCGGATCTCCATCTTAGCCCAACCAAGTTTGGTGGGAGCACAACATTTGACTTGACTCATCCTCAATTGCCTTGGTGCGACCAGGCTCAACATAAATGCGATTGCAACCTCGATCGGAGTTACATATGAGATTATTTTCCTTGAGGTCTTTGCCTAACGGCAATCAGCACATGTTAGGCCCACCACGTACCCTCCAAATTTTACAATTCCTTTCCTTGAGATATACCTATCTTGGAACTCACTACTTATTTCCATATTTACTAATCAATATAAGACATATTCTTAACTATTATCAAGGATCCACTCTCTCTTGTCGAATTAGTAGACACACATTGTCTTAGAATTAAGAGTCATCTTGTCCCACATCGAAATGATATAAGTGTGCACATGGATGAGATTTAGTACTAATCGACAATCATTATTTTTTATTTATTGAAAAATTCAGATTTATTTTTATAAAAATTAACTATAGCATTGCGACTGTTCATAAAGAAGTTATCGTTATATTTTTATTTATTATTTATTTAATTCCAAAATTTTGATATATCTTTTCAACGTAACATTTCAGAAGGGTTGCCTCTGTTCAAAAGACACAGATAAGTACATTAGTTTTTGGGATTAATTTTGATAAAGTCTTTTTGAGTATTCTTCTCAAAGAACAATAGCCGTCATTTTTAATTATTTCCCTTGAGAGACATTGGAGAAATACTAGTATTGTTATCTAGTATTCTCATTAAGGCTCTATTGTATTTTGGAGGAAATTTGTCGTTGATCATTAGTAATATTGTGTAGCAAATAATTCATTGAAGAAAGTGATATAATGTCTCAAAGTCTGACTTCATTATTCTTCCCAATCATTTGTTAATTTTTCCTAACAATTTTAAGGAGTTATTTGTGCAATAATGGAGTCAAAGTAGAAGGAAGTACAGGCCCATGGTGGCTCATGATCGGGCAATCCTCGAGATGCCGTTCATCGGTCGCGGATCTTTCTCTTCTCTTCCCCCTCATGACGTGCCTCTCAGATGAAAAATGTTAAAAGAAAAGTGAGTCAAATGAGGGAAATCGAATTTCTTCATTCGCTTCAAATTCTTCAACAATCGTTTTTTTCAAGGTTTTGCTATGAATAAATGTATGTCTTCATCTTTCTTATCGTGAAAATCATGAAGATCAAAGATCCCTATTTTTGAATTTCCACATGAAGAATTACATTATCGCCTATAGTTGGTATCAAAGGTAAGTTTAGGATCTCATGATTTTTCCGATTATTGGAATATGTATGGTTTATGGATAAAGGATTCATCGAACAATGTTGGTCCTTTTCTTGTTATTTGCCTATTGTTGAAACGTTCGGAGGGTTTCACATAAGGAAACTTGAAAGGTGAAAGGCACGGCAAAAGCGTGATGGAAACGGGACGAAAAACGGAGAAATTCGGCAAAGAGGCACATGCTCCATGTGACCGCTAGAGGTTAGGCACATGCAAACACGTGCCTATGCGGGGTTTCAGCATGTGCGCGGCACACGCCTGTGGGCCTTGTCCTGCGAATTACATTTCTGCCCCCTATCCGTTTATTTGCAATTCTGCCCATTAGTTGTTTATTTACAATTTTGTTTGTCACTACGATGATTATTTATGATCCTACACGTTTGCTGTATAATTACGATTATGCTTAACTGGTTATTTACCATTTTTCCCTTGGATGTGATTTTATAGTTTTGGGCTTAGGCATTAATTTACAGTTTTGCCATTGCATGCAATTTGGTGAAGTGGATACTATCCTGGGTATTAAAATTAAAATACAGTGGGAATTATTCTTTGAGCCAGAGTGATTACGTTGAAAAAGTTTAAAATAAATTTTAACATCTTGGTTTCAAGGAAATAAGTACTCCATTTGATTTCAGTATTAAATCAATTATAATACTGATAGAGCAATAGCACAGTTTGGATATGTGAGTGCTATAAGGTTTTGTAATGTATATGATACATTATATTAGACCTAATATTGCTTATTCCGTGTGCAAATTGAGTAGGTATAATAGTAATCCAAGTATGGAACATTGGAAAACAATTACTAGAATTTTTTGTTATTATAAGAGAACTAAAAGTTTAGGATTGTTCCATAATGATTATCCAACTGTATTAGAAGTATGCACTGATGCTAGTTAAATTACAAGTGTGGGTGATAAACATTCCACTTCTGTATGGATTTTCACACTAGGTGAGGTACTATATTGATGCAAGTCAAGGGTAGGCTTTCTCAAACAGTAGGATCGGGAGAGTTACTCACACACGGGAAACAAGACGAACATAAATTTCAGCATTACGCAAGCTCAAGAGAACAGTCGTATCTTTGTCAATACAAATCAGTTCGACCTGATTCCAAAGCCAAATGAACAAAGATTTTTGGATCTACAATTTCCCTGTTTTGGGTTTTCTAAAATAAGCACTGTAAGATGGTCGAATTTGGGATGGAAGTGGGTAAAAATAATGAACAGAACAGGAAAAGATAGAAACTTCATTGGTTGCTCTTCTAGGCCTCCAAGGAAGTTGAGAGGGCACCATTTTCTTTTAGATCAATAACTGCAACTCTTCAAGGATGCAGATTTTGAAAAGCTCTGACTCTTCAAGGACGGAGTGAAAACTCTTCTAGGTTTTCAAGGATATGAACTCTGCAAGGTTCACGATACTTGCTTGAAAGTAAAGTTTTCATTTATCAAAAGTCGTCTATCTTATACAAGGAATTGGATGGCTTATATCGTCAAAGAAATAAAGACAAAGCATTGAAACTAGGAAAACATTGAATCTAGAAAGTCAAAACCGAGAAATTTAAAAGCATTAAAGAACTCTGAAACTAGAAAAAAAAAAAAAAGTAAAGAGCAAAGAAACTAAAAACTAGTAAAAGCATAATGTCTTCATGGCTCCCAAGGTGTCTTCTTTCAAGCTTCCAGGATGGACTCAAGATATCGATACGGCTTCTCAGTTGAATCGACAACTTCATCAACAATCAACTACTTCATTGATAAGAGGTTTCGTCGAGCTTGAATGCGGGCCAATCTTCTTGGTCGAGAGAGATGTTCTTCAATGCAGGCTGCATCATATATCTTGGGAGAGTAAGAAATAAACATATATAACTCACTCAACGATGGATCTGAATTCATTACTTTAGCAATTACAAACAAAGAAGCTGAATAGAATAGGAATTTGTTGTTAGATATCAAATTATGGCCTAGTCCTATGCCACCTATTTTTATTCGTTGTGATAGTCATGCTGCTTTTGCAATAATTTATAGTAGCACTTATAATGATAAATCTAAACATATTAGTCTAAGATATGAGTATATAAGATAAATGATTAAAGATAGTACCATAACAAATGTTTACGTGAGGTCAAGTAAGAATCTAGCTAATCCCTTGACAAGGGCTTTACCAAGTGACATGGTAAATATGACCTTATAAGAAATGGGGTTGAAACCCTTTATTTAAAATCACCAGTAATAGTAACCCGACCCTTTTTTAAAATTACTAGTTACAAGTTTTAATGGGTAAAAATAAGTTATTGAAAGTGATTGTTTAATAATCACATTAGCCTTGATATGTTTGTTATATTTTGTAGTCTGAATTGAATTTTTAATGAAGTATAACACAAGTTAGTAAAATGTTATTAGTAACAGAAAGATATGGTAAATACTTTACTTATATGAGCTTAAAAGTGATGCCTCTTTTTACGAAAGTTAGAATTGCATTTTAAAGAGCTCATGAAGTAGGTACAAGCACAAGGCCATAATAATGCTAAGTAAATTAGAACATGTCACTAAAACAAGAGACTAGTATATGTGTGGTATGTTCAATTCTATTATTTAAAGTACAAAGTTAAAGCTGAGCCATTTGTTAATTTTATAGAGTTTTGAACTATTTGCACTAAATAAATGTTTAATTTGAAAGAGACCTTTATCTATGTATATTAATCTCATGGAAATTTTGGCGGTATATTTTTAACTTTTTATTTATGTTTTTGTTTTACAAACAAAATGGGGGATTGTTGGTATTTTGTTTGTAAATAAATTAAGAGGTGCCTTTTCCGACATAAAAAAAACAATGTGAGTGTGCACATGGACGAGATTTGACACTAATTAATAATCATTATTTTTTTATTTATTGAAAAATTCATATTTTAAAAAATAACCATAGCATCTTGTTGAAATAGTACGACTGTTCATAGAGGAGTTACGATTCTTTTTTATTTATTATTCATTTAATTCCAAATTTTTATATGTCTTTTCAACGTAATGTTTGAAAGTACCTTTTCATTTTGCAACCTTTTTAGAAGGGTTGCTTCTCTTCAAAATACAGAGATAAGTACGTTAGTTTTTAGGGTCAATTTTTATAAAGTATTTTCGAGTTTTCTTTTCAAAAAACAACGGCCATTATTTTCAATTGTTTCTCTTGAGATATTATGGAGAAATACTAAAATCGTTATCTAGTATTTTCATTAAAACATTATTGTGTTCTAGATGAAATTTGCCAGTTATTGTTAGTAACGTTGTGAGGTAAATAATTCCTTAAAGAAAATAATATCATGCCTCAAAATCTGACTCCATTCTTCTTCCCAATGATTGGTCATATTTTTCCCAACACATTTAATAAGGTCCAATAAATCTCTAGTTTCCATTTTAGCTCATCTAAAATCCATGATCCACTAGTCTCTAGTTGAATCGGTAGACACAAAATGTAGCATGACTCCCCCCTATTAGCTCATGGGACATCCATGTCCCTCTCCGATCTCTCCGCTTTCTTTGGCTTTAGGTAGTTATTTGTAATTCGCCCTCTTTTTTACAATTGTAGCATCTAAGGGCCTCTTTGTTAACTGGCTAAATAGTAATTGATTCTATTCTTTTGTTTCCCTAAAAAAAAAAAAAACAGAAATTCATTTGGTAACCTTTTTCTTCCCGGGAACAAATTTGTTCTTGAAAATAGATTTGGAACAGACTAAAGAAATAGAGAAAAGTTGCTTCCTAGGGACTATTCTAGATTCAAGCTAATTTTTTTTTCTCTTTTATTTTCTTTTATTTTCTCTTCTTCTTCCTCATTGCGGATTGTCGACCACGGTGATGGCCAATGATTGGCTAGGCGAGATTTGGCAACCTCGCCATAGCATCCCCAAGCCAAGGCGAAATCTAGCGAGGCTCGACCTTACTGGTGGCTAGGCGAGTAGGTCGGCCTCGGCCAAATTTGGGGAGGCCTACCTTGTATCGGTTGGGTGAGGTCAAGCCTCACCAAGCCTCACCGGACTTCACCCTAGCTTGGGGAGGCTTTAGCGAGGTTGCTAGACCTTGTGTAGCCGATCAACGGCCACTACCATTGCCATGGCTAGCAATTGGCTAGAGAAGAAGAAGAGGAATGGAAAAAGGAAAAGAAAAAAGAGAGAAAAGAGAAAAATATAATAAAATTATTTAAAAAATAAAAGAAATTCTAATTTACAAAAGAATTTGAGATTTTACCAAATATATTTCTATCCCGGGAATGGAAGTTTAAATAGTTACCAAGCACTTTCAAATGCTCAGAAACTTATCCAAAAAACAGAATAAAAAATAATCATTTCTAAACATAAATTGTTCTCGAGAACATAATGATTATCAAATGTATCCTCAAAGACCTTTCCTTCGCTCTAGTCATTACGTCCATCACCTTGAAGTTCCTAGGTCTAACCATCAGATCCTTAGCGCCACTTCTTTGATCGTTGCCTTGCAGTTTCTTCTGCCATTCATTCGAGAACAATGCATACTCCACTTTCTCTACAGACATAATCTCACACCCTCTCATAAGAGAATCACAAAAGTGATCAAAAGAATGGAGCAACGAACAATCATTGCAAGCGTAGACTAAACCAAAATGATTCCAACGAGAAATAAATTAAAGTAAACCAGACATGGTGGATTTATGTGGTTTGGGAGTGGGGCAAAGAATCAAGAAAGTCATAAGCATATTAAATTAATACTAATTTAGTTCTAAACATTTTGATCAAATCAATTTAGTCATATACATTTTCACATTGGTATCAATTGAATTTATTTAGCCAATTTAAACCGAAATTGCTAACGTGAACACCGGCCGTCCTAGACGATATGACTAATGCAAACATTTTATTTGGTTTTTATACTTTTACCTTTTCTTTTCTCCTTATTTCCCTCCGCCAATCACCACCTCCATGATGGCTAGTAGAGGTTGTTGGCCGTCGGCAAGGGAAAGGGTCGGGATACCCTTGTCGCCTTGTCGGGCTTTGGCGAGGATGCCCTTGCCAGATTTAATGAGGGGACTCACTCAGTGCTCGCCAAAGGTTGGCAAGGCCCTTTGCCATCTACGTGAGGCCACCCTGTTAGATCTAGCAAGGGGACTAGCTCTCACCAGAGGACGACCTCTAGCGATGACGAAGGGCCTTGCCTAGCCCTAGCCGGATCTAGCAAAGGGTGGCCTTATCCAACCCTCATTGATGGCCGGTGACTTGTGCTGGCCATCGCAAAAGTTGGTGATTGGTTGAGGGAAAAAAGGAAGAAAAAAAAAGAATAAAAGAAAAACAAAATAAAAAAATTGAAAAAAAAATTAAACATAAATAAAATGTTCATGTCAGTGCCAAACCGTGCGTCATAGGACAATTAGAGTTCATGTCAGCAATTTTCAGCTTAAATTGGCTAGATGAACTCAATTGGTACAATTGTGAAAAAGTTTATAACTAAGTTGGCCTACTTGGAAGGTTTATGATCGAATTGTACTAACGCATTAAATTTAGGGCCTTTTTGGTACTTCTCCCTTTGGTAGTGTGCCTAAACTTGGTATGATAAATTTACATGATTTGACGGTGTGCCTGTCATGGGGAAAGACCGATGAAATGGGTCTCCTATAATCGACCAAAACAGATTACGATAGCTCAATCACATTCACACACTAGTGTGTCCCGAGCTGGATTACACTCAAGTAATGCTCCACAAGGACCAATCAAAAGAAATCTCTCACAAAAGGTTTCTCTTAGTGGCTTTCTAAAAGTATCTATGGGCTTGGCTTGGCGTAATGAGCAAAATAGGTCAAATCCCATATTTTATTTTCTAAAAAAGGAGCACTAGATGCTAACGTGGCAACCCGATAGAGTCACCATTAGTGGAAATCACCATATATAGTTATATACTATTTTATTCTTTTGCATGCCAACAAACAAAGTAGGGATGTTTCATGCACGTCGGGAGGGGAAGGAACTCCGAAATTCCCTTGCTCTTTATTTAATCGATCTCATTCATCACGCTAATAATTACCCACTATAATAATACCCATTATACATTTTGCCTTGCTTTCTCAAGATACAATTACTCGCGTACAATGACATTGCACATTGCGAAAACGTCATAGCTGATTCATATCGAAAGAAGATAGGCAAATCTCTGCTCTGCCCTTGCAGGTGCTATATATTTCTCATTGTGCCAAGTTGCTCGACCAATCCAATTTGCAAATGAAAATCGGGTTATTTTGCTAGGACGCATTCAAAATCTCTTATATAGTATAATGAAGCTCCATGCAGATCTTAAGAAATAGCCAGTACTAAAAGCAGCCCCACAAATGCTTAGTGGCCAGCCAGCTCGGATGTGGCTGTATCGACCACGACGCGAGTATAAATTTGCTAGATCGGACAAGGTACAAAAAGAATAAGAGAGTTAAGTATTGTGGCGACATCATGATTGGCCAATTTAGTCGGATATAGAAAGATGGCCAATGAAATAAAGAAAGACTTGGAAGCCAAAATGCGGAGAGGAAGGTGCTACGAGGTTTACTAAAAACTAAGTCAAAGGATTGTGATGTTGTAAGAGAGGAATGACGACGATTCCATCACTAACACCGATCGTGCTTCTTTTTTTATTTATTAGTACACACAATAAATAAATGAATGAATTGGGTCTGTTTTGTCGCCTTGAGTTCTGCTCCATAATTTTTGTCTAAGGCGGTTTAATTTTGTCCTCTTTGGTACCTAAAGCGATAAGTTATGTTTTTGCCGCCTTTGTCCTAAGTCGATAAATTATGATGGTCTTGCTTTTTTTTCATTTTTCAGGTCAGCAAAAAAATTATATTTATTACTCAAAAAGATATATAAGAAGTACATAAACTTTTAAAGGAAAGCAAATCGAAGTAGATCCAAGCCCAGAGTACTACAAAACAAAGCAAAATTCAGAAAATAAGAAAAACGAAGCACTAGAAGGGTTAAGCACACTCATTCCGTAAGAATAGATCTATCATGTAAAATGATCAATAGCCAATTATCGAATCTCGTATCTTCGTTAGTGAAGAGTACATGTCGGAAATTCCTTCTCTAGTAACTATGGCGTTGTTGTGTGCACCAAGGTTTGGTTTCCTCTACACCATCGCTGTACACAAACGATGAAAACAAGTTGAACAAACACAAATATAAGAGGAGCAATTTTTCAAGGTTTAACAAGATGGGGGAGCACCATTGAAACTAAAAACATAGGATTTGCACAAGGACAAATCACATGGGTATAAAATTCCCATAAAAATATAGTGAAACTCCTAGATTTGAAGCAAATGACTTACACTGGAGCATAGCACAAGGGGTCAAATCCCCAAAAATATATTTATTAAACTCCTGGATCTAAATGAGGAGATGATAGCTCATAAATCTAGAACTAGATCGAGAGAGTGCAAACTCTCAGATTTAGAACTAAATTGAAAGAAGAAAGCTCTTAGATTTAGATCAGGAGAAAAGAAAAATATAAGAAAAGAACCAAAAAAAAAAAACTTAAACAAAATCAACAAGAGTGGGGGGAGGGTGAGACTAATTTAAACCCTCCCCAAGTTGAAGGTTGAAGAAGACAATGAAGAGAGAGAGAGGAGAAAGTAAGAGAAAAGAACTTTAAGATTGTCTTACATAAAAGGGAAGAAAAACTCTTTCTTTATTTTTGTCGGTACTGATTGGCTATGGGCAACAAAAACTCTTTCCATTTGTCGAGTCTATGGTTTTGTTGCCTTAGGTTTAACTTTCGGGTTAGGCACTAAAGACTATGAATAAATGGTTTTGTTTAATAAATTAATTGTCGCCGTATATTTAAAATTCGGGTTAGGCACGGCAACGGCATATTTTTAGTTTCATTCTCTTAGACATTGGTCATATGTTTTTAAATAGAGTTTGGTTATAATTATTTATAAAAATTCGGTAACTTCGACCTGGTCATCACCATGACCTTGCCATTAGAGAATAGAAAAAAAAAGAAAGAAAAACTCATTCTTTTTTTTTGTTGGTATTGACTGGCTAAGCGCAACAAAAAGTCTTTCCATTCGTCGAGTCTATGATTTTGTTGCCTTAGGTTTGAATTTCAGGTTAGGCACCAAAGACTATGAATAAATGGTTTTGTTTAGTAAATTAATTGCCGCCATATGTTTAAAATTTCGAGGTAGGCACAGCAATGGAATATTTTTAGTTTTATTCTCTTAGACATTGTTCATATGTTTTTAATTAGAGTTTGATTATAATTATTTACAAAAATTTGGTCACTGCGACCTGGTCACCACCATGACCTTGCCATGAGAGAATAGAAAAAAAAAAAAAAACTCTTTTTTTTTTTTTGGTTGGTATTGACTGGCAAGGGGCGACAAAAACTCTTCCCATTTGTCAAGTCTGTAGTTTTGCTGCCTTAGGTTTGAATTTCGGGTTAAGCACCAAATACTATGAATAAATGGTTTTATTTAGTAAATTAATTATTGCCATATATTTAAAATTTCGGGTTAGGCACGGCGACGGAATATTTTTAGTTTCATTCTCTTAGACATTGTTCATATGTTTTCAATTAGAGTTTGATTGTAATTATTTGTAAAAATTCGTTCACTCCGACCTCGTCACCACCATGACGTTGCCATGAGAGAATAGAAAAAAGAGAGAAAAAAAAAAAAAAAGTCTCCAAAAACTCACCGAGGGGCGGCGGGCGACAAGCGAGATGGGCGGCGGGACAACGAGCAACAGTGAGGAGTCGTGGGTGAGTGAGACTGTGCGTGTGAATACACTATGACTGTAAAATGCACTATAACCATACATAATTATAAATGGATAAAATAACAATTCACTATAATGAAAATGATTGGCAGATAATTATTGAATGTCTTAATTTTTTAAAAAACTTAATTCGGAATAATTGGCCGGCATTTAATATATCAATCATCTTTTCTTTTACAAAAGTAGAGAATATTTTTAAAAACTAGGGTTACAAACTTTACATTGTAGCAAATATGCACATGCTCGCATGTATGCGAGAAATTGACATTTGAAAGTTTAAGTAAAGATATTATTTGTATGCAGTAAACATGGTATGTATGCTTCTTGCCATTCATTGTATTTTAGCTTTTGGTTCTGATTTTTTTTCCAGTATTTAAATTTACTAGTACAAATTCTTAGAAATTTGTATAACTATCTAGTAATAAAAAATAATAGGTAATGATTTTACATGCTTCCCCTCCTAAAATATTGGAAATGCTTATCCACTTTCTATGCGTAACTCTCCTATAATAATTCTCGTATTTTTTTCTTCCGTGTAAATTAAAAAATAATAAATATTTTATCTCTCCATCCAATTGAAGCTTGTGATCTCGTTATTAATTCATTGTGATATTGCACGAGAAATGAAAAATAATGCAAGCGGTATTATTTTTTAAAACTAAAAAGTAATTAAGTAAACGATTTTATTAGTGAGTTACTTACTAAGTAAAAGTAAAAGCAACCTTAGTTTAAACTTCCGATGGATAGATTCAGATTTATTTTATGGCTCGAAATATATATAGAAATTTATGGGACAATTACCAGTTCAATCTTAAACTAACTATATGAATGCCAATTAAATCCAAAAATTTCAAATTTGACCAATGTGGTTTTAATCTTTTGTCCAAAATTCCAATGTAATCATTCCAGTTAATTATCAAAGAAAATTAATGACATGTGACAATCCATGCAAGACATTGTTTCAAGTAAAATTGTCCACTTCAGTGTGCCATATTGGCTGGTCGATGATGACTGAATGTCACGTCCATAATTTCTAATGACAATTGATTGAAAGGGTTCCATTGGAATTTGGCGCATTGTTTACAACTAAGTTGGCGAAATTGAAAAATTATTTGTACAATAGTTTAGAATTTCATCGGAGCAAAGATTTAGAACTACATTAATAAAATTGAAAATTTTAAAATTGAATGAACATCCGTACAATAAAAAGGATTGATTTGATAATTCTCTCAATATTGATATGTAAATTTTTTTAGAATTAGAATAATATTGTAAAATTTGACGAAAAATAAAAAGGTTATTTTTCCCTTTTCAAAATGGTAAAAACAAACGGATACTTAGGATTACTCAAGATGGCTATGGTGGTAAACAAAGTTTATCATTTTGGTTCGATCTTACATTTGAATTATCATATTATAAATTTCTAATCATGGCAATTGCTAATAGTGTGGACCTTAGTGATTCAGCTACTTGATATTCATTGGAATATGCAGAGCATTCGAAATTTTGTCAAAAATTTAATCGGTTTTCTAATATTCTTCGTAATCGTTTTCACCCGGAGGACGGGAAACATACATTGAGAGGCTAAGATAATTAGATTTTATGTGGCTTTAGCCCTAAATAGACCTACATAATTCAAAGGCTAGCTAGCCTATGCCTCCAAAACTCAGAATTCCGCCAAATATCTCATTTTATAAAAAATTATATAAGGTACATAGTCAAGTATAAAACACATTTTATACAAAAAGTCATGGAATGGAATCTGTCATCCCTAATGAATTAAAAACCGATATCTGCCTGTACTAAATTTATCCTCCCCTGACATAGTCAAGCGCTAGGCGACGGACAGAATTTCCATTTGAAAAACGTAGACCAATGCTATTTGCCGTATATCTTGACTGTACACGAAAAGGTAATATAGAAATTTCTTCTTCTTTTTTTCCATTGAGGGGCCACCTATGTATCACATGCAAAGAAACCGACTTAAACGACACAAATAGATTATAAAAGTCAACGCGTTCATGAATAATCATAGTCAAAGTTATGCAGCTTTGTTAGAAATTGAACATGGTAGTTGTCAATGTAAACCTAACACGGCCGCTCTTCATTGTTTCTATTGCAAAATCTCGAGGTCATCTTCATCTTCGCCCCAAATTTTACCTCCAAGACTGAAATTGGCATTATAAGGGGCATCAGGGTTTGAGGATGAGGGGTTGATTAGGGGATTTTGGGAATAATTTCTGTGTAATGTGCAATAGAAAGAAACGACAGTGGTAATCTAACAGAAAACAACATTGTGTGTTGAAAATCCTTTCACGTCATGTTGTCGCTGTTATACATAAATAACAAATGTTGATTGGACTATCATGTTAGATAAATTAGGCAAGAATTGCCTGATAGGACCTAGTTGCACTTTCCCCCAAAGATTTAGGATTACCTTGGTTTGATTAAAAAATTTAAGACTCAGTTGAATTCTGCACAATAAGTTTAAGATTGATTGTGCAGTTTTCCCCTAAATTAACCTATGTAATATTCAAAGATGGGCTAGTCCTGGCCTCAAAACTCGAAAGCTTGACAAAATTCTCATTGCATAAGGAAGTTATATAAGGTACACCGTTGGTGCTGTTTTCACACAAGCAATCATGAAATGGAGTCCTTTATTTACTAATTGAAATTACCAAAATCAATAATTTTATCTGTGCCCAGGACTCTATTTTAGGTAATAATCTTTCCACCGCCAATGTCCTATATAAAAGTCCTAATATAAATATGATATTTCCTATATTGTATGAACTTGGAGTTCATCGCTTGCAAAGGTCAATCGCGCCATTTTGGAAGGTACTGGTCAAGAGGTAGAAGTCAAGCGAAATGTCTCTAAATTAAGGGGTTTCATTTTGCCAGCTTCAATTTAGCGGTTGAGCTCACATGTAGGAATCTGCCATTCTTCCAAGAATTAGTCATCCATGATATTCCGATCAAAATTCTTTGAACTCATCAAAGTCAGCTCCCAATTAGTTAGACATCTCTCTCTCTCTCTCTCTCTCATAATATAATAATATATATATAAGCATAATTTATACAAATAATAGTAATATCACATGTCATGATGCTATAATGTCACCTCATCAATCATATTTTTCCATCGATCATGCGGACATAACTTTTCTTAATGATTGTCCTGATTTGACATAAAAAAAATGTAATCCCCGAAAGTACTGCCATGTTTTTTTTTTTTTTCCATGTTGATACCGTATTGGCAGCAATAGGGTTACACATTGTCTCATTCAAGAATTCAGTGGAGAAAGCAAAAAAGAAAAGGAAATAAAGAAGTCATCCTCATAGTGTAAGAATGCATGCAGCAGGACTAATCTAAAGCTTGAATTCGATGCCCATGACACGATGAAAATAAACGTTTGTTGTCGTATAGAAAATTTCACCTCAATGGACCCGTATTTATTAAATGACGCTGTTATTATTAAGTTGTAATCAAATCGACAAATTTTTGCAATAATTAAATAACTATCCTGCGTAGAACACAACTTGACTCGCTTTTTGCAAGACTAAAGGATGAACCGTGAATCTCCCCCTCAATACTGTCGACTCTGTTCATTAGAATTTGTGGAAGAAATTTATTTAAGATGAGAAGAAGATGGGGTAGAGTTGGAGAAAAAACTAACCTTTATGATTCATAGCAGGATTGATCCGATCATTAGTGTTTCTATGCCTTTGGCCAAAAAAAAATCGATGATTCTAGATTCGATTCCCATTATGGGAAACTCAGATTTTAAATGGGACGCCATGGAGGGGGGTTGTCGTCCTAGTTTTCCTCCAGAAGCCGACTAATTATGGTCGTGTCATTGGATGATGAAAAAGAAAAAAGCTAATCTTTATGTGATAACAATGCTTTGGAAATAGCTGTAGTAAACGTCTAAGCCACCATCTTTTTCCATAACCAACTCTGACCATTAGAGAATGCCCCCACACCTTCACCTCCTGGGCCTAAAGAGAATATGAACTCAGGCTTATGGCATAAGGCCCAACTACTATTGTAAGCCCAAATCTGCTGGTCGGTCAGTTCAAAGAGAGTTTTCCTAAGCTTTTGTTGCATGTGCACTGTTGCTACCATAAGCAAAATATCTTCACCAAAAGAATTAATATCCTTCAGCCTTGCTAGATTATGTGTTCCAAGCACACATACCATCAATACATGACAGATTTCTAGTCGGATGTTTGAGTAATCAAATTACGAATCCATGTGAGTATTAAAACAAAGATAAGATACCTACGGTTAAATCTCCAAGTCGGTAACGAATTTCATCAGTAATTTTAGATTAGCATCTTGTCAGTTACGAGTTTCTCGACACCCGAATAAATTGCGGTTAAATTATTTCGAGTATGTAATTTTGATAAACGGGTCGCCTTTATGTTCCATATAGAAAAACTTAAAAGACATGTTTGGTAGATCGGATGATATAAAAGTTATCTTATTTGGCATTTGGAGGTATAGGTGGATCAGTATTAGCCCAGATACTATGCACGCATACGTGCGTACCTACGTGCAGCTTCACTCTATTATTTCTTGTGCATGCATGCAATGAAGCGGACGGAGAGAGAATATGCTCTTCATGCGAGGGAGAGAACATTCTGTCTCGGACGCTTCAAAATCATTCAACGTTAGCCCTCCACGTACTGAGGTTTTGAATAGTCCCGACTTCAATCACGATCGCCATGATTGCAGAAACGAAACCCCAACGCTTATCGCGCGCGAGAAATTCACCATCGGCATTGGATCCCTGGTCCCCTTCACTGGCACATCGAAGAAATTTCAAAGGCATCTCTGGACACCAGCTCTGGACGCCAGGACACCATGGTATCATCTCTTTTCCCTGCGTTACGTGAAAAATCTCGAAACCTCACAAAACCCCACGTCGCCTTCCTGAGTCCTTAGCCTTATCTCCTCATCGCATCGATGAAAATGACCTACGTACAATCCCTCGATGCCTTGATTGATAATTATTTTACTTTCGAGAGTAATTTCTATTCAGAAATAGTTAATTATTCTGTTTCATAATCAAATTTCTGAGCATTTGAATGTATTCAATAATTGCACAAAAATTTTATGAATTAAAATAGAAAAAAATAAATACATTTGGTACAATTCTCAAATTTTTTTTTTTGATGTTGATTTTTTTTTTATTTTTTAATAATTTTATGAATTTTTTCTTTTTTCCTTCTCTTCTTCTTACTCCTCTTGCTGGTCTCTAGCTAGTCGTTGACTGATTCGATGATTGTCGGCCATTGTCGAACTCGACAACTGACTAGAGGAGGAAGAAAAAGAAAAGAGAATAAAAGAAAATGGATTGATTATAACATTGTTCTCAAGAATCAAAATGTTACATTTTTTTACTTCTTGATTCTATTTGAAATCTATTCCGAGAATAAATTTGTTCTCACGAGTAGAAAAATTAGCTGGCGTTATTAGTCGGATTTATGTTCTTCTTTTATTCTGGATAACCAAAAAATAGAAATAGCCAAGAATTAACCGTTTACTGAACAGGCTCTCACTCGCACTCCCACTCCCATTCGTTCACTTCTATATAAACCCACCCCTCACTTCGTCTCCAAATCACACATAATCGAGCCCCTCTCCCTCTATCCCCCTCCTAAAGCAATCGCTCCGGCAAAGATGAGGTCGCTCTGGGCGGTCGCCCTCTTAGCTTCCTGCCTCACCACCCTCGGTGCCAGCGCGCAACGAGGCGGGGACGTGCTCCGTCATCAGCAGAGCCCAGTTCGACCAGCTCCTCAAGCACCGGACCGACCAGGCCTACCCCGCCAAGGGCTTCTACATTTACGACGCGTTCATTGCCGAAGCGAGGTCGTTCCCGGCGTTCAGCATCACCGGCACCCAGGACACCAGGTACCGGGAAGTCGTGGCTTTCTTGGCTCAGACCTCCCACGAAACCAGAGGTACATTGCATGATATCGATACCGTCGGCTCTTACAGAAGGATCGAAGGACGCACCAGATGGACCCTACGCGTGGGGATACTGCTTCGTGGAAGAGCGGGACAGGTCGAAAGACTATTGCGATCCCAAATCTGGATGGCCATGCGCTCCCGGCAGGAAATACTAAGGTCGAGGTCCGATTCAGATCACGCAGTAAGTCCCCTTCGTTCCGATGATTTCTTTGCCTCTGGTGCATGCGTTCATGCAAAAAAGAAAAGTCAAACGCTTCATTTCCACTAAGGATCACTGGTGAAATCGATAAAATGAACGTTGGACATAATTGATATCGATCGAAGTGGAAACTAAAATGTTGATACACTTGATAAGACATCCTTCATTTCCCTAATGGCTTGGACAAGGAAGTTTTGAGCACCTGTGGACTGAGATCCTTGGACCTGTGGACCGATCGGACGATTTACATCAAAGCATTAACTAAGCTGCCGATTAGTACACAGCGAAGCCTATCGCATCAACAAGAACAAGATGTTTTCTCAAAGAATTAACTAAGCTACCACCGTACTACCGATGACGAACTATCTCTGTTATGCTTCGCTTCACAACAACGGAAATATCCAAACGAAAGAGTTTTCCAAATCGACGAGCGCGCGGATGATTAAAAGAAAAGTCCGAGGCAAGAATGATTACGCGCTTCCAGGATTCTTCTGGCGCCATGATGGAGGGCGGCTCAGGGAGCAGCCGCGAGGCCAAGCTGGAGCAGAAAGAGCGAGACCACGGCGAGAGCGAGCAGGAGAGGGAGGGAGGCGGAGTCAGGGTGCGGATGAAGCGAAATGGTGTCGGACACCATCGACGGGAAGGAGCGGTGCAGAGCGAGGAGGTTGCAGAAGACAGAAGCTGAAGCTGAAGCTGCCGCAACCACATCTCCGTCGCTCTCGGGAGAAGTGCCATCGATGAGGAAGGGGAGCTATGCTTACATCAAAGTTAGAGAAATTGACGACAATCCGAATTATGCAATTACAGGACAAATAACACAGAAATACACAAGTAGTTCAATTGTAGTTACTCTCGCAAGTAACTCTTCTGATGTTTTGGTTCTTATGAAGCTGTGCTCGTTCTATGGACCAGCATTCGATCTCTCTCTCAGCACAGACTTCTGCACCTTCCCTGTGGAATTCTTCAGCAAGTCCCTGAAAAACACCGTTTTCAGAACCATCGCCGCCTCTTCCAGCTGCTCCGCACAAAATTTTACTATCTTCTTCTCGTTGGAATAGTCCCCTTCCTTCAACTTCATGAATGCGCATGGGACTTGCCCTGCAACAGCGTCGTTTTGAGCGACAATGGCGGCTTCTGCAACTTTCAGGTGGCTTAACAAGATGGCTTCTATGCGCAATGTGCTGATCCGCTCGTTCGTCGAGACTTGATGTCCCTAACTCGGTCAATCATCCCTATGTTCGATTAAATATAAACTAAAACTTAACGATCCCGATTTATCATTCACAGATAAATTCATACAAAATTCAGGATCGGTTTGCGGAAACGTAAAGATCAATATACCTCCAGCCATTGATGAAATTTGCAAAAGCAGAAGATCCCAAAACCTTCGACAGATCCACGTAGCACGATTAATCTGCAATATGGGAACACCGGATCTGTACGTCCTGTTCTACTAGCCAATTCCCCTCAAACCTAATGGTGTGTTTTTCTATAGTGATAGGGTTTGAACTAGACGACCTAACGTTTTTATTCCGTTTATTACGTTACCAATATCTTCCATCAATACCGTTATGGTAACATATTAACAGACAAATATCACGTAATACACGTGGGTAATAAATTGGGTAATAAATCGGAGCTTATTGGGAATACAATATTAAGATCATATTTAGAATAATAAAAATATATTACATATTATAACATTAAAATTATAACATTCTCCCACTTGATCCAATATTCCATCAAATGAATTATTAACTCAAACCCACATAAACTTCATACTGAAATAAACACATGAATTACGGCGATGAGTCCTCTTAGAGCGAGTATGATCTTCCGTGTATCACAATGCATTTCATCAGCCCATATGTGATCAAATAATTTAATGAATAAACCTTATGTTTATTCTAGGTCAAGCATAATTGCTTTTCTCAGAATAACTAAATGTATGTATTGAGAAAAACATTATAAATAAATAAAAGTCTCACAAATTCTTCCATATAAAGAAAATTTTACATGATTGGACCAATGCCCATTCTAAATACATGATCCTTATAACTCATTGGTGGCATGCCTTTAGTTAAAGAATTGGCTATCATCAATCCAGTGCTTACGTGTTCTATAACCACTTTCTTCTCTTTAACATGCTTTTTGATGGCTAAATACTTTATGTCGATGTGCTTGCTTCGACTACCACTTTTGTGGTTCTTAGCCATAAAAACTACAGCTGAATTGTCACAAAATATTCTTAATGGCCTCGTAATGGAATCTATAACTCTAAGCCCCGATATGAAACTTTTCAACCACACACCATGTGAGGTGGCCTCAAAACAGGAAACGAACTCTGCCTCCATAGTGGAAGTGGCAACCAAGGTCTGTTTTGCACTCCTCCAAGATACAGCTCCGCCAGCAAACATAAAAATATATCCCAATGTTGATTTACGGGAATCAACGTAGCCAGCAAAGTCTGAGTCCGAGTAACCAACTACCTCCAAGTTGTCCGTCCGTCTATACATAAGCATGTGTCCCTTTGTTCCTTGAAGGTACCTCATCACCTTCTTTGTAGCTCTCCAGTGGTCCATACCTAGATTACTTTGGTATCTTCCCAACATTCCCACAGCAAAGGCTATGTTAGGTTGAGTACAAACTTGAGCATACATCAAACTTCCAACAGCAGAAGCATATGGGATGTTCTTCATTTGTTCCCTTTCAAAATCGTTCTTTGGGCATTGGTTTAAATTAAACCTATTACTCTTCACAACGGGTGCTATACTTGGTGAACAATCTTTCATTCGAAACCTCTCTAAGACCTTATTGATATAGGTTTCTTGAGATAATCCTAATATACCTCGAGGCCTATCTCTATGGATCTTAATCCCAATGACATAAGACGCCTCACCCATATCCTTCATATCAAAACTCTTAGAGAGAAATTGTTTCACTTCATATAACAACCCCTTATCATTGGTTGCAAGTAAAATGTCATCTACATATAACACAAGGAAACAAATTTTGCTCCCACTAACCTTTTGGTATATACATTGATCCATGACATTCTCTTTAAAACCGAATGAAGATATGACCTCATGGAATCTTAAGTACCATTGGCGGGATGCTTGTTTCAAGCCATATAGAGACCTTTTAAGCTTGCATACCAAATGCTTACCAGCACTAGAGAATAATCCTTCTGGTTGTTTCATGTAAACCACTTCTTCCAATTTTCCATTGAGGAACGCCGTTTTCACATCCATTTGATGTAACTCCATATCAAAATGAGCAGCCAATGCCAAAATAGTACGAAGAGAATCTTTCTTGGATACAGGAGAAAACGTCCCTGTGTAATCGATCCCTCCTTTTGAGTAAATCCCTTGGCCACGAGTCTAGCTTTGTATCTCTCTATATTGCCTAATGAATCCTTCTTAGTTTTGAAGACCCATTTACAACCAATGGCCTTCGCACCATCAAGCAACTCAACTAATTCCCAGAATTCGTTTGATGCCATAGAATTCATCTCTTCCTTCATGGCATTCTACCATAAATTGGATTTAACACAACTCATGGCTTGTGAAAACGTCTCAAGATCACTTTCAACTCCAACATTATAGTCAGATTCTTGTAGATACATAATGTAATCATTAGGAATTGCTGATTTCTTCATTCTAGTAGACCTCCATATTTTCAAAGCAAATACTATGGCTGCCAATTCTAAATCATGGGTTGGGTAATTTAACTCATGAGGTTTCAACTGCCTCGATGCATAGGCTATGACCTTGCCATGCTGCATCAAAACACATCCCAGTCCTTTATGAGATGCATCACTATACACCGTGAATTCGTCAGATCGAGATGGTATAGTTAGAATTGGAGTTGTAGTTAACTTCCTTTTAAGTTCCTGAAAATTTCTTTCACATTCTCCACTCCATTCAAATTTTACATTCTTTTGGGTCAATTTCGTTAAAGGGCTTGCCAATTGTGAGAATCCTTCAATAAATCTCCTATAATAGCCAGCCAACCCTAAGAAACTCCGAATCTCAGTCGGCGTTGTATGTCTAGGCCAATTCACTACCGTCTCCATCTTTGCAGGGTCTACTGCAATTCCATTTCCCGACACCACATGTCCTAAAAATATCATCTGGTCTTGCCAGAATTCACACTTACTTAATTTGGCGTATAGCTTATGATCTCTTAGTGTTTGCAATGGTATCCTCAGAAGTTGTTCATGTTCTTCGGGTCCTTTATAATATATCAGGATATCATCAATGAAAACAATTACAAATTGATCCAGATAAGGCCTAAATATCCTATTCATTAAATCCATGAATGCGGCCGATGCATTCGTTAATCCAAACGGCATAACTAGGAACTCATAATGTCCATAATGAGTTCTAAATGCAGTCTTAGGAATGTCTTCTTTCTTTATCCTTAACTGATGGTATCCTGATCTTAAGTCAATTTTAGAAAAGACTGAACTTCCTTGCAATTGATTAAATAAATCATCAATTCTAGGCAAGGGATACTTATTCTTTATAGTCACCTGGTTCAGCTGTCTATAGTCAATACATAAACGCATCGACCCATCCTTCTTTTTCACAAATAGGACTGGTGCACCCCAAGGTGAAGCACTTGGCCTAATAAATCCCTTATCAAGCAACTCTTGTAGTTGCACCTTCAATTCCTTTAGCTCCATCAAGGCCATTCTATACGGGGCTTTCAATATTGGTCTTGTTCCAGGCATTAGTTCAATTTCAAATTCAATCTCTCGTTCTGATGGTAATGCAGGCAACTCCTCAGGAAACACATCCTGAAATTCCCTGACTATTCGAATCTCATCGATTTTAGTCTCTTTCTTAGTAAGATCTCTTACTACTATTAGGTATCCTTGACATCCTTCGTTAAGTAGTTCATGAGCTTCTACCATTGAAATAATGACTACAGAGGGGTTTGTTTGACCTCCAAAAGATTCAAAACTAGACTGATCAGGTAACATGAACTGTATCACTTTCCTATAGCAATCCATCTTAGCCCGATACTTATGGAGCCAGTCCATTCCTATGATAACATCAAAATCATACATAGCCATCACGACTAGATCTATTTCCATATCCCGTCCTTCTATAGTTATCCTACATTTTGCACATACCAATTTAGACAAAACCATATTCTTTCATGGCATAGAAACACAAAGAGGCGTCTCAAGAGATGCAGTTTCTATTTTACTCAATTGCCTATATCTTTCAGATACAAATGAATGTGTAGCACCCGTGTCAAACAATGCATATGCCTTCTTGCCATTTATAGAAATCATACCTGAGATAACGTTTTCGGAAGCTTCCGCTTCCTCTTGGGTGACCGTAAACACCCTTCCTTATGCCGGTGGTCTCTGTGGATTCCTTTGTGGATATGGTCCAATAGTACGTTGTTGTACCCGTCGCATCGAGTTGACATTTGGCTACGACCTCTCTTGTGGACAATCTTTCTTGAGGTGACCTACCTGTCCACAACCATAACATTTCAGCCGTCCATTGCAAGGTCCTGGGCCATGTTGCCCATCGCATCTTCGACAAGCATCATGCCGATAGGGTGCTTTTCCTAAATTCAGGCCATCCCTAACTTTTCCAAAGTTTCCAAAATCACTCTTTTTCTTAGAATCCCAGGTCTGACCTTGACCGAGATAGGGTCTCTTACCCCGTCTGATATCACTAAAGTTCAACTGTCTCTTAGACTCTGATTGCTCCCTCATCACTTCCTGTTCCACCAAGTGTGCCCTTTCATAAATCTCATTATAATCTCTTATATTCAAAGGCGCCAGTTGTTTTCTGATATCAGTCTTCAATCCCTTTAGGAATCTCTTAGCTTTTTCTTCTCGATCCTCAATCAGCCTGGGAGCATATCTAGACAATTCAGAAAATTTTGCCTCATATTGGTCTACTGTCAGCTCCCTTTGTTCCAACTGAACAAATTCAGTGATCTTCTTATCTTTGGCACAATCAGAGAAATGCTTCCTATTGAAAGCTCTAACAAATTCGTCCCAGTTTATATCAGTACCTGGTGGAAAGATCGTGTCTCTTGAAGCCCTCCACCAAAGCTTTGCATTTCCCTCCAACTAGTACTCTGCCAAAGTTATTTTCTCAGCATCATTGTAGTCCAACAACCAGAAAATTTGTTCCATTCCATCTATCCATTGCTCCGCCTCCTCAGGACTTCCTATTCCACTAAACTCAGGTGGCTTTAGCTTCAAAAATTGTTCCACCAGTCCTTAAGGGCGACGTTCCATTCCGGGTTGTTGCTGCGCTTGTCTTTCCATCAGATTTCCTATATTGGCCAATGCCTGCAGGATGTCTTCCATTTCAAAGTAACTACAACTATATATAAGTAACATAAACATGTTATTGGCACCTAAAAGCAACTCATAATAATTACTAGGGATCTACGAGTGAATGCCCATCACCCGTTGTTCAAAGTTAGTCAACCATCCTAGTTAGTATCCTATGGTGTGCATTGTCATCATATTCCTCAATTTCCAAATGAGGCTCCTTATCACTCCACATATAACCATAGCTCTGATACCACCCACTGTGGCACCCCCAAAACGGCCCCCGATCCGTTAAGATTGCCACAGTTCGCTTACCTTTCACTCGATCGTATACTATATCACTCCGATACCATAGAATTGTAATGGGTTCATAAATCCTAGAGGTTTATATCATTTAGATCGGTCCCAGCACAGTTCATATAGCGGAAGCATATTCAAAATCTCACTATCCCATACTCAACAAAATAATGCAATGCACACCAACTACACATCCTATATAAGTTAGAGCAGAACACTTTTATTTACATATCTTGATGGATATCAAGAGTCGGTACATCCAAAGGCCAAGGCTTTTCTAAGCTCGGCTATATACCAAAAGTACCCGACTCCACAGTAGTCATATACATCAATCCATCATCTAGTGTCGGCCATCCAAAAAGAAGCTTCATCCTCCCTCCATTGCACTCAATCACACCCAACCTGGCTCATCAGCCGGCGGCGGCAGCAGCATCCCTAGCATAACCTCGTCTTGGCGGACATGCACGGACAAGAACTCCTGAATCATTGGGCCATCAGGTAATCCAATGTCATACAAGACCAGAACCCGCACACGAACAAAAACCAACCCCTGTATATCGGGGTGAGGATGCTCCGTACACTCAACCTCAACGTCCGTCGGTATGCCATAGAAAGTACCGGGGGTGACTGGCGACAGAGACATAACTCCTAGTCTGAAATGTTAGTCCCCAAAAGAGGTGAGTACAACCACTCAGTAGTAAAAGATCCATCAAACTACACAATATAACAAGCAAACAACCAAGATTTCATGTGAAATGCACATATCATCCATGCAATCATGCATATATCTCCATGAGATCCATTCAATGCCTTAATGACCCCATTATAGTGCCAATTCAAGTTCATTGACGATTTATGTCCCATGTCATATGTCCACACATGCGCATGATTCATTTCCCATTTTGATTTTCAAAAAAGATCTCATTTTTTTTCCTAGGGACCAATATTTGCATCCCTCCTGATTCTCGCACCCCACCCTGGCGTCACGAGACCTCCGGCACACACCTCTGGGCATCCCGTACCTCAATTGGCATCGCGAGGCCTCCGGCACACACCTCCGGGCATCCCGACACTCCCGGGGCATTGTCGACTTAGCCGCCCGATGGTATCATTAACATCACAATATATACATATATGTCTCACTTTGAAAACAACCTTTGATGCAATACAATCATAAGTTTCAATGAGTTTACAAAGCCTCATCAATTTCATTCTTGATGTCATATGATATGCTAAATATCACCGCATATGCTGTCTAAATAACAACCCAAGATATCGCATTTCATAGAGCAATTCATTTGTTCTTGAAAATAAAACAATTTTTGGATAAAACAGAATGCACTCCTTTAATTAAAATTCTGGAAAAATTAGTAAACGACCTTAATAAATTCTGAGAATTTAACATATTATAAACGAGATATAGAGAGAAAGGTTTTATGAAGAACACCATGTCAAGAGAACTTCGTACTAGTCGCTATGGTCCCTACATCACAGCCATAAAACTTCAAACATCACTATTGCACAGTTTTAATAAAAAATTCGGTATAACCCTTAAATAAACTCAGAAAATTCTGAAATTTTTATATGTTATAGAAAAAGCCTAGAGGTAAAAATTTTGTGAAGAACTCGAAGTCAGATTCATTATAGATCATGAGCTATAATCACTATAACTCTCCCTAACCCTCAGTAACGATTTCCAGATTTAACACTTTCAAAGAAAAATCGTTTAACCGACCAATACTTGTCCATTTATTCTCAAAATTTTAGTATGTTACTCCACAAGATGTCATCTACAACTTTTATCAAGGACACGAAGTCAAATGTCAACTGGATAATTGCATAAAATTCACGGAGTCGCCAAAGGTCCAGCTGTTTTTCCATGAAACAGTTTGCTAGCCTAACGAACTACTCCTATACTTTCGAAATTCCAACATTCAGCATATCCAAAACCTATTACACTTCACACACAACCACAGCAAGCATCATGTAGATCAATGGACTTCACTTGCCTTAAGTCCAACGCAATCACAGCAAGCAAAACAGCGATTTGAGGACTTCGGGTGCAGCTCGATCGACGGCGAAGCTAGGTGGCGTCGACGGCGGCAGCAAGGCGCATAGACGGGCGACCTCCTTTCTCTCCCTCGCGGCTCACTCACAGTTTTTCTCACTCGGTTCCTCCTTCTCTCTCTCTCTGTGTCCGAATTCTTTTCTCTCTGGTTAGTACAAGTGAGTTGATTAGTCGCTGGTTTTTCACCAAAACCAGTCAACTAAGAGAACATTTTTCCATGGTTTGGCTGAAAGAAGGGCAGTTGGATCCGCACGTGTCCAGCGTACTTCTCTTCCTTCGACACCTTGCTCCTCTCTTGCAACGTGCCTTCAGCCATTTAACTAATTATTTTCTTAATCCCAATTTGCTGGCCAATTGTGAAAAAGCAACGTGGCATCAATGGTCAAAAATTTTCCTCTCATAGTTGACTAGGGTGTCGACCAAACGGAGAGAGGTTGGGGCAGCTTTGGGCGTGGACGATTCCTCCTTTTCCGCATGGGTGTGCATGTCCCTCATGCACAGCCGAATTCTATTTCTTCGGCTCAGAATTTTAATTAATAGAAGTCCAAAATTTCCCTTTCATTTCGTATACATTTTTGGTGGTACAATTGTGTAGCGTCATCAAAGCAATTTGCACAACTCAATAAGGTTGAATGTAGTACTAACGATGACGAATTCCAATATTAGCTTCGTCAATCCATGATGTTTCAAAATATGGGTGAGATTGGCCTCACTAATAACCTTATGTAAAGAGGCTTTTGACAATACTCTAGTCTATCCCACAATTGGACTATTTTCTAAACGTGAGGTATCGGTCCATTAATGAAATAAAATGGTGTTCACACATGATGCCAATGACACCATTCGACTGTACTTCCATAATCAGTCATGGTCATCGCATATCCGAGGGTTGTCGAAATTCTCGAGTGCCACAAAATACCACTCCCGACAATTTCATATTTATACAATAAATTGAATGTTGAATCTGAAAATTCAAAGGAGTATTCCAAAGGTACAAGTATTGAAACTGAAATTAAATTCCTAGAAAAACTAGGAATATAAAAGGTCCTTTTTAAAATTAAAACAAAACCACTACTGAGAACTAATCTGCATGTCCCAATAGCTTCCACACGCGAGCGCATCTTGTTTCCCGAATAGATGCCTTGTTCACTTCCCACTAGTTTCCACTGGTTTTGAAAATCCTGCAAGGAATTCGAAATGTGGATTGTAGAACCAGAATCAATCCACCAAGTGTTGTGACTCACGTCAACCATATTAGTTTCATAACAAACACATGCGAGTTGGTTACCTTTCTTTTTTAACCAGGTCTTAAATTTGGCGCGATCCTTCTTCATGTACCCCTTCTTTTTATAGAAAAAGCACTTGGATTCCTTCTTAATGCCAGCTTGGGGAGGTAGAGGCATCTTACCTTTTCCCTTCTGCTTGCCTTGCCCTTTATGCTTATCCTGTGTTGCCATATGAACACTTTCTCCTTTCTCCATTAGTAGCCTCTCTTCCTCTTGAACACACATGGTCATGAGTTCATTGATTGACCATTTAGTGTTATGTGTGTTATAAGAGATCTTGAAAGGGGCATACTCTTGTGGGAGAGTATTTAGGATATAGTATAGAAGAAAGGATTCTGATATCCCAACCTCAAAATTCTTCAGCTGAGCTACAATGTCCCTCATCTTCATAATGTGCTCACGCACACCTCTTACACTTGTAAACTTCAATGATGATAACTTCGTAATTAGGGTCATGGCATGCGCCTTCTCTAAAGACTCAAATTGAGCATCAATAGCCTCTAGCAATTCCTTGGCATTGTTATGCTGAATGACTGAACCACGAATGCTAGCAGAGAGTTTTGTCTTTATGTACATCACACTGAGACGGTCACACCGCTCCCATTGAACATAACGAGTATGTTCAGAATGAGTACTATTCTCTATAGGTTCAGGTGGTTCGTCTAACCTTAGAGCATAATCAAGATCCATGCACCACAATTGGAGAAGAACTAATTCCCTCCATTCTTTAAAGTTATTTCCATTAAGCTCGGGAACAATTATACCAGAAGTAATCGTAGGTGGTAAGACTACATCATAATCAAAGAAAACTTATGTATCAATACATTTGAGGCAAATAAACTTAAATCATATTTTACCAATGTAAAACATGTTTTAAAATATGAATCACATAACATCAAAAACTGCCTGTGGGCTAAGTTTCTAATTTAAATTGATTCATAATTACTTCATGATGAAACTATCAAATTATATTCCCTTCCTTAATCCCTGTGGGATAAAATTCATAATATTAATGTGACTAATCACAATTATTGTCCTTAACTATATGTGATCCAAAGGATCTTAATGTACGTAATTTAATATAATTAAAGATGTTGTGGCTAATCTTTAATTAATTAAATATATACGGGTCACTAGACATTTAATTTTATGAGAAAATATTCATAAAATTACATGTAAGGGTAAAACTGTAAAATCACGTGTAAAAGGGGTAAAACTGGAATTTTGCATGCAAGGCCAGAATTGGAATTTTACTTTTAAGGGGTAAAACAGGAATTTTACGCCCAAAAGGGCAAAATCGTAAGTTTCCACACCCCAAGGGGGCAGAATCGAAATTTTAAGCAGGTAAGGGCAGAATTGCAATTTTCCTAAATGTGGAGGGGCAGAATTGCACGCGCGCTTTTCCCCTTGCATGCGCCCGCTTCAGCCCCTCGGGCGCGTGTGACGCACGTGCCCGAAGCCTTCTTTTTCAGGCTTTCTTATATTCCGTCGCTCTTTCCGCCGCGACCGGCTTTGTTCCGCCGTCTGGGTCTTCTTCCACAGCCCATGTCCGACCAAATTGGTTGATGGGTTTCGAAGAGAACGTCGAGAAGTACAAATAAATTCAAGATCCGGCAAAAACGACCAATATATGGACCAGAATTAAGCCAAAAAACGATATGCCCTATAAAACCCTAACCACCAAAATTTCACCGCTTGATTAACCTCCGACGATCAGTAATATGCCAAAAAATTTAAGGGTTTTTTCTTCCTAATGGCGGTGTGATCATGCAAATCCATTATCGTGTGGTGGGTCGCCCGAATTTGGCCGGAATTCTAAATTCCGATCCAAGCCATATAAAAATCCGAATTTACCCACAAATAATTCAATGAAAGTAAATAAAATTCAAAAATTCCATCAAGGTAGAGATTATAAACATGCTCTGATACCAACTGTTAGATTAAATATAAACTAAAACCTAACGATTCCAATTTATCAATCACAGATAAATTCATACAAAATTCGGGATCGGTTCGCGAAAATATAAAGATCAACATAGCTCCAGCCATTGATGAAATTTGCAAAAGCAAAAGATCCCAAAACCTTCGACAGATCCACATAGCACGATTAATATGTAATATGGGAACACCAGATCTATATATCATGTTCTACTAGCCAATACCCCTCAAACTTGATGGTGTGTTTTTCTGTAGTGATAGGGTTTAAACTAGACGTCCTGACGTTTTTATTCCATTTATTGCGTTACCGATATCTTCCATCAAGACCGTTATGGTAACATATTAACGGGCAAATATCACGTAATACACATGAGTAATAAATTGGGTAATAAATCGGAGCTTATTGGGAATATAATATTGGGATCATATTTAGAATAATAAAAATATATTACATATTATAACATTAAAATTATAACACCCTATGACACCATCCACATGCCGTACACCAAGATCCCCGATCCTGTACCACCTGCCAGAAAAGGTCTTCCGAGTCGCCTCCAGGTTGCCAAAGCAGCCCATCACGAGGTTGTTCCTTGGAGCATGATTTCTTTGATTGTTTTTCCGTCGCTTGGAACGCTCAGCATCGTGGTCGGGTCCTTGACATCGACGAGCAGTTCTCTACATTTCAGGATATGATCATCGTGGTCGTCGTCCTGTTCATGGTGGTGTTGTGGTGAGTCGTCGAGAGAGTATCAATTCAGAAGATAAGATGGAAGAGAGTCAGACTGGAAGCGGGAGGTGCAAATCAAGACGGCCCAGTTGTTGGTGTGCATGGAGGTCTCGGCAGACGAGGAGGAAGAAGACCGAGATTTGAAAATATAGGAAACTAGAAAGATGCCCACAAAAATACAGGTCTCGATGTCGAGGGCGTCGTCGGGGGATGAGCAGCCTCCAATGGTGGCATCGAGGGCAAGTGGCGTCCAGCTGCTGAGCGGCGGGGCGAGCGAGGGGCAATGGCGTCGAGGGCGAGCGATGTCATCAAAGGGCGAGCAGCGTCCAGTGGCTGCATTGAGGGCGAGCGGTGTCAAGGACGAGTTGGGCAGAGAACAACAGAACTTAGGGTAAACAATAACAAATTGATTTGGGGGTCTTTACTTTCATAAACCCTAATTAGTTCCAGTTTCAATTTCGATTCTGGTTCATATGGGAACTGGAACTGGCTTCTTTAGAATTGGGAACCGAACTGGACCCTTCGGTTCGGTTCTCTGGTTCTCAGTTCTACCTAGGAACCGCGCTCAACCCTACGTAGTAGTGGCTCCATAGGGTCGTTATATAGTGATAAAAGATTAAGATATCTATATTTCAAATCTTTTTAGATATTTTCTTTGCCTATTATTATTTCACCCATTAATCTTACAACAATTGTCAATAGTCTTATACAAACTTTACAAAATGATTCGGTGTGTACCAATTGGTAGCATTGGCTTAGAGGATCAGGCTCACCATTCAATCATGCATACTAAAACATTGGTAAGATTTCCGACACGCGGACCCCTAAAGTGCTATAACTTGGCAGAAAGGGACACTTAAGTGCTATAACTTGGCAGAAATGGACACTTAAGTGCTATAACTTACGAAAGGTACACTTAAGTGCCATATTTTAAGAAAAGCGGGACACCTGAGTGCCATATCTGATGAAGTTGGCCGGAAATCATACGTGGCATTAAAATATTAAAATTTCTCGCCAATGTGTCTCGTCGGAGAACTAAGTCAGCTCGAATTCATCCCAAACAACGTCATTTCGGGTGTTGGCCAAAATAGAACTCTTAAATTGGCCAAAACGATGTCGTTTTGGCATAATTTGAATTTTAATATAATATAAAATTTATTTAAATTAAATTTAAAAATAAATTTATTTAAAACATTTAAAAAATAAATTTAAAAACTTTAAAAACTTTAAAAATTTTCAAAAAATTACAAAAATTTTTAAAAAGTTACAAAAATTTTTAAAAATTATAAAAAAATTTTAAAATTTACAAAAATATTTCAGCCCTCAGCCGACTCCTTTTTCTAAATTTTTTTGTAAATTTCTTTTGTAAATTTTGCAAATTTTTAAATTTTTTAAAATTTAAAATTTTTAAATTTAATTTTTTAATTTGTTAAATAAATTTATTTTTAAAATTTAATTTAATTAATTTATATTAAATTTTTTACCACATCAAAGCACCAAAATGACGTCGTTTCGGCTGTTGGCCAGAATAAAGCCCTTAAATCGGCCAAAACGACGTTGGTTTGGCATAAGTTGAATTTTAATATAATATAAAAATTAATTAAATGAAATTTTAAAAATAATAATAATATAATTTATATTTATTTTTAAAAAAACAGATGGGGAAGAGGAGGGTCGGCCGAGGGCCGAGGACAGAGCCCTCGCCCCGCCTCCTCCCCGCTGTTGCCGAAAGGTGGGGGAGGGTCGGCCGGGCCGCCTCCCTTTTTTAAAAATTTTTAAAAATTTTTAAAAATTTTTAAAATTTTTTATAAATTTTATTTTTATAATTTTTTATAATTTTTAATTTTTTCAAAAAATTTAAATGTTTTAAATAAATTTAGTTTTAAATTAAATTAAATTAGTTTTTATATTAAATTTTTTACCACGTCGTACCAAAATGACGCTGTTTTACACTCGCTTCGCCGAAAAATTGACACGTCAGCGTTTTGGCCGGATTTTGGCCGAATTGACACTAAAGTGATTCATTTTGCTCCGATTTTAACAATTAAGTGTACCTTTCGTAAGTTATGGCGCTTAAGTGTCTCTTTGTGCTAAGTTATGGCACTTGAAGAGTTCTTTTGCCTAAGATTTCTTGCAATGAAAAGAATAATTTAGCACTAAAGTGTCTGACCTACGGAAGTTGTAAGACTCCCCTTTAACCTATCCTTTCACAAGAGAAAGGAAAAAGGCAAACTGCCTATGAGCCAATGATAAAAAAAAATCAACGTCCCTTTAACTCCGAGTGAAAAAGAATGATAGGAATATGATGATGACATCTGCCCCCATTTTATACTCATTCGCGGGATGACATCGAGCGGAGTATATAATGAGATGGGTCTTGATCCTTCTAACTTGTAAATTGAGCCCCGAGCAAATCAAGGAGAATTTCACTTGAGGTCCATCTTCACCAGTTCATGCGCCTCGTTTACTTTAATTTTTATTTTTCAGAGGTGGAAAAATGCCATGACTCACGAGACAATATTTTGCACATAAGTGTACCGCAACATTTAGGGACTACTAACTTTTGTTTTTGGCTAATTTAGTTGGTCAAAATGAATACGTCATTGGAACACATGATCCCAAGAAAATGTGCAAATATATTAATTTACATTAAGAGATTGAGTAGGAGCCTCTTTGACTCAAAAGATTTTTTTTTTTTTTTTTACATTAAGCGAGAGAATAAACATGCTTTTCAATTAAGCAAACCCTTTTGATTGGGGGGATTAATGCGTTTACTGTTTTAGCAAAAATGGTTTGATAGGAAGATAGCTGTAGACCCAAAATTCGTGACCTGTGGGACTCCTCTTCATGGGTGGGTGAAGATTGACATGGCACCTCTTGGGTTTTCACATTATAAGAAAGACAAAAAAGGATTTCCAAGTGAATAATGAGAGTTTGTCCCCCAATAGTCAATGTTTTTTACGAGGCTAGAATTCCGAAGCAGAGAGGTGCAGGAGTCAACGTATCAAATGATTTACTTAACAATTATTATATAGGTTATAATGGATTAATATAGTAGAGTGAAATATTTATTTTATTTTACTTTTACCGATATAAAAAAAAATAAAGGGTATTACAATAATTTTAAGCGGAGCAATTTATATTCATTTTAGAAATTTCATCCCTTTCAGATACAAAAAAAAAAAAAAAAAAATAGCTATAATATTAGTATTTCGCTTTAAAAGGTGTAGTTTCATCGGTGGTCTTGTACCGTTAGTTCTGTACATGTTAGATTACCACATTAAAAGAGGATTCTCAAGTTTTAACCCAACCCCCAGCGGGTGTTAGTGTTTTCTTTTTAGCATATAAGATAGGGTTTCCTATATTTCGAGATTACAGTGCTCTTTGATACTATGTTGGGTAGGGGTGATTGGAAATGAAAAAAAATGTGATTGCGAGGTAATTACGAAAGAAAAGAAGGGAAAGGATTTGAAGGATGCGAGTGAGGGAAAAGAAAGGGCAGACATGCATTCATTAATATCTTTTACGTAGACAAATGACGGAGCTCGGAGGTGGCGTGGCAAGGCGTTGACCCTCTTCATCTTGACCTAATTTGGCAGACTGAACGCTTCCATGGGTTCTCCTTCTCTTTATATACCATCTTATGGGACGAGGAAAGAAAAAGGGATCCGAAATAGCATCTCTGGTGCATCCATATCCGGTGTGATGTTAGCCTGATCTAACAACGGTTCATGTGCACAAAATGCACATGAACTCGACACCGTCAATAATAGCTCGATGAGAATGTACGGTGAAGGACAATCTATCTCCAGAAAGATCTTTATCCTTACCACTTTTCTTAGGTTTATAGCTGACCCTTATCACCTACCTTATTCCCTCCATTTGAGACCATGAGCTTTAGGAAAACTAAAAAGCTGACGGAAGTAAAAAAGAAAGAAAGCGAGGACCCCTTCTTCACTTGCATGAAACACAAGGATATAATGAAAGGCAAGGGAAACGAGATAGAGAAACTTACCATACCGCCGCGTGAGATCTTCAACCTAGTCAGAGCGGAGGCAAGCTTCAAACACCTTTCGTGGGTTTCTCTCCATGTGTACCTCGTATTGCCGTAGATAATGGAGAGCTTGTTGCCGTAGACGAAAGCTGCTCTCTCTAAGAAGCTCATGGGAGTCAAAGGCACGTAGTTCGACGGCACTGGAGCAAACCTTCCATGATCTTTCTCTTTATCTGTGTTAGGGATCTCTAGCTTGCGAGACGAGTGAGCATGATCTTCTGCATTCGCATAGAGAATTTATATAACCGCACCTAGTAAATGAATCTCTGAGTTGGACCATTTTCCACATATAAAAGGCCCAGTGTGGAGGAAGGAGCCAATAATTAACCCAATGTGGAGGAACGTCGAGCAACGGAACAGTCATATTTCATCACATCGTTGTCGTTGGTTCTGGATGGATATGTGAGGAAATGTCATAATCTAAAGTTACCATAAAAACAACTTAAAACAGATCTTGATAGATATGACCAAGATTCACAGTTTAAAATTTTCTTACTTTTTATATAATCAAAGCATAGCTATCACTTCAAGCAAATACTACAAAGAGACCGCGACAAATTAAAGGTCTCCCTTATTAGCGTTTTACCATTATTGAGCAATGGCAATTTGGTAAACGATAAATCAAGGACATGGCTTAAGAGTTTACAATGGGTAATTACCAAAAAAATAATTTCAAACCTATTATATGGATGCCAATATCAAATCCTTTAAATTTGGTCAATTGAGTTATAAATATTTTTATGATTTGACAATGTAATCATTATAACTAATTTTGAATGGCAACCAAAACATGGACAATTCTTTTTAATTTTTCTGAATTTTTTTTAAACTTCTTTTTTCTTTTCTTTCCTTCTTCCTCTACCGCTTGACATGGCCAAGGACCAACCATAGACAAGGATTGGTTGCTGTGGCCAACCACTTACCATAGATGAGGACCAGCAAGGGTCATACTTGCCATCTAGCTAGGGCCAGCCTTGCCCAAGGTCAATCGGTTACTCTCGCTGAGGCTCAACAACAAGTGGAGGAAGAAGGATAGAAAAGAAGAGGAGAAAAAAATCAATAGAAAATCATATAATTGAAATTTTTTTTAAAAAATCAAATAAATTCATATCACATAAAACAGTCAGCGTCCATAATAATGATTGTTAGCTAGAATTAATCGGAATGAATACATTGATAAATTGTCAAAAATTTTATCTCTCAATTGATCAAATTAAAATATTTAGATTTGATTTAACATTCGTATAATAGATTAAGGACAAATATTTTGGTAATTTTTTCATTTATAGCGAGTGAGATGAAAACGTGTGGCTGACTTGTTATATAATCATTTCACCCTCCAATTAAAGTAAGGGGTAGAGGAAAACGGGTCCTTAACACTGCAAGCCAACTTGTTAGGTGGAATCAAACCAAATCTCATTCGATAATGGTGGCAGTGGCGGCAGTAGCATCCCGAGGTTCCAAAAAAGGTAATTAGACTCGGAATGCGGGCTTGGGTCGCATCCACGTGGGCTCGAGCTTTTTGCATGACCATGATCTGCTTGTCTCGACACGATCCTACAAGCCAAGGGCTTCGGTTTACCCATTATGAGAAAGCATGGATGCGTGTAATTTTTTAGATTTTTTTTTTCAGCCAAAAAAGACATAAATATAACTGGTAAAGTAATTTAAAAAGACAGAAAATAAAAGGCAAATTAACTTTGTATAGATCATAAGAAAAAAAAATATAAACAAATGAGAAATACTTAACTTGTAAAACGAGACACGAACATGAAGATCGAATTATTTGGAGGTCCATGAATTATCTTATAAGTTTTGTAAACCGATTAAGCTTAGACTTTTGACCTATGTATATGACTCTCATTTAGAGGGTTATATTTGAACAAATGACTTTCCGTTCTTGGTTTGGAAATTCCGCAGCACCCCAACCACATGCGTCACCCCTTCATGGCGAAGATCCTGCCCAGATCCTGGGTTTAGGCCAAAAATAAATGTCGGGTGAGCTAGTTAGGCAGCCCCGCTATGCCTAGGTGTGGATGTGAGAGAAGGAGTTGTTTCTTTAATTGATTTTGCTTTCTCAATGCTAGGTGCACAAAAAATTCAAGTTGAAAATGTGAGGAAACGGTCCGCGTGGCGCCTGGATGAACTCGGACATCAAGCTCAGAAAAAGCTAGTCCAGCTCCTACATACTGTCCCATATCTGTTGTGTTTTTCAAAGCACTACCCAAACACTTGGGCCTATCTTGGCGAGAGCCTAGTCTCGTTCCGGATTTGTTCAAACTTTTATATTCAAAGCTTATTTTTGTAGAGAAAATTATGAAAATCTAGAGATTTTGAGTGCGTCCTTCAAGAGGATTACGAATGAGTGAATACTCTCCTCTTTTATAAATGATTATTGCATGTTTGGGTGTGTTTACGATAGGGAATTACTTGAATGCGAGTAGTATAAATGATTGTAATCTTCTCTTTGCTGTCTACAGTAGAACCATTTCGATCCACCAGTCTTCTGCAAGCTGCGTTTTTTTTTTTTTTTCTTTTTCCTAGATCTGTACAAAAGTCGGACTTTGCCAATTGCCACTCCATCGTGAGACCCAACACATGCATCTGCTGCAGAATTTTCTCCTACAAAACATCGGTTTAAAATCAAGTAAGGCTCCACAAGAATCAATCAAAAGAAATCTCTCTCAAAAGCCTTCTCTTAATGGCTTTCTAAAAGTAATCTCTGAGCTAGGCACGGCGTAATGAGCAAGATATGTCAAATCCCATTTTTTTTTTCTACAAAAGTGGAAATCACCATAAAGAGTTATACGCAACCTATCCTTTTGCATGCCGACATAGAAAGTAGGGATGTTTCATGCACATCGGCAGGGGAAGGAACTCCGAAATTCCCTTGCTCTTTATTTGATCAATCTCACTCATCACGCAAATGATTGCCCTATTATAATAATACCCATTATAGATTTTGCCCTGCACTCTCAAGATATAATTAATTGCGTACAATGATATTGCACATCGCGAAAACGTCATGATTGATTCATATCAGAAGAAGACGGGCAAATCTTTGCTTTGTCCTCGTAGGTGCTATATATTTCTCGCCACACCGAACTTTTCAATCGATTCGCTTTACAAATGAAAATTGGATTATTTCACTAGGACTCATTCGAAAGAAGATGGGTAAATCTCTGCTTTGCCCTTGCAGGTGCTATATATTTCTGGTCGCATTGAGTTGCTCGACCAATCGATTTGCAAATGAAAATCGGTTTATTTCGCCAGGACACATTCAAAATGACTTACATAGTAAAATGGAGCTCCATGCAGATTATAAGCAATAGCCAGTACTAAAAGCAGCCCCACAAATGCTTACCAGCTCGAATGTGACCCATATCGATGTCACGACTATAATTACCTTGATCGGACAAGGTACGAAAAGAATAAGAGAGTTAAGTATAGTGGCGACATCATGATTGGCCAATTTAGTCGGATATAGAAAGATGACCGGTGAAATAAAAAAAAAAGACTTGGAAGCCAAGATGCTGAGAGGAAGTTGCTACGAAGTTTACTAGAAAACTAGGTCAAAGGATTGTGATGTTGTGAGAGAGGAATGGCGACGATTCCATCACTATCGATCGTGCTTCTATTTTTTCTTTTTAAATTAATATTTTAGTACACACAAAAAATAAATAAATGAATAAAAGAAAGGGTTAATACCCTGGAAAACCTCAAACTGGTACATTTGTGACAATTTTACCCCAAACTATTTTTTTGACCACCAAAAACCCCAAACTGGTATACTTTTGACAAATTTACCCCAAACTGGTACACTTGTGACAAATTTACCCTCTGTTAATTTTTGTTAAATTTGATTATCAAATTATTAAGTTAAATGACACATGACAATTGACCGGTATATCAATATAGGATTTTATGCTCCGTTTGTTATAGTTTACAAATTTTGTGATTTTTTTTTTGTATTAGTTCAATTTAGCAGATGGTATATTTGTCACAAATTTATCATTTTTGGGTTTTCTGTAGTCGAATAAATTAGTTTGGGATAAATTTGTCATAAATGTACCAGTTTAGGGTTTTTTTATAATCAGTTGGGGTAAATTTGTCACAGGTATACCAGTTTGGGGTTTTTCATGGTCAAAAAAATAGTTTTGGGTAAATTTATCACAAGTATATCAGTTTGGGGTTTTTGTATTAACCCTAAAAGAAATTGGTGTGTTTTGTCGCCTTTGTCTAAGCTGTAATGTTGTCCTATTCTAAGTAGCACCAATACGGACACGCAACATACGACACGACGCGACGCGACACGACACATTATTCTCAAAAAACAAAGAATTTTAACACGTTCGAACATATTGTATATTAAATAAATTATTATTTTATGACAAATTAAATTAATTCAAATTTACAAACAAATAAATAATAGAAAAAAAGCCTAAAATGAACTTACGAGCCCTCTATCCCGCCTTGGCTAATGCGCCTTTTTGGCAATTCATTCAAACACACGTTCTCATACCATTTGCTGAACAAGACAGGAATTCTTTTATATTTTCTTTTGAAAAGAATTGATATAATAATATATCAGTCTAATGATTAATAAAAAAATATAATAAAAAATAAAAAATCTACTCTGACCACCATCTCTCTCGCCCTCTTCCTCGAGTTCTTGGCCTCTGTTCGTCGTCAGCGACTTCGTCTTCCAGACCAAGAAGCTTGCCCTCAACAAACAGCCATGGACTTTAACTGTCAAGGAACGCGACGGCGGCCCCAAGTGAAAGCAAGGGATGCCATTCGTGGAAGCTTGCCATGGCCACGATGGGCAAGGTCGAAATTCTGACGGCGGACTTCGAAATCTGGAGGCTCCTGGCCACGACCGGCTCGTCCATGGCCCAAACAGGCGAGATCGAGATACGGTTGTGATTGGGCTCCATCTTCCCCATCGTTAACATGGCTGCTGCAGATCTAACCGTCCAGATCGGATCTGCAGCGGTAGAGGTGTTGGGTGGGGACTCACCATTGGGTGGGGCGGCCATGCGAGTCCTCCACCTCCTGCTTCTCCGCCTCCTTCGAGAACACCAACCCCCGCCTCCTCTACGGTGGTGCATGGTGGAAGCCCTCGGAATTCCTTGAATACCTACGTGCATGTCGAAATTGCATGTTGAAATTTTGGACTTGCGTGTTAGAGCGTATCGGGAAGAGTTGACCACATATTGCATTGTCCGACACTTGTGGATCACGTGTCATAACGTGTCAAATACATGTCGGAGTGTTAAAAACGATACGAAGACTTTTGAAGAGTGTTGATACTTCATAGCTCCTATTTGGTATGTTTTGCCCACCTTTCTCTAAAGGCGATAAATTATGATGGTCTTGCTTTTTTAATTTTTCAGGTCAACAAGAAAATTATATTTATTACTCAAAAAGATATATAAGAAGTATATAAACTTTTAAAGAAAAGCAAATCGAAGTAGATCCAAGGCTAGAGTACAATAAGACAAAGCAAAGTTTAGAAAACAAGAAAGATCAATAGAGCACCAAAAGGGTTAAGCATACACACATTCCGTAAGAATAGATTTATCATCAAATCTTGTATCTTCGTCAATGATGAGTACATGCTGGAAATTCCTTTTCTAGTAACTATAATGTTGCCGTGCGCACCTAAGTTCGGTTTCCTTTACACTATCACCACATGAAGATAACAAAAACATGTTGAACAAACACAAATATAATAGAAGAGCAACTCTTCAAGATTTAACGATACGCCAGAGCACCATTAAAACTAAAACTGGAGGATTTGCACACGGATAAATCACATAGGTATCAAATTCCCAAAAATTATATCTCAAAATTCCCAAATCTGAAGTTGATGACTTACACAGGGACATAATACAAGGAGTCAAATCCCCAAATCTCAGATCTAAACAAGGTGATGATAGCTCCTTAATTTAGAACCAGATCGAGTGAGTTCAAACACTCAGATTTAGAACTAGATTGAGAAAAGAAAGCTTTCGGATTTAGATCAGGGGAAAATAAAAAATAAGAAAAGAACAAAAAAACACTTAAACAAAATCAACAAGAGAGGAGGGAGGGTGAGACTAGTTTAAACCCTCCCAAAGTTGAAGGTCGAAGAAAATGATGAAGAGAGAGAGAAAAGAAAGTAAGAAAAAAGACTTTAAGATTGTCTTACTTAAAAGGGAAGAAAAACTCTTCTTCTTTTTTTTTTGTTGGTATTGACTAGCTAAGGGTGACAAAAACTCTTTCTATTTGTTGAGTCTATGATTTTGCCGCCTTAGGTTTGAATTTTGGGTTAGGCACCAAAGACTATGAATAAATGGTTCTTTTTTTTTAGTAAATTAATTATCACCGCATGTTTAAAATTTCAGGTTAGGCACGGCGATGGAATAGTTTTAGTTTCATTTTCTTAGACATGTTCATATGTTTTTAATTAGAGTTTGATTATAATTATTTATAAAAATTCGGTCATTCGACCCACCATGACCTTGCCAAAAAAGAAAGAAAGAAAGAAAAACTCTTCTTCTTCTTTTTTTTCTTTTTTTTTTTTGGTATTGACAGGCCAAGGTCGACAAAAACTCTTTCCAATTGTCAAGTCTATGGTGTTGCCGCTTTAGGTTTGAATTTCGATTCACCAAAGACTCTGAATAAATGGTTTTGTTTAGTAAATTGATTGCCACCGTATGTTTAAAATTTCGGATTAGGCACGACGACGGAATATTTTTAATTTTCATTCTCATAGAGATTGTTAATATGTTTTTAATTAGAGTTTTATTATAATTATTTATAAAAATTCTTTCACTCCGACCTCATCACCATATGACCTTGCCATGAGAGAATGGAAAAAAGAGAGAAAAGACGGTCTACAAAAGCTCACCAAGGAGCGGCGGTGTCGAGGGGCAGCGGGCATGGAGATTAGACTATTTGGAGATTCATGAAACGCCTTACAAGTTTTGTGGGCTAATTAAACTTAGGTAATTGACTTGTGCAAATGACTCTCATTTAGACCTTGGATTAAGGCCAAAAATAAATCTCATGTGAGTTAGTCGGACAGCCTTGCCACGCCCTCGTGTGGATGTGAGAGAAGAAGTTGTATTTTTTAACAAATTTTGCTTTTTCAATGCTAGGTGTACAAAAAATTCAAGTTGAAAATGCAAGGAAACGGCCCTCGTGGGGCCTGGATGAACTCAGCCGTCAGGCTCAGAAAAAGTTGATCGAGCTGGTCGAGCTCCTGGATAGTGTCCAACATGTATAGTGTTTTTAAAAGCACTACCCAGATTCTCGGGCCTATCTTGACAAGAGCCTAGCCTCATTCTAGATTTGATAAAAAATTTATTTTCAAAGCTTATTTTAGTAGAGAAAATTATGAAAACCTAGAGATTTTGAGAGCGTCCTCAGAGAGAATCACGAGCGAGTGATACTCTCCTCCTTTATGATAGATTATTGTGTGTTTGTGTGTGTTTTCGATAGGAAAGCACTTGAATGTGAGCATTACGAATGATTGTAATCTTCTCTTTGCCATCTATAGTAGAACCATCTGTATTGATCTTTCCTAAGGTTAGGGATGCTATTAAACCGCATGAATTCTGTGTTCAATTGTTATTTCTGAAATTCATTACTTAGTTGAATAGTTTCATTTATTCGTCCCAACGCATTAGTCGCACTTTTAATTGTTCATCCTTCTCGAATATGACATGGTGAAAAGCAAAATTTCCTCCTTGGTAACGGTCGCCAGAGTCGATGGACAAAAAGAAAGATGCTCTCAAAATTCCTAGTTTTCTCGAATCAACTCCGAGATGCGCGAATTTTCCTAGGAGAGCGTGATTTCTCAATTGACCAGTCTTCTGCGTACTGCCTTTTTTCCGGAATCTGCTCAGAAGTCGGACTTTGCCGCCCCATCATGAGACCCAATACACGCATCCACTGCAGGATTTTTTTTTGGAAGATCCTAATTCCTACTCCCGATCCCAATACAGCGTATTCGTCGGACTCTTTCCAATAGCAACATGCCTCGATCGTCTCATTGTCCTTCAAATCAAATTTCCTATGTAGGTCAAAGTTTCTACGCAGAAATCATCTGATATTTCCATCGTCTCAAAGTATCTCACGTTGCTTTTAGGAGAAATTACGATGGCTTTGTTGGGAGGCGTAACTAATACCCGATACTTGACTTTTAAGGAGTTGGTAAAGAGAAAATTCAAATTTGAGATAGTGAATATATATCATGTTGGATCCCCATCATCATATAAAAATGTAAAGCAATGAGTTATGAATTAACATTGATATATTGATGCTTCAGTTGATGACACATGCCTGACGTGGGACTTTTTTTTCATAGCATTTTCTCATTTCTACCTCAACAAAGCTCTCCTTACATGTGGGCTTTTTGTGTTTGGACGGTTCCCTACTTAATCTATGTATTCTTCTACACCAGCATTCTCTCGACTCATATGTCCATCTTAAGCCAACCAAGTTTGGTAGAAACACAAAATTTGACTTGAGTCGTCCCTAATTACCTTAGTGTGACCACGCTCAAAATGAATGCACGACTTGCCCCCTCGACTAGGAGTGACATCCAAGATTTCTTTCCTAGTGGTCTCCGCCTAATAATGATCCACCCATGTTCGGCCTGACCCATTCCATCCAAACTATACAACTCCTTTCCTTGAGATTTAATTGCCTTGGAACTCACTACTGATTTCTTTTTCAACTAATTAATATCAGATATATTCTTAGTAGCTATCTAGGATTCCCTAGTCTCTAGTCGAACTGGTCGACACACATTGAATATAGTCCAACTGATCTCTAGTTTACATTTCAGTTGATCTAAAATCCATGATCCACTAGTCTCTAGTCGAACCAGTAGACACACAGAAAATGTGGCCTGAGTCCTCCCTGTTGGCTCGTGTGACATCCATGTCACTCTATGATCTCTCCGCTTTCTTTGGTTTTAGGCTTTCTCTTCGTCCTAGTCTTTGATCTAGATTACGTCCAGCGCTAAGGCTCCTCTTGAAGTTCCTACCTCTAACCACCAGACCCTTAGCACTAATTCTCTGATCGTTGCCTTGCAACTTCTTCTGCCATTCATTCGAGAACAGTGCAATTCTCCACTTTCTCTATAGACATAACCTCACACCCTTTCACAAGAGAATCACAAAAGTGCTCAAAAGAATTGAGCAACGAACAATCATCGATGACTTTATTAAACTCATTTAGTTTATCCTAGATTAACCATTAACTCCAACTTGAATTTGAAGTAATGTTGGATCAAGTTTCGATATATACAACACTTCAAGTTTCCACAAACTGCACCTGTAAACATCTCATCTGTCACTTCAACTAAACTTCGTCCACTAAATTCACCATAATAATACTCCTAACCTTTTTCAAAATATCAGATTTTTCTTGTACTTTCATAATCGTGAGAAATTTATCATCTCCTTCCGATGATGAGTCCGTACCCGTGTCTCCAACCAAAAATTGTATTTGATTTGCCATAGGTTAAGATTACTCTTGCCCGGAAATCTTTCCAACTCGAATTTCGTAGAAGTCTTAGTCATAATGAATACAGATAAAACTTCCTGAATAATTAATTAAGGATAACCCTAGGCTCAGGTACCTATTTATTACATGAAATTGCAAGCATAGACTAAACCAAAATGATTCGAACAAGAAAAAAATGTAAAAAAACTTGACACGATGGATTTACGTGGTTTAGTAGTAGGAAAAAGTATAAAAAAAAAATCATAAACATATTGTATTAGTATCAATTCGGTACTAAACATTTCAATCAAATCAATTTAGTCATATACATTTTTACGTTGGTATTAATTGAGTTTATCTAGCCAATTTAGGTCGAAAGTTGCTGACATGGACACTAGTTGTCTTACGTGATATGGCTGACGCGGACATTTTATTTATTTTTTAAATATCTTTCTAATTTTTTTTTTAAATTACTTTTCTATTTTTTCTTCTCTTTTCCTTCTTCTCTTTTTTTCTTTTCTTTTACCTTTTCTTTTCTCCTTATTTCCCTCCGCTAGTCGCCACCCTCTATGATGACTAGCAGAGGTCATTGGCCACCAATGAGGGCAAGGGCTGGGACACCCTCATCGGCCTTTGGCGAGGGCGCCCTCACCAAATCTAATGAGGGGACCCTCGCTCAACACTCGCCAAAGGCCGGCAAGGCCCCTCGCCATTTGGGTGAGGCCGCCCCTTGTCAGATTGGCGAGGGGAGTAGCTCTTGCTAGAGGATGGCCTCTGGCGATGGTGAAGGGCCTTGCCTAGCCCTAGTCAAATCTGGCAAAGGGTGGCCTCGTCCAACCCTTGCTGGTGGCTGGTGACCTTTGCTGACCATCATGGAAGTTGGCAATTAGCTGAGGGAAAAAAGGAAGATAGAAAAAAGAGGGGGGAAAGAAAAAGAAAAGAAAAGAAAAGAGTAAAAGATTTGAAAAAAATATTTAAATAATAAATAAAATGTTCACTTCAGTGCCAAACCATGCTGAGTAGGACAGCTTGCGTCTATGTCAGCAATTTTCGATTTAAATTAATTGGATAGACTCAATTGGTACAAATGTGAAAATGTTTATGACTAAATTGGTCTTCTTGGAAGATTTATGATCGAGTTCTACTAATGTAATAAATTTAGGACATTTTTGGTACGTTTCCCTTTTGTAGTGTGCCTAAAATTGATATGATGGACTTACGTGATTTGGCAGTGTACCTATTCTATGGGGAAAGGCCGATGAAATGGTTCTCCTATAATCGACCAAAACAGATTACGATAGCTCAATCACATTCGCTCACTAGTGTGTCCCGACCTGGATTACACTCAAGTAAAGCTCCACGAGGATCAATCAAAAGATATCTCTCACAAAAGGTTTCTCTTAGTGGCTTTCCAAAAGAATCTCTGAGCTTGTCTTGGCGTAATGAGCAAAATAGGTCAAATCCTATATTTTAATTCTAAAAGAGGAGCACTAGATGCCAACATGGCAACCCGATATCCGAGTCACCATAGGTAGAAATCATCATAAATAGTTATACACTGTTTATTCTTTTGCATGCCAACAAGCAAAGCAGGGATTTTTCATGCACGTCGGCAGAGGAAGGAACTCCGAAATTCCCTTGCTCTTTATTTAATCGATCTCGTTCATCACGCTAATAATTGCCCTACTATAGTAACATCCATTATACATTTTTCCTTGCTTTCTCAAGATATAATTAATCGCGTACAACGACATCACACATTGCAAAAACGTCATAGCTGATTCATATCGAAGGAAGACAGGCAAATCTCTGCTCTGCCCTCGCAGGTGCTATATATTTCTTGTCATGCTGAGTTGCTCCGCCAATCCGATTTGCAAATGAAAATCGGGTTATTTTGCTAGGAAGCATTCAAAATAACTTACATAGTATAACGGATCTCCGTGCAGATCTTAAGCAATAGCCAGAAGTAAAAGCAGCCCCACAAATGCTTAGTGGCCAGCAAGCTCGAATGTGGCCCGTATCAACCACGACGCGAGTATAAATTAGCTAGATCGGACAAGGTACAAAAAGAATAAGAGAGTTAAGTATTGTGGCGACATCATGATTGGCCAATTTAGTCGGATATAGAAAGATGACCAGTGAGACTTGGAAGCCAAAATGCGGAGAGGAAGTTGCTACGAGGTTTACTAGAAAACCAAGTCAAAGGGTTGTGATGTTGTAAGAGAGGAATGACGACGATTCCATCACTAACACCGATCGTGCTTCTTTTTTTTTTTTTCTTTTTCTAGTACGCACGAAAAATAAATAAATGAACCTCACTAAAAAAGTAATAATAATAAATGAACAAAAGAAATGGGTCTGGTTTGTCGCCTTGAGTTTTGCTCCGTTAATTTTTGTCTAAGGCGGTTTAATTTTGTCTTCTTTGGTACCTAAAGCGATAAGTTATGTTTTTGCCGCCTTTGTCCAGAGATGATAAATTATGATGGTCTTGCTTCTTCTTTTATTTTCTTTCTTTTTTCTTTTTTTTTTCAGGCCAGCAAGAAAAATATATTTATTACTCAAGAAGAAATATAAGAAGTACACAAACATCTAAAGGAAAGCAAATCGAAGTAGATCCAAGCCCAAAGTCCTACAAAACATAGCAAAATTTAGAAAACAAGAAAGAATCAATAGAGCACCAAAAGAGTTAAGCACACACTTGTTCCATAAGAATAGATCTATCATGTAAAATAATCAGTGGCCAATCATTGAATCTCGTATTTTCATTAGTAATGAGTATACACTGGAAATTCCTTTTCTAGTAATCACAGCATTGCTATGCATGCTAGGTTCAATTTCCTCTATACTATTGCCCTACGGACACAATGAAAACTGGTTGAACAAACACAAATATAATAGAAGAGTAACTCTTCATGGTTTAATGAGACGCCAAAGCACCATTGCAACTAAAAACATAGGATTGGCGAACAAATCACAGGTATCAAATTTCCAAAAATTTATTACGGAACTCCCATATTTGAAGCAATGTCTTACACAGGGACATGGCACGAGGGGTTAAATACCCCCAAAATATATTTATTGAACTCCTGGATCAAAATGAGAAGATGATAGCTCCTCAGTTTAGAATCAGATTGGGAGAGTTCAAACTCTCAGATTAAGAACTAGATTGAGAGAAGAAAGATCTCGGATTTAGATTAGGAGAAAAAGAAAAAAAGAACAAAAGAACAAAAAGACTTAAACAAAATCAACAAGAGAGGAGGAAGGGTGAGACTAGTTTAAACCCTACCCAAGTTGAAGGTTGAAGAAGACGATGAAGAGAGAGAGGAGAAAGTAAGAGAAAAGGACTTTAAGATCGTCTTACTTAAAGAGGAAGGAAAACTCTTTCTTTTTTCCAGTAGATATTGACTAGCTAAGGGCAACAAAAACTTTTTCCATTTGTCAAATCTACAGTTTTGCCGCCTTAGGTTTGAATTTCAAGTTAGGCACCAAAGGCTATGAATAAATGTTTTTGTTTAGTAAATTTATTGTTGCGGTATGTTTAAAATTTCAGGTTAAGCATGCCAACAATATTTTTATTTTCATTCTCTTAGACATTGTTCATATGTTTTTAATTATACTTTGATTATAATTATTTATTAAAATTTGGTCACTCCGACCTCGTCACCACCATGACCTTGCCATGAGAGAATAGAAAATTCTCTTTTTTTCCTTTTCTTTTTATCGGTATTGATTGACTAAGGGCAACAAAAACTCTTTTCATTTATCGAGTTTATGGTTTTGCTGCCTTAGGTTTGAATTTTGGGTCAGGCACCAAAGACTATGATTAAATGGTTTTGTTTAATAAATTGATTGTCACTGTATGTTTAAAACTTTGTGTTAGGCACGGCCACGGAATATTTTTAATTTCATTCTCCTACATATTGTTCATATGTTTTTAATTAGAGTTTGATTATAATTATTTATAAAAATTCGGTCACTCCGACCTCGTCACCACCATGACCTTGTCATGAGAGAATAAAAAGAGAGGGAAAAAAGGTCTTCAAAAACTCACTGAAGTGTGGCGGTGTCGAGGGGCGGCGGGCGACAAGCATGATGGGCGGCTAGACAACGAGCAACAATGAGTCGCGAGTGAGTGAGATTGTGTGTGTGAATACACTACTATTGTAAAATGCACTACAACCATACATTATTATAAATGGACAAAATAATAATTCACTATAATGAAAATGATTGGTAGATAATTATTAAGTGTCTTATTTTTTCAAACTTAATTCGAAATAATTGGCTGGCATTTAATATATCAACCATCTTTTCTTTTACAAAAGTAAAGAATATTTCAAAAAATAGGGTTACAAACTTTACATACCCACCCGTAAGTAGCCGTGATGGTTGGGCTTTATTACCTCATCGCCGAGGGAATAAGTTCGAATCTCCGAATGCTCGTGACTTAAGCGGGGGTCCCAGGGGTGGTTTATTAGGCCAGGCCCCTCAAGGGTTTACGTCTAAATAATGACTTGCGGCGAGGCCCTTCCGGTGCTATCGAGCACCAGAGGGTCGTGTGATCCCCGAAGGGTGATCTCCGGCGGTCCATCGGTCATAAAAGAAAAAAAAGACTTTACATTGTAGTGAAAAGGCACATGGTCGCATTTATGCTAGAAATTGGCATTTGAAACTTTAAGGAAGTGAAGATATTATTTATCCGCAGTAAACATAGTATGTATGCTTCTTGCATTAATTGTATTTTAGCTTTTGACTCTATTTTTTCCAATATTTAAAATTTACTAGTACAAATTCCTAGAAATTAATATAACTATCTAGTAATAAAAAATAATTGGAAATGATTTTACATGCTTCCCCTCCTAAAAATAATTTGAAATGCTTATTCACTTTCTTTCTATGCATAACCCTCCTAATAATCATTCTCTTTTTTTTTTTTTCCCTAAAGTTTAAATAAACAAAATATTAAATAGTTTATCTCTCCATACAATTAAAGCTAGTAATCTTATTATTGATTCATTATGATGTTGCACAAGAAATGTAAAATATTGCATGCGGTAGTTTTTTTTTTTTTTTTTTTTTTTTTTGGTGAAGGGTAAGAATATATGGAGCTTAAACCAACATTATACAAAAGATCCGGTGCCACAAAACTTGTACTCAACAAGACAACAAGTCAGAGTGAGTGGAAGGGAGCCGAATGCAAAAAAGGACCGCAAAAGCGGGCCTAAGCAAGCAGAAAACAGCCAAAACAATGGCCAAAGGAAAACAGAGAGAGCAGCGGTAGGCCACACAAGGCCGGATGGACCACAATCTACGACCGCATCCGCTAACGACAAAAGTGAAGAACCATCAAGGAAGTAGCCGCGCAAAGGAAGAGTATCTAGACAGCAAACACCAGGCTAGGGCCTTGCAGAAAAAGAAGAGTCCCCAGCTGAAAAAATGATTGAATCAATACCCCAGCTACGCTACAGCCTCCGATTTCTATAGGTATCATCCACACTCCTGAAGGTGGTGGCTTATCTCTGACAACCTTGATGAGTTGGTTTTTCACCGCTGGAATGGATAAGCTCTACTCTCTAAAAAGGATGCCATTCCTGTGCTTCCAAATGAAATAACAAAAAGCACCGAAAGAGAAGCGAGCAATGCACTTATAAAAGTCTTTGCCCGCAAGGAGAGAGGCGGCCCAATTGAGATTCTCGACCCACGAACTGTTTCGCCACGAAAGGTTGCATCTGGAGGCCCAAAAGAAGGTGATGCTAGCAGAGACGAGGCATCCAAAAAATAGGTGGTCTATAGAATCTGGCATCTCATTGCAGAAGAAACACAAGACACTATCTATCCTACCATAAGATAATAACAGAGCTTGGGTAAGAAGCCTGCGTTTGGCAATAAGCCAAAGGTTAAGTTGGTACCTTAGAGTAATTGAGTTGTTCCATATGAACGCGTGCCAGGAGACCCGAGTCTTCCTCCTTCTAGTTGATTCCCAAGCTGAGGCTACCGTGAAGAGATGGGAGGTGTTTCCCTTCCAACCGAAATGATCGGAGTGGTGGGAAAGGGTGGGAAGGGGTTCCGCCCGAGAGTCCAAGACCAACTTGACCATAGCTCCACAGTCGGTGAATAGGTCCGCCACTGTCGCTTGCCTAGAGAGGCCAGATACATATATGGTTGAGTCCGAAAAGTACAAGTTCAAAGGACCCCTGGGGTGCCACTTATCAAACCAAAGGGATACCGAGCGACCATCCCCAACTCTCCAATAGAAGGAGCTTGCGGTAGTATTCTTTTGAACTAAATAGTAAAAAAATAAACGATTTTATCAATGAGTTACTTAGTAAAAGTGGCCTTAGTTTAAACTTCTGATGGATAGATTTTGATTTATTTTATAGCCCGAAATTTATAAAGATATTGATGGGACAGTTACCAATTCAAACTTAAACTTATTGTAGAAATACCAACTGAGTTGTAAACTTTCCAATTTGACCAATGTAGTTTTAAATCTTTGTGGAAAATTCCAATGTAGTCATTGCAGTTAACTGTCAAAGAAAATTGCTAACATGTGACGATCCACACAAGACATTGCTTCAAGTGAAATTGTCCACTTTAGTGTGCTATGTTGGCCAGCCAACGATGATTGGACAGTACGTCCGTAATTTCCAATTGGCAATTGACCAAGAGGGTTCCACTAGAATCTGGCCCAAAGGTTTGGAACTATATTGACGAAATTGAAAAGTTTAAGACTAAATTAACACCCGTACAATAATTTAGAATTTCATTGAAATTTGGCATAAAGGTTTAGAACTACATAAAAATTTTAAGATTGGACTACTATTTGTACAATAAAAAGGATTGATTTTCTAATTCTCTCAATATTGATATGTAATTTTTTTTTAAAACTAGAATACTATTGTGAATTTTGACGGAAAACAAAAAGTTTATTTTTTCCTTTTTAAAATGGTAAAAAACAAATGGACACTTAGGATTATTCAAGAGGCTATGGTGGTAAACAAAGTTTATCATTTTGGTTCAATCTTCCATTTGAATAACCATATTATAAATTTCTTGTCAGTGCGATTACTAATAATATGGACCTTAGTGATGCATTACTTGATATTCATTGGGATATGCAGAGCATTTGAAATGTATAAACAATTAATCAGTTTTGTAATACTTTTCGTTATCATTTTCACCCGGAGGATGGGAAACATACATTGAGAGGCAAGGAAATTTAGATATTGTGTGGCTTTAGCTCTAAATCGACCTATATAAATATTCAAAGACTAGCTAGTCTATGCCTCCAAAACTCGGAAGTCCGCCAAATTTCTCAATATATGAAAAAATTATACGAGGTACATGGTCAAGTTAGAACGCTTTTGTACAAAGAGTCCTGGAATGGAATTTCTCATCCCCTAATGAATTAAAAACCGATATCTATTTGTACGAAATTTATCTTCGCCTAAATTAGTCAAGCGCCAGGCGACGGACAAGATTTCCATGTTAAAAACGTAGACCAATGCTATTTGTCGTATATCTCGCCGTACATGGAAAAGGTAATATCGATTTTTTTTTCATTGAGGGGCCACCTATGCATCACATGCAAAGAAACCAACACAAATGACAAAAACTAGATTACAAAAGTCAACACGTTCATGGAATAATCACAGTCAAAGTCATGCAATTTTGTTAGAAATTGAAGACGGTTCACGTCAATGTAAACCTAACACGGCTACTCTTCATTATTTTTATTGCAGAATCTCGAGATCATTTTCATCTTCGCTCCGAATTTTACCTCCAAGACTGGAATTGGCATTATAAGGGGCATCAGGGTTTGAGTACGAGGGATTGACTAGGGGTTTTGGGGGTAATTTCTACGTACCGTCCATAACCAATAAACGACGATATTTATCTAAATAAAAAAAAGCATTGTTTGTTGAAATTCCTTTCACATCATGCTGTCGTCATTACACATAAAACAAACAGTGTTGATTGGACCATCACATTAGATAAATCAGGCAAGACTTGCCCGATAGGATCTAATTGCACTTTCTCCCAAATATTTAGGATTACCTTGCTTTGATAAAAAAAAAAAAAAGTTTAAGATTTAGTTGGTTTCTATATAATAAGTTTAAGACTGATTGTGTTGTTTTCCCCTAAATTAACCTATGTAATATTCAAAGATGGGCTAGTTGCCATCTCCGAAACTCAAAAGCTTGGCAAAATTTTCGTTATATAAAGAAGTTATATAAGTTACACCGCTGATGTAATATAGTTTTCACACAAGCAATCATGAAATGGAGTCCTTTATTTACTAATAGGAATTACCGAAATCAATAACTGTATCCATGCTAAAGCCAGGACTGTCACGCCCCGAACCTCGAGCATGCGAACAACTCGCCATGGTCATGCAAATGCAACATTCCCAGATAGTGTCGCCGACCCCATTCTTTTTAAATGCGCATGCGGAACGTATTATAAACCCCTGATAAGACTTACGGGATAGGAAAGCAAGAAACCAACTCAATCATAAACAACATACTTTCATAGATAATCACACCAGAGTTTAGTTACACCAAAAAGGATCAGTCTACAAAAAGATCAGTCCACCAAAAAGAAAAAATTGTCCTACGATCACTAGTCGGACTCGTTCGTGGATCCCACTTCTGATCGATCAAGCTCCGGAGACGACGGGTCCTCCAACCTACCACCGGGAGGGTCAACTACGCCCTCACCTAGGATGGCCTCCTCCATAACAGGTGGAATGTCAAAATCACTAAGAGGACCAATCTTGAAACCATTGGCTCCAAAGTGGAACCACGCTCTGTATCGATGAAGCACTCTGACAAACATGGCCTCCTCGACCCAGACAGTGGTCCTAATTGAAAAGGCTAGTAAGATCACCTAGGGGGGTGAATAGGTGATAAAGAAATTTTTACGAAACTTTTAGAGTAATTTGCTAACACCATAAACTATAGCAAACAAACATATAAAGATGTAAATTAAAGTAAGGAGTTTAAGGGAAAGAGAATAGAAACGCAATGTTTATAGTGGTTCGGCTTAGATCAAGCTCACGTCCATTCTCCCGCGCTGACAACTTACTGGCTGGATTTCACTAAGGATTAAAAGAGATGTTACAGTTTTACGTCCTTAACTTTACAATGTAGAGACTCTACTACACTTCCTCAAAGTCTCATAAGTATTTTCTCTCTCTCTTTTAAGTAAAATGGAAGTTCAACGATTGAAACAACAAAGAACTTAAGAGCTTCAGACTTTGGAATTTTTCTTTCATGCAGACACTCGAACAACTTGAGCGTCTTCCTTATATACTCCTTCATGCCTACATAACCGTTGGCACTTTCCAAAGGAGTTCTTCCAATCTACCCGTTGGACAGAATCAATCAAGGAGATCTCGAGCCGTTTAAGGAATGTGATGATAGCTCACCAATCATGCTTGCCCATACAATCAAGATCTAGGTTTCCATAAGTAGAACATTCCAAGTATACTTCGCCTTTTTTAACAGATCTTGATTATCTGAATTGATTTTAATAAGAATAATTGATCTTCAATGTGCTATCTCCAACCGTAAGATCTTCTATAAACCGTATGAATTGAATCATTGAAGATAAACTGGCATCTTGATAAGTCTTATCTTCGTCAGTCTAGAAACTGTCATTGAGGGAAAACTTTGAGTCTTGAATCTTGCGGTCTTCAGACTTTGACGACAGAATCTGGAGTTCGTCAGACTTTAACAACTGAGTCCAGAAGTTTTCAGACTAGACTGATGGGAACGTTTTGTCAACTTCAAAACAATAAGAGAGTTTTCTTCAACAATCTCCCCATTTTTTATGGTGACAAAACTTTCTTGCAGATTTGAAAGACTTTTGTCCTACAAAACGAAACTTAAGCAATACATGATAGCTTATGAAAATGAATTGATTAAAACTTAGATAGTATCAATTTTGCAACCACAAAAAAACATGTTAATCTTGCAAAATAGATAACTATCCATTCATAATCAAAAGCACAATCGTAGTTGCTATAAGAATAGACAGTCCAAATCCAAATAATAGTCAAATGTCTAAAGCTCATTAGTCCGAAAGCAAAATAAAATCAAACGAAGGTCAAATAAAGTTAAAGTAAAGTCAAGCCAAGCCAAAAGTCAAATCTACACAAACTTTCTCCCTCTTTTTGTCAATAGCAAAAAGTGGAGAACATAAAGAATTGGATAAAATCAAGGTTGCTTGGGAATGCGAACGAGCTGGAAATCTCCCATAAATTTGATAGTCTCCTCCAGCTTTCTCAGATCCTCCTTCAGTTGCGCTATATCGTCACCCTTTGCATTTGCTTGAACTTGAAGATTAAGGGCTTGAACTTGGTCGTGCAAAAAAACTAAAGTGGCTTTATGAGCATTCTACATGGTCTGAAATTCACATCCCAACCCATAAACCTGACCTTTGATCTCCAGAAGAAGTTCAATCAGTCTTTTAAAGTCTGTTGAGTTGTCGGTTTGAGTGCTTGCTTCAGCATGATCAGTTTGTGGAGTGTTGGTGGAAGATGGAATTTCAGCACAAACATCCATACTTGGAGAGGAAGCCTCATTACCATCTTCAGGGAATTGAGAGGCATACACATCCTCTAAATCGGCAGGAGAACGACTAACATTATCACTAGTAAAAGCAATGGAAGAAGTATCTCTTTTATCAGCAGCTCCCCATGTTTCAATTCCTTCAGGTGGAGAGAAGTACTCTTCTTGCTCTTGCTCATCGTCAGTAGCACGATGATCTTGTCCTTCTTCTTCTGCATGAGAATGACCATGACCCTCTTCTTCTGCTTATTCTCCTCTTCGGTCTTCTTCTTCTTCTTCTTCTTCTTCTGTTCTTCCTTCTTCTTCTTCTTCTTTTCTCATCGCTTCCCTCTCTTCATCTCTCTGCTTTGTCTCTTCTCTGTCTTGGTTCTCTCAATCCTCTGTCTTTGGAACAAAACTCTGTAAGTTCTTCAAGGCAAAAGCGGAGATAGTGATGTTATCCTCATCTTCTTCATCTTGCAAGATGAGTGATCTCCTCTTCTTAGATGGTGCTGTTATGGGCTATTTGCCTTTCCTTTTTGCAGCCGCAAAGTCATGTTGTGCCTTGATAGGGGTCTTCACCTTAAATCTCTCTAAAGCCTTATTTAGCTCATTCAAACGAATCTTTGATACCATATTCAGTCCCACCACCATCGGATCAATGGTTCAAACACATAGAATTTTGGAATGCTGAATGTTAAGGTGTCTGAACAAACGAGTGACAAGAGCAGAATAAGGGAGTTGTCCCTTGTCCTTTACCACTGTCCCATACATGTGCATGAGGATAGTGTGAGACAGAGAGAACTTAAAACCAATGTTGATCGCGTACATCAGCTTTGCTTCAGAGTTTGAGACATCGATCTTTGATATGGATTTGGGTCTGAGACAGTTAATGACAATCTTGTGGAGCAAGATATTGGAGGCATCCATCCTGGAGTAAGAGATCCGGCCTTCTGCAATCCTATCTTGAACAAGCTCCATGGTAGCATGAGCAATAGACACGCTGATTGGTTGGAAACGCCCTCTTTCCACCTCAATTACATCACCAGATTGTCCATATCGACCACAAAATCCTGGTCTTTAACATTGAAGGATAGATTGGAATATAAATAAGTTGTAAGTTCCAGATGAGCAACAGTCATCTCAGAACAAAAGCGTTCGAGTTGAAGTAATGTAAACTTCTCTTGCAATTTCACATTCAACGAATCGAGAAAGTCAAAATCAACACTCCTCGGGTTCATTACCTCTCGCTTCAGCAATTTAGAATAAACTCTCTTGTGCTCCTTAGAACGAAAAAGATCCGTTCTTTCACCACGAATATTCACTACAACACCCATCCTTGGCTTAAAATGGATAAACATCTTCTCATCATCATCTTTTCCCTCAGGTTCGTTAAATGATCCAAACCGTGAATCACTTGGGAAATTTGCAAAAGCTCTTTCTGCTGAACCAGCAGTAGCAATACCCAAACTCTCCATCGTCTTTTAAAAGTGGGTTTCATTTCTATACCCCTTTTCGCTCAAAAACTCATTAATAAAGGTCATTGCAGAACCACCTTCCTTCAAAGCGATGTAGAGTTTGAAAGTAAATGTGGGCTTAAAAGTTCTTACAGGTTCCATATTCTCAATGATTTCTTCCTCTGCTTGTTGTTGCAGAGGCACTTGTGTTCTAGCCTGAGAGGAATGGCGTGGTTGAGAATGTTATTGTTGACTTTGCTACTGCCTTGAAGAGTCTTCTTCCTTGGTTAGATCAAAGTGCGTAGGACCCTCACACATATGCTGTGATCCCTTGCTTGCAATCCAAGAGGACTTTCTTTGGGAAGACATTGTCACAGTCTTTGAGAGATTTCTTGAACTCGATTCGCGAGAAAGATGAAACTTTATGGATTAAACTAGAGAAAAAGTAACAAAGTGAAGTTCTGTGGTCTAGGGTTTGTGAGTGAAAACGAAGAAGAAAAACAACAGTATATAAAGCAAACGAAACGAGGTAAACAAATCGTCATAAAGAAATAAATAAAACTGCATTTTTGAAAATGAAAAATTGCCTTTTTGAAAATGAAAAGCCAACATAAATTTAAAAATTCGAAAAAGATAATTTCTAAAAATATAACAATCAATTAGCGATTAAAAAGTAATCGTACATTTTCAAATTTAAAATACTGGAATTGAAATAACTTACAGTCATAATTTCTATTTATTCTGAGTTTGAACAACTTTAGACTTTACCTCTGTGTGTTGAGCACTTCCAGACTTTACTTGATAAAAGATGTGATGTTCAGTCTGGTACGAATAGACTCAAATAAACTTTTCTCAAGTGGCTTTGTAAATATATCTGCCAACTGATTCTTTCAGTCGATGAATTGTATCATAACTTCTTCATTATGAACATGATCTCTAATGAAATGATGTCGAATCTCTATGTGTTTTGCTCTTGAGTGAAGAATTGGATTCTTTGTAAGATTGATTGCGCTGGTGTTGTCGCATTTAATCTTTGTGCATGAGTCTTCGATTCCAAAGTCTCTCATCCACAAGATTTGATAACAACAACTTCCAATAGTCACGTACTCTGCTTTTGCTGTTGAAAGAGCTATAGTACTCTACTTTCTTGAAAACCATGATACTGTCATGTTTCCCAGCAATTGACAAGTACTAGAGGTATTCTTTCTATTGACTCTACAACCCGCTAAATCTGCGTCTGAATATCCAAGGAGTCTCCTTCTTTGGGATACCACAGACTTAACTTTGAGGTAGTTGCGACGTATTTGATGATGCGTTTTGCAATGCTTAGATGAGATTCTTTGGAATCAGATTGAAATTTAGCACAAATGCAAACACTAAACAAAATGTCAAGTCTAGAAGCAGTAAGATAAAGAAATGAACCAATAATACTCCTGTAGAGCTTCTGGTCAACTTTCTTTCCTCCTTCGTCTTTGGCTAGCTTCAAGGAACTTGACATTGGTATTTCAGTCTTCTTGCAATTCTCTAATCCGAATTTCTTGATGAGGTCTTTTGCATATTTTTCTTGAAGAATGAAAATTCATTCCTTTAGTTGCTTCACTTGTAATCCGAGAAAGAAAGATAATTTACCCATCATGCTCATCTCAAATTCATCCTACATAGACTTAGAAAACTTCTTGCACAGATTTTCGTTGGATGATCCAAATATAATATAATCAACATAGATTTGAACGAGTAGAAAATCTTTACCTTCTCTTTTAATAAATAAGGTAGTATCCACTTTACCTTTAACAAAACTATTTTGAATTAGAAACTTACTTAACCTATTGTACCATGCTCGAGGTGTTTGCTTCAATCCATATAGAGCCTTTTTTTCAATTTGAAACCTGAGTCTGGTCTTTTTGGATCTTCAAATCTAGGTAGTTGTTACACATAGACTTTTTCTTGGATAAATCCATTTAGAAATGCGCTTTTGACATCCATTTGGAATAACCTGAAATTTTTATAGCGAGTAATAATCTAATTGCTTCTAACATTACCACTAGTGCGTAGGTCTCATCATAGTATATCTCTTCTTCTTGTGTGTATCATTTGGCCATGAGTCTTGCTTTGTTCCTAATCACTTTTCCTTTCTCGTCAATCTTGTTCCTGAAAACCCATTTAGCTCCAATAATAGATTTACCTTTTGGTTTATGAATTAGTTCCCAAATATCGTTGATGCTAAACTGTCTGAATTCTTCTTTCATAACTTCAATCCAGCTTTCGTTCGCTAAGGCTTCTTCCATACTTTTTGGTTCTATTTCAGAAATAAGTGCCAAAGCACTATACTTTTCACGCATTTTGGGTTTGGTGCAAATCCCTTCATCAATGTTGCTGATGATGAGTTCCTTGGGATGACTAGACTTATGCTTCCAGTTGCTGGTCAGTTTGACAGTTTGTTGATCTTCTACTTCAGTTGAGTCTTCAATATCTGTTCGTTGTTGTTCTTCCGAAGTCTGAACAACTTCAGGGGAGGTAGACTTTGTGAAGTCTTGAGCAGGTTCAGATTCTTCAAGTTGAGTTTGATTCAATTGATTCTGCATAGAGTCTTGAAATTTGACACTCATAGATTCTTCCATAGATTGAGTCTTCTTGTTGAATATCCTGTAGGCTTTGCTAGTGGTTGAATATCCAAGGAAGATTCATTCGTCTAATTTCTCCTTAAACTTACAAGTTCAATCATTTGCATTTTTCAAAACAAAATATTTACAACCAAACACATGAAAATAAGAGACATTTGGCTTTTTTCCTTTAAATATTTCATAGGGAGTTTTCTCTAGAATAGGTCTGAGAAATACTCGGTTAATAATATAATAAGCTGTAGAAACTACTTCAGCCCAAAAACGAGAAGAAATGTTACTTTCAATAAAAAGAGTTTTTGCCATTTCCTGCAAATATCTATTATTTCTTTCCACAACTCCATTCCGTTTTGGAGTGTATGGAAATGAGAAAACATGCTGAAATCCAGATTCATCACAGAATTTGGCAAAGTCTTGATTTTCAAACTCACCTCCATGGTCTGTTCGTATGCTTGAAATAGCATATCATTTCTCATTCTGAATTTTCTTGGCAAACTTTGAAAAGTGAGAAAAAGTTTCAAACTTACTTGCCAGAAAGTGAACCCAAGTAAATCGAGAATAATCATCCACGATTACTAGACAATATTTCTTTCCACCGATACTTTAAGTTCTAGTTGGTCTAAAGAGATCCATATGCAAAAACTGCAGAACACAATTAGTAGAAACTTGATTTATAGGTTTAAAAGAACTTCTAACCTATTTTCCCAAAACACATGGTGTGCATAGATCATACTTTTGATATGACAAACTGGGGAGTCCATGAACAAGTTTCTTGGAAGAGATCTTGTCAATTTGCTTCATATTAACATGGCCAAGCTTTCGATGCCAAAGGTTCGCTTCATCTTGAATGGATATTAGACACCGAGAACTTTCTGGTTTTATATCCAGAAGATAAATATTCACATGTCTTCGTTCAGTGAAAGATTGAGAAAAATCTTTACTAGTACCCGAACATATTCCTTCTTGGAAATTGATTTTGAATCCAGTGTTGCACAGTTGGCTAATGCTGAGTAGATTGTAATTTAGTTATTCCACCAAGGAGGCATTGTTAATTGTGAGACTTTCAATCTTTACAGTTTCACACCCAACAATTCTTCATTTGTTGTTTCCACCAAACGAAATTGTTCCTCATTTTATTTGCATGAGCTTTGTAAAACAACTTGAATCTCATGTCATGTGTCTCGAGCAGCCACTATCCAAATACCATTTTATCTTTTTCTTGATAGTAACCTGTAATTATAAAAGGAATTCAAGCTTTCTTTGATACCCACATTTTCTTGGGTCCAAGGGAGTTAGTGCAATATACAGTCTTTGCTCATTCCTTCTTAACAGATCTCCAAACCATAGGACATTCTTTCTCAAAATGTTCTGAGCTATTACACTTTGAACATTTAAGAGCACTTCGGCTAACAGGTTTTACAAAAACTCTTTGAAAATGATTTCTATAAAAAGTTTTTATAGGTCTTTGTTTAATTCTTTCCTTTACTTTTGGAAAATCAATTAGAGGAACGGTTTCTGAAGTCATTCCTAAGCCTGATTTGTTGAAATAAGGTCTTTGTATTAAAAGAATCTTTTCCAACTTCTCAGATCCTATTGAAAATCTTTTTGAGATATTTGAAATGTCATTTTTCAAAAATATATTTTCTTTTGAAAGAGAGTATGCATTTTCTTTTAAAAAAACAAAACTTTTGTCTAGATTTTCAAACTTTTCCTATTGCTTAAGTGTTGAATTATCCATTTTTAGCTCGGAAATCCTTTTAAGAGAGGTTTTAAGATTAAGACAGAGTTCATCTATGTACTTCAAGACTTTAATAGGAATATTTAAATTACTAATCTCGATTTCACTGTCTGAGTCTGAATCTGAATCTGTTACAAAATCTGAGTCTGATTCAGAGTTCACCATAAGACATATGTTGACATATTCTTCATCACTTTCTTCACATTCTGTATCACTCCATGTCTTTGCTTTGAGAGCCTTCTTGAACTTTTCAATTCTTGCTTTATTTTTCTTCAACAGAGGACAGTTGGGTCTGATGTGTCCTTTTTTTTTGCATTCAAAACAGACCACATCTTTGTTGATCTCGTCATCCTCATTTGATTTGTTCTGGAATTTTTGAGAGCCTTGCTTCTTCCAGTTAAATCTTCTTTCCTTTATGTTTAGTTTCCTGAACTTCCTTATCATAAGTGCTAGCTCTTCATCATCCATATCATTTTTAGAATATGTATCATCAGATTCATCGTTAGATTTTAAAGCAATTGACTTCTTACCTTTGGGATCTTCTTTCTCGTTGAGTTGTTCTACTTTGTATGACTGAAGTGTGCCCACAAGCTCATCAACTGTAAGAGACATGATCCTTTGGGTTTCTCTTATCGAAGTCTTCACGTGATTCCAATCTTTGGATAATCCACGCAGCAATTTATTAACTTTCATTGGTCCTAAGATTGGTTGTCCCTGATATGATAGACCGTTTACAATTTCAGTGAAACGACTAAACATGTCAGTAATGGATTCTCCTGATTTCATCTTGAAGGCTTCATACTGTCCGAGTAAGTTATTGATCTTTGTTTCTTTAACTCAATCAGTTCCTTCATAGGTAACGTGGAACCTATTCCAGACTTCTTTTGCTGTTTCACAAGATGAAATTCCATTATATTCAGTAAGAGATAAAGTACAGTACAAAGAGTAGATTGTTTTAACATCAAGAGCTTATCTCTTGGTTATTTCTTCTTGTGTCATTTCGCCAGCATTTACAACTTCTTTTCCTCTTTCTGAAACTGATGCAGCTTTGGGAATGATTCCCTTTTCTACCACATCCCATTCCAAGGGATCTTTCGATCTTAGGAGTGCCTTCATCTTGTTTTTTCAAACATTGTATTCATTTCCATCAAAGTAAGGCGGCCTGGTGTTGCTTTGGCCTTCAACCAAACCTGGAGCCAAAATACTAGCCATAGATCTTTAGCTCAGAAGTAAAAACACTTCAATAACCGAGCACACAAGCTCTTATACCAATTGAAAGGGCTAGTAAGATCACCTAGAGAGGGATGAATAGGTGATAAATAAATTTTTGCGAAAATTTTAGAGTAATTTGTTAACACCGTAAACTATAGTAGACAAACATATAAAGCTGTAAATTAAAGTAAGGAGTTTAAGGGAAAGATAATAAAAACATAATGTTTATAGTGGTTCGGCTTAGATCAAGCCTACGTCCACTCTCCCACGCTGACAGCCTACTAGCTGGATTTCACTAAGGATCAAAAGAGATGTTACAGTCTTACGTCATTGACTTTACAGTGTAGAGACTCTACTACACTTCCTCAAAGTCTCACAAGTATTTGCTCTCTCTTTTGAGTAAAATGAAAGTTCAACGATTAAAACGGCAAAGAATTTAAAAGCTTCAGACTTTGGAATTTTTCTTTCACGCACACACTCGAACAACTTGAGCGTCTTCCTTATATATTCATTCATGCCTACATAACCGTGGGCACTTTTCAAAGAGTCCTTTCAATCTACCTTTTGGACATAATCAATCAAGGAGATCTCAAGTCATTTAAAGAATGTGATGATAGCCCACCAATCCTGCTCGTCCATACAATCAGGATCTAGGTTTCCATAAGTAGAACATTTCAAGTATACTTCGCCTTTCAACGAATCTTGATTATCTGAATTGATTCCAATAAGAATAATTGATTTTCAATGTGCTATCTCTAGCTGTAAGATCTTCTATAAACCGTACGAATCGAATCCTTGAAGATAAACTCGCATCTGGATAAGTCTTCTCTTCATCAGTCTAGAAACTGTCATTAAGGGAAAACTTTGAGTCTTGAGTCTTGCGGTCTTCAGACTTTGACAACAGAATCTGGAGTTCGTCAGACTTTAACAACTGAGTCTGGAAGTTTTCAAACTAGACTGATGGAAACGTTTTATCAACTTCAAAATAATAAAAGGAGTTTTCTCCAACACTAATTAGCTCATAAATCCAATGACTTTCAGGATCGGGAAAACTATGCACTTGCTCGATAATCTGCACGGGAATACCATATCGATCCGAAGGTATCGCCATCTACGATCCTGAAATTATTTGGCCCACAACGAGGTGAGACATTATCTCAGCAAGTTCACCCCCTAAACTCATGTTAGAAAGAAAATACACCCAAGGGTGGCCTAGCCACACTGCACAGAAAACTTACCTCGCCTTATTTCCTTCCTGTAGGTTAGTACAGTTCATATCACTCAATCACCAGTAGTAATAAGAACTTAAACAACTGGAGCGCAATCACTTTCACGTAATCAATAACCATAGCATGCGTTCCAATTTTTATTCACTGCCACACATGAACATAGCCTACTTGCAGTCCGGCTATCTACTAGCATCTAGCCAGGCATCGTCTCCCCACCTTGGAGCACAACTTCATTATTACGTCGACGGTGTTCTCGAAGGAGCATGAGCCCAGAATCTATTGCGACCCGCATCCGTGGTATGGGGCATCTCATATAGGGGCAAGTCCGGCTCAACAGCTCAGGACAATTTCCTCTTAATTATCATACAATAAATTCATACTCGGCCCATGACACTTTGCATTTCACTCAATGCTTCCAATTAAAATAGTGATCCCGACATTTTTTCTTCATATTAAAAATATTCAAGAAATTATTCACGTGTGTGGGGACACGTTAATTTCGAACCAGAAAACTAACATCTTACTCTTTCAAACCCCACAATTTAATATAATCCTTAAAATCCAATTTTGGTATCAAAACCCGACACTTGGGACTTTCTGAATAAAGTACGTATTTTTCACAATCAACACTCAATTTGCAATATCCACTCATCAAATTCATAATCTGAATATATAGCAGTGATCAGCCCGAAATAACAATTTAAGATCCCGAAATAATTTTCGGAAATAATAAATAATTAAATTTATTCCGAAAATTAATTAAATAATAATATTTTAATAATTTTATATTATATAATATATGATTAAATAATTAAATAATTTCGAAATATTTATTTATTCAAAAATAATCAATTAAGGTCTAATCAAGATTATAATAATCTAAACATCTACTTAGCCTTAATTAAACATGTATTAAACTAATCACACCCCTTAACTTAATTAAACTAATCTAACCACATAATCTTACTTAACTTAAACTAAGCACACCTAAAGCATCATTAACCCTCTAATCAAGGTTTAGGAGCTAAACTCACCGGAATTGCTTTCCGACGAGTCCCCGGCGAAGACAACGGTGAGGCGGTCGACAAACCTCCACAGGGCGACACCAAAAGAGGACCGGAAGGCACCCAAAATAGGCCTTGAAGTTCCACGACCAAGCTGGAACTTAGCTTTTGATCTTGGCCGGAAGAGAGTTGTTCGACGGCTAGTTGGGCGCGGAAACAGCGGGGATGGACGATGGTAGCTCAAGCGGTGACTGGCGGTGGCTCACGGCGGCGTCGGTGACGGCGAGCAGCTACTGGAGACGCCGGACGAAGGCATGGTCGGAGGACAAAGGTGGAGTGGCAGGGACTTACGGCTAGGACTGCTCGGACTGGCAGCAGATGTGAGCTGGCTTTGGTTGGCTTGCGGTGGCTCTCCGGCGAGCTGGACGACCACCACGACGGCTCAGGCGACGGCGAAGGGATTGAGACGCAACCTGGACGGTGGACTGCAGGGGACGATGGCCAACGATGCTACTATGGAGGAGGAGAGGTGAGCTCGAGCGATGCGTGCGCGCAGACGAGCGGAGTGGCGTGCACGAATGAACGGCGACAGCAAGGCTTTCGACGAACGAGCGTGCGAGCGTCAAGCGAAGGAGGGAGGCTGCCGTGTTCTGGTTTCTGCCAAGCTTCCCCTCTCCAACTCCAAAGGGAGAAGATGAAGTGAAATCCCCACTTTTTGAGAGTCAATGAGACACTTCCACTTGTCAACACCCCCCTCCAACTTGGCCCCACCGTGACCTTACATGACATCACCATCCACTCACCCCCAATCTTCCTTAACAAGCTTCCAATGGGTCCAATTTTTCTCATCCACCATGGCATACGAATTTTGCAATCTTGTACATCAATTCTTTCAATTTCATTTAATTCTCTTCTAATTGAACCAAATTGAAGTCCATAAATTAATCCAATGTCACCACATTTCAATTCACATTTTCACTTGACCATAAAATCATCTTGGATCCCAAAAGTGCGACCAAAAGCGGGCCTACCAATTTTCCCGAACCAAAATAACCATACTTTGATTTTTCGCCAAAAAACTCGGTTTGCATGAAAAATCTTTTGAAGATGAGTCAACGTTTTTAAAATGATTTGTGACACAACAGAACTTCCAATTTTAGAATTCGATTTCAATTTAACGGTTAATTTCACTCTAGCACGATACTAGCGCGTTCTAACCTACCAGGTGGCTTTTAGAAATTTTCGTGCATTTGACCTATGGTTGATCATTTTCAAGCCACAATGTACATCTTCACCACATTGGCGACTCTCGGTTGTCATAGAAATCTCAAGATTTCAAATACGGACACAAAGTATCCAAACGATAGAAAAGTCGGTCCAATGCCGATCGACAAGAATTGTGTGATTCCACCACACTTGATCACACGCTTTTGTCGAGTCGACCTATTTCCGGTCTCTAATCGATTTTTAACTGTGCCGTAATGACCTTTGTAGATTAGCTCTGTCGAAAAGTCGCTTCCTAGTCGAATTCTCGAGTTTAATGCATTAGAATCCCTTAACGGCTTCACCTGATAAACTAGTCTTATTGTGAGTGGCCAACTCAGAGAAAAGAACTACACACGTGCCAATGAAATGCCCGACTCAATTTATTGAAAACAGAATTGGAAAATCGAGATGTCACAAGGACTCTACTTAGTAATGATCTTTTTACTGCCAATGTCCTATATAAAAGTCCTAATATAAATATGATATTTCCTAGACTGTATGAAATTAGAGTTCATCACCTGCAAAGGTGAATCACATCATTTTGGAATGTATCGGTCAAGAGGTATAAGTCAAGCAAAATGTCTCTAAATTAATGGGTTTCATTTTGCCAGCTTCAATTTAGCTGTTGAGCTTACATGTAGGATCTGCCGTTCTTCCAAGAGTTAGTCATCCATAATTTTCGGATAATAATTATTTGACCTCATCAAAGTCTGCTCTCAATTAGTTAGATATCTCTCTCTCTCTCTCTCATGATATATTATATATTTATAATATATATGTATAACAGTGATGTTGTTGTGATGTCGTCTCATGAATCATACTTTTTCATCGATCATGTGGACATAACTTTCTTACTGATCATCCTGATTTGACATTAAAAGATGTAATTGTCACAAGCAATATCATGTTTTTTTTCCATGTTGAAATGAAAAATAATGCATGCGGTAGTGCTCTTTTAAACGAAATAGTAAATAAGTAAACGATTTTACCAATGAGTCTTCTGATAGGTAGATTTTGATTTATTTTATAGCCTGAAATATATATAGATATTGAGGGGACAATTACCAATTCAATCTCAAATTAATTGTACGGATGCCATGTTAGTTTTAAATTTTCCAATTTGACCAATGTGATTTTAAACTTTTATGCGAAACTCCAATGTAGTCATTTAGGTTAATTGTCAAAGAAAACTGTTGACATGTGACGATCCACGTAGGACGTTGTTTCAAGTAAGATTTTCCACTTCAATGTGCCATGTTGGCCAATTGACGATGACTAGACTCCACGTCCATAATTTCTTATGGCAATTGACTAAGAGGGTTTTTAATTATATTAACAAGATTGAAAAGTTTAAGATTGAGTTGACATTCATATAATAAGAAGGATTGATTTGATAATTCTCTCAATATTGATACATAAAATTTTTTAAGCAACAATAAATATTGTAAATTTTGACGAAAAACAAAAAAGGTTATTTTTCACTTTTTAAAATGATAGGAAAACAAACGGACACTTAGGATTACTTAAGATGGCTATGGTGGTAAACAAAGTTTATTATTTTGGTTCGATCTTCCATTTGAATTACCATATTATAAATTTCTAATCAGGGCAGTTGCTAATAGTATGGACCTTAGTGATTCGGTTATTTGATATTCATTGGAATATGTAAAGCATCGAAATTTATTAGAAACTAATCGGTTGTGTAGAATTATTCATACTCTTCCGGGAAAAGTACCAAAAAAGTCTTAAACTTATTGTATTTGTACTAATTCAGTCCTAAATCTTTTAATTGGATCAATTTAATCCTAAAGTTTTTCACATTGGTACAAATTCAGTCTATCCAATTAATTTAGATTGGAAGTTGTTGATGTGGATGCTGGTTGTCCTACATGGTATGGTCGACATTGATGAATAATATTTTAATATTTTTTGAATTTTTAAAATAACTTTTTTTCCCTCTCCCTCTTCTTTGCTTTTTCTTTTTGCTGGTTGCCATCGCCGGCCACTGATCACAACCACGGTCGGCAAGGGTTGGCCTCACCAGGTTGACCTTAGGCAAGGGCAAGCATCGACTATCTAAGCGAGGCCCCCTCGCTAGATCTAGTGACCGATCGTCGTCCAGGCGCGCCTTAGCAAGGCCAATCCTCATTCAAGCGAAGCAAGGACCAGCATGGCTGCCCTAGCCTGGGCAATGGCTGGTCTCGCCATATGGTGAGGAGGCCTCGCCTAGCTATGCCTAGATGGCTACCACTCGCCCTCGCCTAGGGGGGCCTAACGAAGTCGACCATCGCCTATGGTCGGTGAGAGCATCCCAGGTGAGACCAACCCTCGCCAGCCATGGTTGTGGCTGGAGGCTGGCGATGGCCATCGACAAAAAGAAAAAGTAAAGAAGAGGGAGAGGGGAAATAAAGAAAAAAATTATTTTAAAAATTCAAAAATTAAAATATATATTAAAATATTATTAAAAATGCTTACATCGGTGCTAGCCGTATCACGTAAGACGGTTAGTGTCCATATCAACAATTTCCAGTCTAATGGCCAAATGGATTGAATTGATACTAATATGAAAAATGTTTAGGATTAAATTAATCAAATAAAAATGTTTATGATTGAGTTGGTATAAATACAATAAATTTAAGACTTTTTTTTTAATACTTTTCTCTACTTTTTTTTTTCCTTTTTTTTTTCACCCGGAGAATAAGAAACAAGCATTGAGAGGCTAAGAGACTAACGATGACTTTAGTCCTAAATCGACCTCTGTAAAACACTCGAGGACTAGCTAGTCTATTCCTCCAAAACTCGAAAGTCCAACAAAATTCTCATTATATATAAAAAGATTATATAAGGTACATAGTCATGTGTAAATTGACCAGTCTGCATGCCGCCTTTTTTTTTTTCAAAATCTGTACAAAAGGCGGACTTTGCCACTCCATGTGAGACCCAATACCTGCCGCTGCAAAATTTTTTAAAGGATCCAAATTCGAAAATTTTTTAAAGGATCCAAATTCTTACTCCTAATCCCAATACAAGGTGTTCGTCAGACTCATTCCAATAGCAGCATGCCTCGATCATCTCATTATCCTTGAAATCAAATTTCCTACATAGGTCAAACTTTCTACGCAGAAATCATTTGATATTTCTTTCAATTCTAATCGCATGCATTCCCATCATGTGTGAAAGTATCTCACGTTACTTTTTAGATTCTTCGAAGAACGCATGGCAGTCGGCATGTACGAAGAAGAGTGCAATGATGGGCATTCATTGTATGGGTCAAAGAGAGAGAAAAGAGAGGGCCATCATAAAGACAGAAAGGTAAGATGAAGTGCGATCATGAGCATGGCCATTTCTCCTCGTCCTGTTCCTGCCTCTTTCCCCCGTTGAGCTTCCTCTATACATCACGGAGATGAAGTGAGAAGACAGCGGGAGAGAGCTCCGAGACTACACAAAAGAGATTGAAGAAAATCCGTTTTCTAGTAATTATACTCTATAGTGATTTAGCTAGTTAAATTATTATGAATGGAATTTGTATAATTATTTGAGTGAGATTTCATTAAGAATTCTGAAAGGCTAAACATTGAATGGGTAATTGGAGGATTGAAAATTTCGAAAGACTGTTTGAGTGTTAGGGCAATTGTAATCTCCATTATATCACTTATTTTTAAAGTGAAATTGTCACGCCCCGAAACACAGGCACATGCACATGCCACTGCGGTCGATAGAAATGCGACTTTCCAGGACACATTGCCGATCCACTCAATTAATTTCACATGCGAAAGCAGATAAATAATCTCCAAACAAAACTCAATCGGGATAGAAAAGCAGGATCACATTTTCAAAACCAAACCACACACTTCATACACGTCAAACAAGTTCGATTACAGGACTAGGCTGTTTACAAAAGATCTATAGAAGATCAGTCCTCAAAACTAGGCTGTCCTAAGACCAGCTAGTCAGACACGATCGCCAATTCATCAGTCTCCACCTCCACAAATGTCCATGGCCTCAAGTCCTCCACGACTGCCATCTAAGGACTTGAAAATGTTAAGCCCACAACGGGGTGAGACAATGTCTCAGCAAGTCCTACCCTTTAAGACTCGATTAGAAAGACAATATGCCCCAGGGCGCTCTAGCCACACAAAACAGACAGAGGACTTACCTCGCCTCAGTCCATTCCTGCACGTTAGTACATTTCAATAATCAATCAAATCATTCACTAAAACCCATGGTCGAAAGGACACGACCTATCTTAAGGTGGTAATTTACGGCTCAATGGGCGTGACCTTTAATAGGTGGCAGATTACGGCCTTATCAGGCGCGACCCTTATCGGGTGGCAATTTACGGCCCAATGGGCGCGATCTTTAATAGGTGGCGGATTACAGCCTTATCAGGCACAACCTTTGTCAGGTGGCAAATCATGGTCTAACAAGGCCCAATTGAACTTCGACGATTTTCTAGATTCATTCACAACCTTTCACAATCAAATTCCAATCGAATAACGACATTAAACATCCTTGGGATAAATCCCCAAATAAACATCCATTCAATCAATCGATACAAACTGGACCTACTAACCAATTGCGGTGCCAAAAGCTTACACCAAATATTTTCAAGTTAAATACCAAAACTTCTCCAATTTCACACAATTCCACACTTTTGGAATAATTAACCATAATCATCAAATTGCACAACTTTCCAATTAAACATACAATTGGCACAAACTAACCGCACCGTTGCGATCAACGCGAAATTCTAATGACCAGCCATCCTGGCAAAATTTTTGAAATTATTAAATAATTAAATTTAATTTCAAAAATTAAATAATTAAATATTAAATTATAATAATATAATTTAATAAAATAATATTTATAAAATTTGAAATAATTAATTAATTAAAATAATTAACTAGGGCTTTAAACTAGATTACACTAATTTAAACATACAATTATCCCTAATTAAACATCCACTAAACTAATCATACAACTAATCTAATTTACATTAAAATAATCTAATCTAACCACCTAAACCTAATTAGACTAATCTAAACACCCCTTAAGCATAATTAACTCACTAAGTAAGGATTAGAGGATAAACTCATCGGTTTTGCGCTCCGGTGAGTTCACGGCGACCACGAGACCAAGGCGGTCGACAATCCTTGAAGCGGCGACACCAACGGAGGCCGGGAAGGGCCCGGAAACGCTCCTCGAAGTCTCACAGGCTTGCTAGATTTCTGCCTCTATTGCTGGTCGAGAGAGCTGGAATCGAGAAGACCAAGGCTGAACCGGCAAGGAGGTGAGTTGGCGACGGTGCAACGGCAGACCAGGCGCTTCCGGCGGTTTGGTTGGCTCCGACGGTGGCTCACGGCTGCTGAACGGCGGCAAACAAGTGTTGGACGAAGAAGAAGAACTAGCGGCTCGGCTTGCTGGAAACGGGCAAGCGGGGCTTCGGTGGTTCAGGCGATGGTTCCGGCTGCTGCACGGCGGCGAGACGGCCTTCGGTAAGCTCCACGACTGCCTGAAGATGCTGGACGACGACCCTGGACGAGCAGACAGAAGCGAACCAGCGCGCGAGTAGGACGGCGAGGTGGGCGCGGACCTTCGCACGCGACGGACGATGACCGCGATAGTGACGACTCCGGCTCCGGCGACGAACGGGCGACCGAACGGGTGAAGGGGGCGGCGTCAAGCAAGCTGGTCCGGCCGGATTCTCTCTCTCCCTCTCCAAATTTGAATTCCAAGGAGCTAATTGAAGAAGATGACATTGATAGGTGGAAGTGAAATCTCCACTTTATGAGAGTCCATCTCCACCCTCCACTTGTCAAGATCCTATGCACTCTTAGCCCCACCATGACATCACTTGATGATGTCACACTACACTATCTCCAATCTCCAACAACCTTATTCCAATGGTTGCAATTTCATTTTCCGCCGTGGCATGAAATCTTATATCAATTCCATTCAATTCTCTTCTAATCGAACCAACTTGAAGTCCATAAAATTAATCCAATGTCACCACACTTCAATTCACATCTTCACTTGTCCATAGAACTAACTTAAGTCCCAAAAGCACGACCAAAGGCGGGCCTACTAATTCCTCGAGCCAAATTAGCCATTCTTTGATTTATTTGCTAAAATGTTCTGATTGCATGAAAAATCTTCCGAAGATGAGTCAATGATCCTAAAATGAACTGTGACATGACAGAGCTTTCAATTTCTGAATTCAGGTTTAAAATCACGGTTAATTTCAATCTGGCACGATTTGAGCACGTCCTAATCTACCGGGTAGCTTTTAGAAATTTTCAGTGCAATTGACCCGTGGTTGATTATTTTCAAGCCACGATATAATCTTCGACACATTGGTGACTCTCGGTTATCATAAAAATCTCGAGGTTTCAATTACAGACACATGATACCCAAAACGACAGAAGAATCAGTTTAGTGCCGGTCGATAAGGATATTGAAATTAGGTGGAATCACCCACATTCTAATCACATATCTCAGTCGAATTGACCTATTATTAATCTCTGTTCGATTCTAACAGTGTCGTAATGATCCTTGCAGATTAATATGATCGAGCAACTGATTTATGGTCAGATTCTCGAGCCTATTGCATTTAATTTCCTTAATGGCTTCACCTGATAGATTAGTTATCTCATGAGTGATCAGCTCGGAGAATTAAAATATAAACGCGTCGATGAAAAGTCTGTCTCATTTAATTGAAAGCAGAATCAGAAATTTGGGATGTCACAGAAATTTTGTGTTGTTTTTCTCATGAATATAAGTATTGACATTTGGATCGAACCACATAAATCAAGTATCTGATTTATTTCCTTCTTTCTGCCTACCATCCGATTCGCTTGTCTCATATTTTCACAATAAGAAACTGTATCCTTCAGATAGGAGGATGGCCATGTCAACAATATCTAAGATTGAATCCTCTGCTTTCATAGAGTAACTACAAATTAATGGTTAAAATCCATCTATAAAGGTTGACTAAAAAAAGAAAGAAACTTAAACATATGCTTACATCAAAGTTAGAGAAAGGGCTTTACTAGTATAATAATCTTTAGGGTACTGTAAAAATAATAGTTTATTATAAGTCATAAATTTTTGAAGAAGTGAGTCTCACAATAATTTATAATTATTTGTGATTTGATTTTTTGTGGTCCAAAATAAACTGTTATTATCATGGTACATTTAGGATTGTCACGCAATAATAATCTGAAATATGCAATTACAGGACAAATAACACATAGAAGACACAACTAGTTGAATTCCAATTATTCGTAGGTAATTCCCCTGATGTTTTAATTCTTATGAAGGTGTGCTCGTTTTATGGACTATGCTTCTCAATTGCATTGGCTCTCTCTCTTAAGACAGACTTCTGCACCTATTGCCGCCTTTTCCAGCTGCTCCGCACAAAACTCTACTATCTCCTCGGCTTTGGATCACTTCCCTTCCTTCAACTTCACAAATGCACATGAGACTTGCCCCGCAACAACATCATTTTGAGCAACAACAGCGGCTTCCGCAACTTTTGGGTGGCTCAACAAGACGGCTTCTATGTCCAATGTGCTGATCACCTCCTTCCCTGAGACTATGGCATCCCTCGCTCGATCCTTCACCTCTATGCAACCGTCTGCGTGCCGCACCCCAACATCTCCGGTCCTGAACCACCCCCCAGAAAATGCCTTCTGCGTTGCCCCCCAGTCGCCCAAGTAGCCTGCCATGAGGGTGTTCCCTCGGAGCATGACTTCTCCAATTGTTTCCCCATCGCTCGGAACGCTCTGCATGGTGGTCGGGTCCTTGACATCGGCAGCTTCCAGTGTGATGTTGTGGAGCCCTTCTCTACATTTCAGGTTATGATCGTCGCGTTCGTTGTCGTCGTTGTCATGGTGGTGGTGTTGTGATGACCTCCAGGGTCTGATGAGGGCTGGCCCCAGCGCTTCCGTCATGCCATATCCGTAGACAATGTTGAACCCAAGCTCTTGGACTCTCTTGAGAATGGGATTCGTCGGGAATGCGCCGGCGATGATTACGTCCACCACGGAAGGCAGTGGCTTTTGGTCGACCAGTGGGGAATCAGCAATCATATTTAGGATAGTAGGTTTACCTGTTGAAAGGGAAAAAAGAAGAAGAAAATTCTACTTGTTCATGGGTGATTTTGCATGAACCTAACATGATCCATACTTTCATATGACATGTTTCAAAAAGTGTAGGCATCCTCCCAAATATTTTATTATATTTATACCGCACTAAGGTAATGACACATTATCGACATATCTCAACGCTACTCGTCTATTTTTTTAAAGAGAATGATGTATTATCCTTTGATTCAGTTTAATATGTCATGCTCATGATGTAACAAGACTCTCCACATCAAAGTAAAACGAAACCGGACCATTACCACAGAGATGGGTGACCTTGTGGAGCTGAACGGAGTCAAAGATGATCTTCGCCGACACGTTCCTAATACACACATTGACACCGCCGAGCGCTGCCATCGCCCAAGTGAAGCACCACCCATTGCACCTGAACATGTCCACCGTCCACAGGAACACAGGCGACTTCCCCATGTTGTATCGGAGGATCAGCCCTAGAGAGTTCAAGTACACCGCTCGGTGGCTGTACGCCACTGCCTTGGGCGTCCCCGTCGACCCCGAAGTGAAGTTGACTGAGATGGGGTCACACTCATTGGTCGGACTCATGGCTTGGAAATCGCTCTCTCCCATAGCTACGGTTTGTTCATACTCTCGAACCTCAAGATCCCATTGGGTTCGACAGTCCAGCGAGACATCGCGGATTGTGACAATGAGTGGCTGGTGATCGTGGTGGTTCTCTAGGAGGTGCGTGTTGTTCTTGTTGTGGATGACTTTAGAGACGAGGTGTACGAGCTCGGAGTCGACGAAGATGATTTTGGGTCGTAACTGGTGAAGAATGATCGTCAAAGCATGCTCGTCAAGGCTTACGTTGAGTGCGGAAAGAGTCGCGCCTGCCATTGGAACCGCGAAGTGGAGCTCGTACAGTGCAGGGACGTTTGGTGCCATAGCTGCAACCTACATTAACATAACAAAGAATCGTGAGCATAACATCATCGAACCGCCGCCACTGATTGTTGTTCAGGTAATCTCGTTGCTCATTTCGAAAAACAAATCCCATCATCAGTTCGTTGCCCTCAGACAAGTCAGACTTTGAAAATTCGTCACCAAAAGACTCGGGAATCTGCCGCATGAGCCACTATGCGTCGCCATGTCACGGGCCGCCAACGCCGTTGCCTTAAGTGCTTTTTTCGAAGCACTAGTTGGATATTATAAACAAAATCCACCAGAAACAGGTTTCTTATCCTCCGACGACTCTAACCCAGTATGCAAAGTCACCCGGTCCCTTTTACATGCCCTCATGCGCCGCCCTAGTCCTTTGCGCGTGAGATCCACTCGCCCCTGTGCCTCGCTCTTAATTCGCTGCGTCCGTTGAACAAGTGATGTCATCTTCCATGTCAATGCCACTTTTCAACCAAGTTTTCTGCCATGTCATTATCTAAAGTCATCATCCATGTCAGCGCCACCCCTTAGCCAAGTTGTCCGTCACGTCATCCTAAAATTATTATTGTTGACCCGTGTTGACTACCGTAGACTAGACCGGTTTGAACTGTTTTGGATTGATTTTTGGCATTTCAAATTGATTCCTGAGGTATTTGGACATCCTGAATCTATTTTGAGCTCTGTACCAATTTTCTTTAAATCCCTTATAGAATCTATTGGTTTATAATGGTGTATTACATATCATGGATAAATTAGAAGTCTCAGTACTTATTCAGACCGAAATGGATCAAACTATATTTTATGAGTTCAAGAAGTATCAAGTTTAAAAGGACGTAGGCTTTGGTGTTATGTCACTAGAAATATTCGTGAGCCTATGCAAGCAATTGATGAACCAATGATCAATTTATTGAACGTTTAGAGGAGTGGGATTGCAAGAATCATCAGATACTCACATGGTTTCAAAACACTTCGATTTCATCTATCAAACTTCAGTTTGATCGCCTAAGTAAAACAAAGGAAGCTTGGGATCTTCTTGCCAATTGTTACTCCGCATCAGACATTGGTCATTAGTATCAACTCTTAGGGACATCTTATGTGTCAAGAGACAGGTCAGTCTATTAACAATTTTTTATCTTCCATGCATGCTATATGAGATTAGCTAGCTTTGTCTAACCTTGAATGGGAGGTGACTTCTAATGCTTGTTAGTTTGCCGAATGTCAGGATCATATGTGTGTTATGCATTTTCTATGGCACTTAATGATGAGTTTGAATCTATGCATGCTTCACTTCGACATCAGGATCCTTTACCTCATCTTAAGGTAGTTGCCTCAAAATTGTTGATGGAGAAGACTCAACTTGCTACGACTTTAAAGGTGCAATGTGCTATTCTATCAGTCTCCACTCCTAAAGATGTAGTGTTTGCCAGTTTTGGTGCCTCCTCATGGTGCAAGCCTTACTGTATGCATTGTCATCCACCTAGTCATCTTGCATGCAATCATTATTGATTGCAACCTAAGTAACCTATGAGAAGCAACAACCTATCTCAGTTTAGAGGTCTGCATACACATTTATTCGTCACTGTTGCTACCATTGAGGATTCCTCTAACAGTTCATCTGTTATTCTATGATTAGATGATCTTCAGTCCACAGTTTGTTCTATTATTCTAGAATCTGGTACTTTTAGCTCCTCTATACCTAACCCTTCTACTTTGTCAGTCACCCTAGGTAATTTTGATTCTGCCTGCTATAATCACATGACCTCTAATTCCAATTTATTCAAGTCAAAATCATGTACTTTGCAAGTGCCTAGTATTCATACAGCTAGTAACTCTCAAGGATAGTTAGTCAAACAAGGCATGTTTTGACGTCCAAACTGTCCTTGCCTAATATTTTTATGGTTCCCAAAATCTCACTAGACTTGATATTTATGGGATAGTTATGTGAACTTGGTTTTGACATTCATTTCTCTTTGAATGGTTGTCATGCGCAGGATCTATGGATGAGATAGACAAATGGGATAGGCTGTAAAGTAGAACGTTTGTTTGATCTTGTTTTGTTAAAGCTTCCCAACTCCTTCACTCATTGTGTTGCCACAGTATTATCTAAAACTTGGCATTCTCAATTGGGACATCCTTCTTTCTCTAGTTTAGGTCCTTTGATTATAAGTGGTCATTTAGGTTCTATCGACAATAAAAATTTTGATGCTTGCATTGTAAGGTGGGCAAATATCATGCTTTCTTGTTCAATATTAGTGATTTTGTCTCTCATGCTCCCTTTAATCTAGTTCACTTTAATATTTGGGGATTATCTCCTACTCCCATTATGGGAGGATCTCGTTATTTTGTGATTTTTATGGATGATTATTTCAGTTATACATGACTTTATTTTATGAAGAATTGATTTGAAATCACTAATATCTATAGAAATTTTGTTGCCATGACCAAGACACAATATTCTTGAGATATTAAAGTTTTTTGTATTGACAATGCCATGTAACATAGAGACCAAGAGTTCCTTAGAATCCTTTCTTAGAATGGTGCTATCATTCATCGTTCTTGCAGGGACTTCCCAACAAAATGATCAAGTAGCGCGTAAACATAGGCACATCTTAGATATCATACACACTTTTCCAATCTCAGCATCTTGTCCAGAACAGTTTGGGGAGAAATTTATCATACTGCTGTGTATGCTATCAATTGTATTCCATCACCTACTATAGGTAATATTTCTCCTTACTAGCACTTATATGACAATATTCCTAATTACAATCTACTTTGAATCTTTGGAAGAGCATGTTTTATGCATATTCTTCCTAACGAATGCACAAAATTAGAATCTCATGCTCATTTATGCTGCTTTCTTGGATATGGCATTGAGCATAAAAGGGTATAGATGTTGGGATCCTATCTCAAATCAACTTTGCGTATCTATGTTACCCTTTAGGAACATGAGATATTCTCATCTCTGTCCTTTTTTTTCCTCTCCAACTATTCGATTCTTCACTAATCCTTCTACCGATTTATTTCCTAAAGATAACACACTTGAATCTTCCTCTTTGGAATTGTCCTTCCTAATCTTGATGCAAATGTCTCTGCCAATCCTACTTTGGCTGCTCCTAACATGTTTGTACCATCCATGGATTCTCCACTCTTAGACATTCCTTCTTCTCCTGTTTGTCATTCCACTCATGTAAGTTAGGCTTATGATCAGCTTCGTGATTTTCACTGTTAGTCTACTATTGTTTCTTTTCACAAGCCTCACACATATAGAGAAGTTAGTACTAATCCTCTTTGATAGCAAGCAAAGGCAGATGAGTTGCAAGCATTAGAAAAATCTCATACTTGGGATTTGATTGTTTGCCTCTTGAAAAGCTGACTATAGGTTGCAAATTGGTGTACGAGATCAAAATGGAGGTAGAATGTATGGTAGAACGCCACAAAGCTAGACTAGTAGCAAAAGGCTTCACTCAGGAGTATGGCATTGATTGTGGTGAGACATTTGCTCCAGCTATACGTCTTATTTTTGTTTGTAGCCTCCTTCCTATTGTTGCTATTAAGTGATGACCTATGTTTCAAATAGATGTCAAAAATGCATTTTTCAATGGGGATCTTACTGAGGAACTTTATATGAAGCCTCCTCCTCAATACACTCACGCTTCTAATAAAGTGTGTTGACTACGCAGAGCATTATATGGACTGAACCAAGCTCATTGTGCATGGTATTCCAAATTTAGTTCCACCATGGAACACCATGGATTTACATCTTGTCCTTATGACAATGCTCTCTTTGTTCAATGAACATCTCATTGGTATGATACTCTTATATATTGATGACATAGTTATTACTGGCGATGATTGCAACAATATTACGAAACTCCAAAAGTATTTGAGTCAATAGCTTGAAATGAAAGATTTTGACCAACTCAGTAATTATTTATGCTTGGAGGATGCTTTAGATTCCTTCGGCTATTATCTTTCTCGAAAGAAATATGCTACTAATCTCCTTTCCTGGGCTGGATTTACTGATAACAGGATTGCCACAACTCTTATTGAGACTAATGCCAAATTTAATCACAAAGATGAGACTCCTCTTTTGAATTATATGCTTTATCGACAACTGGCCGGCAATCTTGTATACCTCACTGTTACTCATCCTGATATCGCTTATGCTAATCATATTGTAAGTCAATTCATGATCGTGCTATGAACGACTCACTCTGTTGATGTTCTTTGAATTCTTTGCTATGTCAAGGGTACTTTATCTCATGGTCTTCACTTTTCTGCTAACTCAACCTTAGAGTTGATGACTTATTCTGATGCTGAGTAGGGCGGTGCCTCTTGATCATCCCTCTACTACAAGCTACTACTTCTTCTTAGGAAACTCCCTTATTTCCTCATAGTAAGAAATAGACTATTGTCGCTTGATCTATTATAGAAGCAGAATATTGTGCCCTTGCTGATACAACATCAGAATTACTATGGTCATGGATGTTATTAGAAGACATGACAGTCCCTCATGATAGTGCAACGATCATTTATTGCAATAACCGGAGTGCTATCCAAATAGCACATACTGATGTTTTCCATGAGTGTACCAGATATATTGAAATAAATTGTCATTTCATATGCTCTAATACTGTTCATCTTGTTCCCACTTTTTTTTTTCCTGGTCATATCTTGTTCCCACTTCATTAGTTGATTAGATAGTTAATATTTTCATTAAGACACGTCCACCTGGACGTTTTCAAGATCATTTCTCCAAACTTTAGTTGACCTCTTCTATATCACCTTGAGTTTGAGAGGGGATGTTAGATATATTGTTAGAGATATTATCTTCCTTGTTTGATTCTAATTGATTGTATTTGATATTGTAATATTTTGTTGTTTTACATAGTTTTCTAGAATAGCCTATAAATAGGCTAATGTATTATTAGTATTATTACATAGAGAAATATACAAAAATTAAAAAATTCTCCAATTCTCATTTCCACTTTTATTTTAACACAAACTAAATGTTAGAAAATTTTCTCAGATATTATCAAGTGATAATACTTCTGAATAAATGATAATATCTAGAAAATCAACGTACAGCCCAAGTTAATGGGCCCTAGACGACTTCCTCGTGAAAGAACACTTACGTAATGGAACAGCACCCACCAAGCTTTTTCTCAAGTCAGATCTTGATGACCATGGAAAGCATCAAGATTTATCGCTACCCACAAGATGATGATAGGCATTCATTCGGTTCTTTAGGGATTTTGTCAAACTTCGCTGAAGCTTGCCTTATGAGAATAATGAGTGCAAGATGAAGAAAATGCCGCAATCCTTACCCACAAAAAAGGGAATAGACAAGTCTCATTCCATGCCTTATCTGATTACGTAGAACCCACCACAACGACTTCGTGCATGGTCCCCACCAAAGTGAGTATTCTAAATGCTCTGCATATAGCATAGCCGGTAATGATTGAATAATCACATCATTTATTTCCGGCGGAAATTGGTCAAGAGAACTACATTGAAACTTCACGTAAAAATTTATGATTAAATTGGCAAGCTTGAAAAGTTTGTCACTTAGTTGACATTTATATAATAGATTCAAGATTGATTGAGTAATTTTCCCAAATCAAAAGTATTCACACCTTTCTTTAATGTTTTTTTTTTTGCTTGGAACTGTTAGAATATTGAAGACTGATTTAGTAAATGAGGAAAGAGCCAAAACCTAGGCGAGAGTAGGGACACAATGGGACGGATTTCATTTGAATGCTCCACTATCAATACCTTTGGGAATCCAGTATAGATTATGACTTTGTATCTAACTAGTTCTCTTTCGAATATCTAATTTTAGCATTTTATATCTTAGTCTTCATAAAATATTATACAGCCGAGGAGAGTACAATATAACGAAAGTACAATCAGTGTTATCATTTCGAAGTACCACACAGGGAAGTCTAAAAAATAAGACGAGAAAACATTGAAGAAAATGTGCAGCGGGTGTCGATGCCATGCATGCGTGGGTGGTCTTAAGTCATACACTTACGCATGCATGCGCATCAGCTTTCACCAGCTGAAAGCCCATTTTTTCTCTCTTTCTTTTGAAACCACGACTTCTAACTCGACATGATTATTGTCTTGATAATTTCTGCTTTATGATCACATAAAACGAAGGAGAAAAGGTAGAAATTCGATAGTTGTGATCATTAGGAAAAAACTCCCCGAAAGTCTTATTATGCATCTCCTGGATTGTGTGTCATTTTGGATGGAAAAGCAAGGGTATTGGGTCTTGGAAATGCAATGGTGGTTTGCATCCATATAGGGTAAAACACCTTAGTGCGTTGCTTATCTATATAGTGTAATGGGTCCATTAAAAGAAGGAAGTCAGACATATGTAAAACGGTTAAAATATTAGATATAATCTGTCACTATTAGCAACCTAAAATGTCAACTTTGATGTCAATTTCATAAGAGTTGATGCCATTAACTTTACATCACCTACGGCTTTATGGCTTTGATGAGAAAGTGCTAAACATATCGAGACGAAGAGCAATCTTTTAAGTCGATCCGTAGTCAACTAAACAAGGTCAAGGCCGATTATGAATATTGACCGATTAATAATTATGTAGGGTATCGCTAAGGAAGAAGTAAACAGTATGTTAATGAGCATATGCGATATGATATTCACTATAAATACAGTCAGTGGTTAAACGCCAACAATGATCGTGAGAAGTTAACGGGATTAAGTGGACAAGGTGGGAATAGTCAAGCCGATGTTGGTCAAATCGATGTCGATGGAATTGAGAAACATTAACATCGGCTCACGAAACTTGGCTGAAATCAAATCGACTGTAAGGATAAAAATACCGGAAACAATTATTGCAGTCAAACTCTTAGATAGGAACAATTATCAAAGGTATTAACTAATAGTTGCAATAAAAAAATTTGTATAGCTGAGTCAATTAGTTATTGTAGTCGAGCTTCTGAGGCGGGAACAATTATACCATAAAATATGGAACCAAAATCAAACTTCAATGAGCGAGAACACTTATTAGAAGAGGCCAGCTACCCATGGGGCATGGACTATAAAAAGGAGAACAATAAAGAGAAAAAGATACGCACAAACATCCGAAGAACAAGACTTTACTTTTGTCAATACACTTTACTTATTTTTAGTCATTTCCCGGTAATTTATTTCCAATCATTCCAGTTGTTTATGTTTATGAAATGCTTGGTTGTATCCTTCGAAAATAATGTGCTGTAATTAGTGGATTTATTTCGTAAGTTTTAGAACCCAATCATCAAGTTTGTGTTCCTTTCTTGATTCACAATCATCTGTCAATTTGAAATACAAGGAGTCCAATACATGTGATAATTTTCATTGTCCGGTAGACGATTTAAGGAGAGCGATTTTATAGTAAAACAGCACCATACCCTTTTCACTCGTTTATAGGTTCCCTTATCTATAAGCCTTAGATTTTGATAATCCTTTGCCCATGAGACTCACTTGTTGGGATCTATGCTTAAGGCCTTTATCATCGAACCAAACCTTTGCGTAAGGGAGAGTTTTAAGGCATAAAATATAGTATGTTGAGATTTTGTGGGACTATAAACAATTTTCTAAAAGCTTAAGCAATTGGATGAAAACATGATTTAATTTTTAATTATTCTAACATTCCCCATCATTCGTAGGTTGGACTTTAACTTAAGCGAAAAGCTTGCAAACATGTAATTTGTGAGGTAAATAGAAGTTTGAAATATGTGAACTCAAGCCCTCCTACTTTGCTACTATATTGAGATTTTGTGGGATCATACATAATTGTTCTAAAAGTATAAGCTGTTAAATGATTTTGTAATTTGCTATTTAAATATTCTAACACAAGCACCATATTCCAAGGTTTTTGGAATAAATTATTGTGCACTGAATTCTACATAGTAGTGGCTCTAGAGGGTGTCTTGAGTTCAAATATTTTTAAACTTTTTCTTTGCCTATTATTATTTTATACATTGGTCTCAGGTGCAATACAAGCCTGAGTATGAAGGGAAATGTTACAATAGTTAAATAATACATCATGCTTTCATATAATAGCTTAAATGTTTTAGATCAATTGGTGATGGTCTTATACAAATTTTAACAAATGAATCAGCGGGTAACAATGGGCAGAATTGACTTAGAGTATTGCAGCTCGCCATTTAATCATGCTTACCAAATCAGTTGTAAGATTTACTGCAATGAAAAGAAGAATTTAGGACTAGAGTGTCGGATCCACATAAGTTGTAAGACTCCCCTTTAACCATTTCTCTCACAAGAGAAAGATAATATTAAACTGCCTACGAGTTAAGGATGGAAAAGTTGACTCCCTTTTTAACTCCTTCCAGTCAAAGAGACTGATTGAAACATGATGAGATCTGGCCCCATTTTATACTCATTCAATCACGCGGAGTATAACTAACGTGATGGGTGTAATTCTTCTAACTTGTAAATTGCGCCCCCAACAAATCAAGGAGAAATTCACGCGAGGTCCATCTTCCTCGGTTCACACGCCTGTTTACTTATTTTTCTGGAAATATGCCATGATTTATGACAAATTATGTTGCGCATGAGTGTACACCAAAATTTAGGGCCCTTTACCTTGTATTTCACGCTAGTTTAATATGATAAAGTGAATGCGTGGTTGGAAGACATGACCCCAAGAAAACGTGCAAAAATATTTATTTACATTCAGATATCAAGTAGGACCCTCTTTGACTCAATTTTTTTTATTTTATAAATTAGGCAAGAAAATAAACATGCCTTTCGATTAAGCAAACCTTTTTAACCGGGGGATTAATGCGTTTATTGTTTTAGCAAAAATGGTTTAATAGGAAGGTAGCTGTAGACCCAAAATTCATGACGCGTGGAACTCCTATTCGTCGGTGGGTGAAGAATGAGATGGCAGCTCTTGGGTTTTCGCATTATTAAAAAGATGAAAAAGGATTTCCAAGTGGACAATGAGAGTTTGTCCCCTTATAGTCAACGTTGACGAGGCTAGAATTCCAAAGCGGAGAGGCGCAGGGACCAACGTGCTCAAATGATTTACTTAATAATTATTATGTTGTGTAGAGAAAATACTGGTTATAATGGATTAATATAAAAGAGTGAAATAATTTATATTATTTTACTTTTACTGATATAAAATAACTAAAGGTTATTACAATAATTTGAGTCGGTGGCGCAATTTATAGTCATTTTAGATATTTCATCCTTTTCAGATACAAGAAATTAGTTATAATATTAGTATTTCAGTCGTTAGTTTCATAGGAGGTCTTGTACTGTTAGCTCTATACATGTTATAGATTACCATATTAAGAGAGGATTCTCAAGTTTAAACCCAAACATCAACGGGTCTTAGCTTTTCTTCTACAAGCATATAAAATAGGGGTTCTTGTATTTACAGATTATAGTGCTCTTTGATACTATGTTGGGTAGGGGTGATTGGAAATGAAAAAAAAAAGGGATTGTGAGGTAGCTGAGAAAGAAAAGAAGAGAAAGGATTTGAAGGATGCGAGGGAGGGAAAAGAGAGGGCAGCGATGCATTCATTATATCTTTTATGTATTTAGGGCTTGCCTTGACTTATAGTTCTCTCCATTCGCTTAATCTAAATCTTGCAACTCCACTTTGACCTATTTTCGAATATGAAACTCTCGAAACTTCCAAATACTCAAGTATTGATACACAACTTCATACATAATTTGATCATAATTTTCTAAATTTTGAATAATATTCCAAATTTTGGCTCGAAAGCCAAAAAAAAAAAAAAAAAAAAAAAAAAACATTTACATTATGTTTTTGTTTTGAATACAAAACATGACCTTTTACCCAATAGTTGACTTTACCAACCTCTTGTAATCCTTTCACTTTGTTTCTTTAACTTCATACAAACAAGAAGGTGTCTTTTAACAAACCCTTCTCTTCAATTTGGCAAGTCGTAGGTAGGACTAACATGAACACGGTTACGTATTATAAATTCTTCCTTTGTCAGGCTAGATTTTTTTTTTTTTTTTTAAGTTTTTGGTCCATGGAATATAGTTTTGTATTTGAATTTCCAATCATTCCACTTGTTTATGTTAATGGTTTGTCCCACACGGCATACGGACATCTATGAAATAACATAGACAATGGAGGAGCTCGGGGGTTGACCTCCTTCATCTTGACCTAATTGGTAGATTGAACAGTTCCATGGGTTCTTCTTCTCTTGATATACTATCAAAGGGGACGAGGAAAGAAAAAGAGACCCAAGAACCGGTCATATCAGATTGACCAAACCGGAAACGCCTAGATCAAATTGGATCGGACCGGCCTTGATCCGATTCTCGGGGGTGTCAGTTTGGTTCCTGGTTCCATAATAATGGAATCAATGATTTTCGGTCCGGTTCCCTTACCCTCTGGAATCGGAAACCGGACCAAATTTTTTTAAAATATATATTTATTTCTCAAAAAATAGCAATAAACCCTAAAATAGTAACGATTCTTTTTTAAAATTTTTTTTTTGGCTAAATGACCGATTCTATTGGATCGGACCGGATAGAACAGTTCGATTTGGTCTCCTGTCCCAAAAATTGGGAACCAGTCCTCCTAGTTCAATTCTTGGTTCCTAGGTCGAACCAGACCGGAATAGGAACCGATCACCCTAAAGGCATCTTTGGTGCATGCATATCTAGTGTGACGTTCGCTTGATCCAATGACAGTTCATGTTCACCAAACGCACATGAATTCGAAACTGTGAACAATAGCTCGACGAGAATGTACCGTGATGAACAATCTACATACAGAAAGATCTTTGTACTTCCCACTTTTCTTAGGCTTATAGCTTCTCACAGGATGACCCTGACAACTACCTTACTCCCTCCATTTGAGACGATGAGCTTTAGGAAAACTAAAAGCTAATGGAAGCAAGAGAGAAAGAAAGCGAGGACCCCTTTTCATTTGCATGAAACACAAGGATATAATGAAGAACGAGGGAAACAAGATCAAGAGACTTACGATATCGCCGCGTGAGATCTTCAATCTCGTCAGAGCGGAGGCGAGTTTCAAACACCTTTCGTGGGTCTGTCTCCATGTGTACCTCGTATTGCCGTAGATGATGGAAACCTTGTTGCCATAGACGAAAGCTGCTCTCTCTAAGAGGCTTATGGGAGTCAAAGGCACGTAGTTCGCAGGGCACTGGAGCAAACCTTCCATAATCCTTCTCTATACGTCTGTTTGGGATCTCTAGCCTGCGAGAGTGAGCATGGTCATATGCATTTGCATAGAGAATTTATGTCGCCATGCCCAGTAAATGAATATTTGAGTTGGACCATTTTCCATATGTATAAAAGGCTAAGAAATAAGAAAGAAGTGGGTTTCACTGCGAGAATTATAATGGAGGGAGAGACTATGCACTAATGAAGGCCTTTTAAGGATGCCCGTTGGATACCTCTCAAAATATCTGGCATAAAATAATCTGCTAATCCCTGTAATGAAAGTGTTTATATATCGATCTAAACGTGCATGTTTATATCTGACAGAGGGGGAGAGAGAGAGAGAGAGAGAGAGAGAGAGAGAAGGAGGAAGGAGCCAGGAAACAGCAAAAATGTGGAGGAACATGGAGTATGACGAGCAAAAGAGCACTATTAAATTTCATCACATTGTTGTAGATGGTTCTAGATTGATATTTGACGAAATATCATTAATCTGAAGTTTCGATAAAATTAACTCAAAACAGATCTCATAAGACATGACTAATCACAGTTAAAGATGTTCTAAATTTCCATACTCTTTATACAATCACAGCGTGACTATTACAACAAGCAAAGACTAAAAAGAGACCGCGACAGGTCAAAGGTCTCCCTTATTGGCGTTTTACTATTATCGAGCAGTGGCAAGTTTGGTAAATGATAAATCAAGGACATATCACGAATGTGATAAGAGTTTAGAGCAGGATAATGACCAAAAAAATGTTTTGAACCCACCGTACGGATGCCAATATCAATTATTTTCCATTTACCCATATGACTTATAAACCTTCAATGATTTGTTAATGTAGCTCTTCTAATCAATTTTGGTGGGCAACCGCAAACCTAGACAATTCTTTTTAATTTTTCTAAGTTTTTTTTTTTTTAAATTCTTTTCTATCCTTCTTCGTCCCTGGTTGCCGTGGCTAGGGACCCACCATAGACAAGGATTGATTGTTGTGGCCAATGACCAACCATAGATAAGGACTGACGAGGGCTGGCCTTACCATTTGGGCTAGCATCACCTAAGGCTGGTTGTCTGCCCTTGCCAAGGCTCAGTGACCAGTGGACAAAGAATGATAGAAAGAAGAAGAAAAGGAAAAATAAATTAAAAATATATATATTTTGAGAAATTAAAAATATATATATTTTGAGAAATTAAAAATATATATATTTTGAGAAATTAAAAATATATATAAATTAATTGTCCACATCAACACCGGTTATGTCACGTAAGACGTCCGGCGTTCATATCAGCGATTGCTAGCCAAAAATTAGCTGGATGGATTATATTGGTAAATTGTCAAAAAAGTTATGTCTTAGTTGACCAAATCAAAATGTTAAGGATTGACTTAGCATCCACACAATAGATTTATTTGGAGTTTTTGGTAATTTTCCCCTTTATAGCTTAAGATAGAGAAAGATGAGAACGAGTCAAAGTGAGGGCAGAGGAAAACATTGTTCTGAACACTACAAGTGGACATGATGCCAGTGGCAACTGGTCGGGTCGGAATCAAAAGTGAACAAAGGATATTTAGAAATTTTCGCTTCCATTCCCTGTAGTTGCACGCCATTGTGGAAAAATTTGCGCTCGGTTTCTTCTATAAGACAACACTCCTTCGAGAATGGTCGCCGTAACGACCGCAGCGTGCTGAGGTTCCCTGTGAAACTTTCTTCAGTATCCATTGAAATGATGAATGATGATTCGACTATAAGTTCAGGCATGGCAATCTATATGTGTATTTGTTTTGACTCGAGTATGAAATACTATTTTCCTCTACATTCCCGTCAAAATGGAAGAAATGAATTCCACGAAGACTAAATGTCAAAATTCATGATCTTTATAAAGATTGAGGTGTTCGATTTGAACTAGAATTAGGAGTTCAAATGGTACAAGTATACTTAGCTGGCAAGCTTGAGTCGGGTAGGCACATTGTTTTGTTACTGATACATCATGTCAATGAAATCGATGACCTGCCTTGACTTAGAAGTGAGTAGACTCAGCATGCACGCTCGGGTCGGCTCCACTTGGGCTTGAGCTTTTCCACAGCCACAACCAATGTGTTGTTAAGATGCACGTGTGAGTAAGTTGTGTTAAAGAAATCTTACATCGAAGAATTGATGTAATGTAGAGCAATTAATATATCATAGTTAATCCATAAATTATTGGCTTAAGTTTTTTAGTGAATGTAGGTTTAACTAGATATATTGATAGGTTCGGATTTAGGCTCCCTCTTAGCGATCTCCCCAAATAAATGGATAAAATATCTAATGTGCAAGCCTTTACCAAATGGTATTAGAGCCAATGGTGTTGCGGTTTTTGGGTAGGTGGATGTTGTAGTATAGCAACGCAGACCCATAAGTTGATGCAGAAGGATACCTAAATTAAAGGATAAGATGCCTAACACTGAGCTCACACGTAAGAGAGAAATTGTTAGATGCACGTGTAAGTGAGTTGTGTTAGAAATATACCACGTTAGAGAATTGATGTGATGCAAAACAGTTGATATGTTCTAGTTGGCTCATAACTTATTGGCTTAAGTTAGGTACTTAAGTGCGCCTAACATGAGAAATCATGAGAGCATATATTTTTTAGATTTATTTTTTCAATTGAAGAAGACATAAATATAACTAGAAAGGTAATTTAAAAAAGACAGAAAATAAAAGACAATGTAACTTTGTATATAGTTAATTTGTAATTTGGGACATAGGCATGGAGATTAGGTCAGTTGGTGATCCATGAAACACCTTACAAGTTTTGTGAACCAATCAAACTTAGGCATTTGGCCTATGCATAAGACCCTCACTTAAAGCAGTTTATAAGTAATTCATTGTTGAACCTAAATAAATGATTTTTAGTTCCTTATTTGGAAATTCTCTAACACCTCAACCAAATGGGGAAAATTACCAAAAAAGTCATAAACTTATTATAATTGTGCCGATTCAGTCTTAATCTTTTTTTATTTTATTTTTATCAATTGAGTCCTAAACCTTTTGCAATTGTGTCGATTTAGTCCATCTGACCAAATTTGGTCGGCTGGTGTTGACGTGGACACCGACCGACATTGGCAAATAATTTTTTTAATAATATTTCATTTTTTCAAAAAAAAAATTATCTCTCTTTTTTTCTCTTTTTTTTTTTCTTTTTTCCTTCTCTTTTCCTTCTCTCCTTCTTCCGACCACTAGGCTAGTCGTCGGATTGAGGTGGCTGGCCAAGCCAAATTAAGTAAGGGTGAGCTCACCTCATCGTCGCTGGGTGGGGTCGGCCTTGCCCAGCCCTTGGCAAGGCTTGAGCGAGCCTCACCAAATCCGACGAGCTCACTCTTGCCCAACAATGGTAAGGCAAGCTTGCCCTTGCTTAGTTTGGCCTGGCCAGCCACCTCAGTTTAGCGACCAGTCCTCCCCTTTGGCTGATCGCGAAAAGGAGGAGGGAAGGGGAAAAAAGGAAAAAAGATTAAAAAATTAATTATTGGAAAAAATATATTAATAAAAATTGATCACCAGTGTTGGCTAGCCAAATTTGGCCTAATGGACTAAATTGGCATAATTGTAAAAGATTGAGAACTCAATTGGCCAAAAAAATAAAAAAAAGTATGATTGAATCAGAAAAATTACAATAGGTTTATAACGGCTTTGATAATTTTCCCCAACTAAATGTGCCACCCCTCAAAGGCGAAGATTTTGCTCAAACTCTAGATTCAGGCCAAAAATAAATCTTGCATGAGCTAGTTGGGCCACCTTGCCATGTCTAGGTGTGGGAGTGAGAGGAGTTAATTTTTAACCTTTTTTTTTTTTTTTGGTAAGGTAAGAATATAAAGAGCAAAAGCCAACTATACAAAAAACCGGCGCCAAAAACTTTCACTCAAAATGCATGAGCAAAAAGAGTGAAAGGGAGCCGATGCAAACGAAAACAAAAACAATGGAAAACAAAGAAGCCAAAACAGACCGGCAAACAAAAGAAAACCGCCACCAAGCAAACCAAAAAAACAACTGTCAGCAAGGCAACACAACACAGCAACGGGGCCGCAAACCCAAAAGGAACAACACCAACTGACCAACCCTAGCAGAAGAAGCACCACTAAGGAGAATGGGTAGGCCCGCCAACAAAAACAGAAGAGTCAAAGCCCCACCCTCGTTGAAGACGCTTGTTACGAAAGTTGTCCGGCACGTTGCTGAAGGTCAACACTTTATCTTTAACAACTTTGACAAGTTGATTCTTCAAAGCCGAAACCTCAAGCATTTCACCCCAGAAAATGATGCTATTTCTTTTCTTCCAAATTAAATAGCACATGGCTCCAAAAGAGAACCGAGCAATGGAATGGAAGAAATCCTTACTAATCAGGAAATTCAAAGCCCAAAGGAGATTTTCTGCCCAAGATCTATTACGCCATGGAAGATTACATCTACTGGCCCAAAAAAAAGCAAGAGTCGCTGAGATGGGACAAGCAAAGAAGAGATGGTCGATAGAGTCTGGAGTAACATTGCAAAAAGCGCATACTTCATAGCCAATTCTACCATAAGATAGGAGGAAAGCCTGCGTTGGTAGGCGATTCCTGGTGATTAACCAAAGGTGGAATTGACATCTGGGAGTAATGGCATTGTTCCAGATAAACTTAGCCCAAGAGACCCGATTCTTTTTGCTTCTTATGGCATCCCAAGCAAAGGCCACCGAGAAAATACCAGAAGAGAAACCGGTCAGGCACTCGAGTAAGAACTGGGATGGAAAAATCCCAACACTCCAAGAGCGAACTGAAGACCCGCCCTGCCGGAGAAGTGAGGTCGACCACCGTCGCAAGCTTCGAGAGGCCAGAGCCATCCATAAGAGAAACCAGAATAAAAAAAACACAAGAGGCCTTCTTTATGCTAGTTATCGAACCATAGAGAAACAGAGTGACCATCACCCACTTCCCAAATAAAGTATGACCCGAAATCCCTCCTCAGCTGCAGGATTTTCCTCCACGCCCAAGAGCACACGGTAGGAATGATGGAGACCCAAAAATTTCCCCTCTTTATTTAATCAATTTTTCTTTTTCAATGCTGTACAAACAATTCAAGTTCCTCAGCATCAAAAAAAAAAAAAAAAACAAAACAAAACAATTCAAGTTTGGCAAAGGGGAAAAGTATTTAAAAAGTCCTAAACCTATTGCATTAATACTAATTCAGTCATAAACTTTTTAATTAGACCAATTTAGTCTATCCATCCAATTTAAGCTGGAAATTACTAACGTGGATGTCAACTATCCTATATGACATAATTGGTATTGATGTGAACATTTTTAATAATATTGTTGATTTTTTTGGTTTTTTTCTTTCCATTTCCTTTTTGTCAGTGGTCCTCATCGAGCCACACTAGGGTGAGGGCAACCATTGATCGTCCAAGCGAGGGCTCCCTCATCCAAGTGTGGCCCAGCGAGGTCAACCTAGTGAGGCCAACCCTTGTTGGCCACTAGCAAAAAAAAGAAAAAGGAAAGGAAAAATATCCAAAAATTATTTAAAAAATTCATTAAATTCATAAAATTATTAAAATATTATTAAAAATGTGCACATTAGTGTCGATCGTGTCATGTAAAACATCTAGGGCCTGCATGGTAATATTTTTGTTTCTCTCGATTTATGTTCTTTTGGTAATGCTAATTTATTTTTCTATTTCTCGAAATAAAAAAGTAGCCGATGAATAGATTTGGAATAGAAATAAGAAACAAAAAAAAAGTAACTTCTTGTTCCCGAGAAAAATTTCTAGAAATAAGACATTTTTTTCTTTTCTATCTTTCTTTTATTCTTCTTCCTTGACGTGGCCACCACCGGCAACCTCCGGCCGCCCGAGGCCATCGCCGGCCAACCGCCACTACCGCCGATTGCCACTACCGTCAGCCGACAACAGCCATCGACCGCTGTCACCACCGCCTGACCACTGACCACGGCCACACGACCACCGCCCATAGCCTACTGGCCGAGCGGTGATCGGCAGCAACAGTCGACGGTCAGCCGTCGTGCAGCGGCAGGCAGTGGTCGACGGTTGGCATTTGGCAATCCATGTGCAAGAAGAAAAAATGAATAAATACAAAAATTTATGAATCGTACCAAACATGTTTCTATTCCTTTTCTATTCCGAAAATAAAAATTTTATATAGTTACCAAACGCGTTATTTTACTTAGAAATTGTTCCAATGAGTAAAAATAGAAAATAACTATTTCTGAAAGAAAAAAAGAAAATTGTTTCCTAAAGTAGAAACGTTACCATGTGCAACCCTAACATCTACGTTAGCAATTTTCAATCTAAATTGGCTAGATGAACTGAATTGGCATCAATGTAAAAAAAAATTATGATTAAATTGATGCAATTGAAATGTTTATAATTAAATTTGTACGAATATAATAGGTTTAAAAAAATTTGGTACTCTTTTCTTTGGCCAAGAGTTTGCGTGTACTAATGTATCATTGTGTTAGATTATGTTTCCTCATTGATTGCAGCTCAAACTTAATTCCGTTTCATTTAAAATCCACGCAAACTCATGGTTTCCAGGACACTCGAGTGTTTGCAAATGATTGAAAATGTAAGGAAATGGCCCGCGTGGCCCCTAGATGAACTCGGCCGCCGGGCTTAGAAAAAGCTGGTCGAGCTCCTGTATAGTGTTCCAATATCTACTGTTTTTCAAAGCACTAGCTAGGCACTTGGGCATGTCTTGGCAAGAGCCCGACCTCATTCCAAATTTGTTAAAAATTATATTTTCAAAGTTTACTTTATTAGAGAAACCTAGAGACCTTTTGAGAGTGTCCTTTAAGAGAATTACGAGCGAGTGAATACTCTCCTCTTTTATGATTGATTATTGTGCATTTGGGTGTGTTTACAATAGGGAAGCACTTGAATGTGAGCATTATGAATGAGTGTGATCTTTTCTTTGCTGTCTTTGGTAGGACCATCTGATTGATATTTTCTGAATTTAGGGACATTGTCAAACCACATGAATTATGTGTTCATGTATTATTTTCAAAATTCATTTCTTACTCGAATAGTTTCATTTATTCGTCCCAACGCATTAGTCGCACTTTTAATAGTTCATCTTTCTCGAATGTGACTTAGTAGTTGGTAACGGTCGCCAGAGTCCATGGACTGAAAAAAGATGCGCTCAAACTTCTAGTTTGCTCGAATCAACACCGGGATCCGTGAATCTTACAAAGAACGTGACATCTCAATTGACCAACCTTCTGCGTGCAGCGTGTTTTTTTTTCCCTCTAAATCTGTACAAAAGTCGGACTTTGCAACTCCGTCGTGAGACCCAATACGGGCATCTGCTGCAGAATTTTTTAAAAGATCCTAATTCCAACTCCTGATCCCAATACAGCGTGCTCGTCAGACTCATTCCAAAAGCAACATGCCTCGATCGTCTCATTGCCCTTCAAGTCAAATTTCCTATATGTGTCAGTTTCTATGCCGAAATCATTTGATTTTTGCTTCAATTCTGATCGCACGCATTCTCATCACGTTTCAAAGTATCTCACGTTACATTTTAGGAGATATCTATGACAGGTTTTGTTGGGAGGCTTCACTTGGGGAGATCTTCAAAAGAAAAATTCAAATACAAGACAGTAAATATATATCCAATTGGATCCCCACCGTTATTCAAAAGGTTAAGTAAATGGATTATTAGTCAATTGTGATATATTAACTATCTTAGTTTACACCACATTTCTTATGCGGAACTTTTTACTTTCACATTTTCATCTCAACAAATCTCTCCTCACATGTGGGCTTTCAGTGTCTACATTGTTCCCCACTTAATCCATATATTATTCTACACCAGTATTATCTCGACTCGGATCTCCATCTTAGCCCAATCAACTTTGGTAGGAACACAAAATTTGAATTGACTCGTCCCTAATTGCCTTAGCGTGACCAGGCTCAACATGAATGCACGACCTGCTACCTCGATCAGAAGTTACATCCAAGATTCCTTTCCCTGAGGTCTCTGCCCAACAACGATCCACACATGTTCGGTCCGACCCATTCCATCTGAACTGTACAACTCCTTCCCTTGAGATTTACTTGTCTTGGAACTCACTACTTAATTTTGTTCCAACTAATCATTATCAGACATATTCATAGCTATCAAGGATTCACTAGTCTTTTGTCGAACTGTAGACACACATTGAATATAGTCCAACCGATCTCTAGTTTCCATTTCAGTTCATCTAAAATCCATGATCCACTACTCTCTAGTCAAACCGGTAGACGCACATAAAATGTAGCCCGACTCCTTCCTGTTGGCTTGTGCGATATCCGCGTCACTCTCCAATCTCTCCGCTTCTTTGGTTTTAGGCAGTCTTGTGATGGCCCCCCTTTCTGACAATTGTGGCGTCCGAAAGGCTTTCTCTTCGCTCTAGTCTTTGATCTAGATTACGTCCAGCGCTAGAGCTCCTCTTGAAGTTCCTACCTCTAACCATCAGACCCTTTGCACCAATTCTCTCATCGTTGCCTTGCAACTTCTGCCATTCATTCGAGAACAATGCAATACTCCACTTTCTCTATAGACAATAACCTCATACCCTTTCATAAGAGAATCACAGAAGTGCTCAGAAGAATTGAGCAACGAACAATCATTAATGACTTTATTAAACTCATTTAGGTTATCCTAGATTGAACATTAACTCCATCTTGAATTTGAAGTAATGTTAGATCAAGTTTCGATATATACAACACTTCAAGTTTCCACTAACTGCACCTGTAATCATGTCATCTGTCACTTCAACTAAACATCGTCCACTAAATTCAACATAATAAACTCCTAACCTTTTTCAAAATATCAGATTTTTCTTCTACTACCATAATCTTGAGAAAGTTATCATGTCCCTCCGATGCTGAGTCCATACCCCGTGTCTCCAACCAAAAATTGTATTTGATTTGCCACAGGTTAAGATTATTCTTGCCAGGAGATCTTTCCAACTCGAATTTCGTGGAAGTCTTAGTCATAATGCATACAGATAAAGCTTCCTGCATAATTAATCAAGAATAACCCTAGGCTCGGCTACCTATTTATTACATGAAATTGCAGGCATAGACTAAACCAAAATGATTCGAACAAGAAATAAATGTAAAAAAAAAAACTTGACACGGTGGATTTACGTGGTTTGGTAGTGGGGAAAAGTACAAAAAAAATCCTAAACATATTGTATTAGTGTCAATTCGATTTTAAACATTTCAATCGAATCAATTAGATCATATACCTTTTCACGTTGGTATTAATTGAGTCTATCCAGCCAATTAGGTCAAAAATTGTTGACGTGGATACTAGATGTCCTATGAGATATGGCTGATGTGAACATTTCATTTATTTTTTAAAAAAATTTAAAATTTTTAAAATTTTTTTAGTTTTCTTTTCTTTGCCTTCTCTTTTCCTTTTGTTCTTTTTTTCCCCTCTCCTTTTACTTTTATTTTCTCCTTATTTCCCTCCACCAGTCGCTACCCTCCATGATGGCCGGCAAAGATCGTTGGCTGCCAATGAGGGCAAGGGCTAGGACACCCTCATCAGCCTTTGGCGAGGGCACCCTTACCAAATCTAATGAGGGGACCCTCACTTAGCACTCGCCAAAGGCCGGCAAGGCCCCTTTCCATCTGGGTGAGGTTGCCCCTCATTGGATTTGGCGAGGGGACTACCTCTTGCTAGGAGACAACCTCTAGTAGTGACAAAGGGCCTTGCCTAGCCCTAGCCAGATCTAGCAAAGGGTGGCCTCATCCAACCCTCATCGGCGACCGGTGAACTTTGCTGGCCATCACAGAAGTTGGCGATTGGTTGAGGGAAAAAAGGAAGAAAGAAATAAGAGGAAGGAAAAGAAAAAAAGAAAAGAAAAAGAATAAATTTTTTTTTAAAAATTAAACAATAAATAAAATGTTCATGTCAATGCTAGATTATGCCGCATAGGACAACTGATGTCCATGTTAGCAATTTTCAGTTCAAATGCGAAAATGTTTATAACTAAATTGATCTATTTGGAAGGTTTATGATTGAATTGTATTAATACAATAAGTTTTGAACCTTTTTGGCACTTTTCCCTTTGGTAGTGTGCGTAGACTTGATATGACGGATTTATGTGGTTTGGCAGTGTTCTTATTCCATGGGGAAAGACCGATGAAATGGTTCTCCTATAATCGGCCAAAATAGATTACAATAGCAACCACTGGGGTTTGCTCCAGTGGCTACCCTTCCAACATGGAAAGGAGAGGTGGGGGGTTCAAATCCCCACCTTCTCAAAAGGATTGGGGTGGGAACGATTTAATTTCAGAAGTGGGTTTCGACTCCCACGTCCTGCAAGGAGATAGGGCATAAGTCTGAAAGTAAGAGTTAGAGTAGGAATAGAGTAAGACTGACCAAAAAAAAAAAAAGATTACGATAGCTCATTCATATTCACTCACTAGTGTGTCCTGACCTGGACTACACTCAAGTAAAGCTCCACAAGGATCAATAAATAAATAAATAAAAATCTCTCACAAAAGGTTTCTCTTAGTGGGTTTCTAAAAGTATCTTTGAGCTCGGCTTGGCGTAACAAGCAAAATAGGTCAAATCCCAAATTTTATTGTCTTAAAAAAGGAGCACTAGATGCCAAAGTGGCAACTCGATATCCGAGTCACCATTAGTGGAAATCATCATATATAGTTATATACCGTTTATTCTATTACATGCCAACAAACAAAGTAGGGATGTTTCATGCACGTCGGCGGGGGAAGAAACTCCGAAATTCCCTTGCTCTTTATTTAATCAATCTCATTCATCACGCTAATAATTGCCCTACTATAATAATAACCATTATAATTTCGCTTTCTCAAGATAAAATTAATCGCGTGCAATGACATCACACATTACGAAAACGTCATCATTGATTCATATCAAAAGAAGATGGGCAAATCTCTGCTTTGCCCTCGCAGGCGCTATATATTTCTTGTCGCATTGGGTTGCTCGACCAATCGACGTGCAAATGAAAATCGGTTTATTTTGCTAGGACGCAGTCAAAATAACTTACATAGTATAATGGAGCTCCATGCAGATCTTAAGCAATAGACAGTAGTAAAAGCGAATGATAACTATTTTGGCTAAAAATTAATTTTTGGAAGATAAATAGATTTTTTTATTTCTATTTCTGAACGAGTTTGTAAGCAAAAATACACATTGAATAACGACAAAAAATTTTTATTTCTAGAATAGAAATTCGTTTGATAACACAACACAAAATTTCTCCCTTCCGCTGGCGGTGGCGACGGGTGGCGGTTGTCGACGAGTGGCTACCGGCAACTAGCGACCGGCAACCAACGGCTGGCGACCGACAACTGATGGCAGCAACAATGAACGGTGGCCAGTGACAACGGATGAACAACCGACTAATAGCAAGAACGAACGATGAGAAAAGTTTTTATTTCTCATTTCTATTATAGAAATAGAAAAGTAAAAAATTTCTACTTCTGATTTCTATTCTAAACCTATTTCTGGAGCAGAAATCTATTCCATATATAGAAAAATGAAATAATTTTACCGAATGGATTTCTGTTTTAGAAACAAGTTTGGAACAAAAAAATAGTTATGGAATAAAAATAAAATGATTATCATGTGCACCCTTAGAGGCTAGCCAACTCGAGTGTGGCGTGTATCCACACCAGTATAAATTACCTAGATCGGACAAGGTACGAAAAGAATAAGAGAGTTAAGTATTCTGGCGACATCATGATTGGCCAATTTAGTCGGATATAGAAAGATGACCAGTGAAATAAAGAAAGACTTGAAAGCCAAAATGCGGAGAGGAAGTTGCTACGAGGCTTACTAGAAAACCAATTCAAAGGATTGTGATGTTGTAAGAGAGGAAAGACGACGATTCCATCACTAACACCGATCGTGCTTCTTTTTTTATTTTAGTACACACGAAAAGTAAATAATGAATAAAAGAAATGGGTCTGTTTTGTCGCCTTGAGTTTTTCTCCGTTAATTTTTGTCTAAGGCGGTTTAATTTTGTCCTCTTTGGTTACCTAAAGCGATAAGTTATATTTTTGCCGCCTTCGTCCAAAGGCGATAAACTATTATGGTCTTGCTTTTTTTATTTTTCAGGTCAGCAAGAAAATTATGTTTATTACTCAAAAAGATATATAAGAAGTACACAAACATTTATAGAAAAGCAAATCAAAGTAGATCCAAGCCCGGAGTACTACAAAACAAAGCAATATTCAAAAAAAAAGAAGGATCAACAGAGCGCCAGAAGGGTTAAGCACACACTTGTTCCCTAAGAATAGATCTATCATGTAAACTAATTGGTGACCAATCATTGAATCTCGTTTCTTCGTTAGTCATGAATACATGTTGGAAATTCCTTCTCTAATAACTACACCATTGCCGTGCGCGCTAGATTCTATTTCCTCTACACCATTGCCGTATGGAGATAGTGAAAACAGGTTGAACAAACACAAATATAATAGAAGAGCAACTCTTCATGGTTTAATGAGACGCCAGAGCACCATTGAAACTAAAAACAAAGGATTTACGGACAAATCACATGGGTATCAAACTCCCAAAAATATATTATGAAACTCCCAGACCTGAAGCATATGACTTACACAGGGACATAGCACAAGGGGTCAAATCCCCAAAATATATTTATTAAAATCCCAAATCTAAATGTGGAGATGATAGCTCTTAAATCTAGAATCAGATCAGGAGAGTTCAAACTCTCAGATTTATAACTAGATCGAGAAAAGAAAGCTCTTAGATTTAGATCAAGAGAAAAGAAAAAGGAAGACTTAAGCAAAATCAACAGGAGAGGAGGGAGGGTGGGACTACTTTAAACCCTCCTCAAGTTGAAGGTTGAAGAAGACAATGAAGAGAGAGGAGAAAGTAAGAGAAAATGACTTTAAGAACGTCTTACTTAAAAGGGAAGAAAAACTCTTTTTTCTTTTTTTTTCTTTTGTCAGTATTGATTGGTTAAGGGCCACAAAAACTCTTTCCATTTGTTGAGTCTATGATTTTGCTACCTTAGCTTTGAATTTCGGTTTAGGCACCAAAGACTATGAATAAATGGTTTTATTTAGTAAATTAACTGCCGCCGTAAGTTTAAAATTTCTGGTTAGGCACGGTAGAATATTTTTAGTTTCATTCTCTTAGACATCGTTCATATTTTTTTAATTAGAGTTTGATTATAATTATTTATAAAAATTCGGTCACTCCGACCTCGTCACCACCATGACTATGCCATGAGAGAATGGAAAAAAGAGAAGAAAAAAAAAAGTCTACAAAACCTCACCGAGGGGCGGCAGGCGACAAGCATAATGGGCGGCGGGACGAGCAACAATGAGGAGTCGTGAGTGAGTGAGATTGTGTGTGCGTGAAAACACTATGATTGTAAAATGCACTATAAACACGCATTATTATAAATGGCCAAATTATAATAATTTGGCAGATGATCATTGAATGTCTTATTCTTTTAAAAAATTTATTCGAAATAATTGGCCGGCATTTAATATATCAATCATCTTATCTTTTACAAAAGTAAAGAATATTTAAAAAAAAAAAAAGGTTACAAATTTTACATTGTAGTGAAAATGCACATGATTGCATGTATGGGAGAAATTGGCATTCGAAAGTTTAAAAAAGTAAAGATATCATTCGTACGCACTAAACATGGTTTGTATGCTTCTTGCCATTCATTGTAGTTTAGCTTTCGATTCTAATTTTTTTTAATATTTAAAATTTACTAGTACAAATTCTTAGAAATTTATATAACTATCCAGTAATAAAAAATAATTGGAGATGATTTTACATGCTCCCCTTCTAAAAGTAATTCGAGATGCTTATCCACTTTATTTCTATGCATAACCCTTTTAATAATCATTCTCTTATTTTTTTCGAAAGTGTAAATAAAAAATTAAATATTTTATCTCTCCATCCAATTAAAGCTTGTAATCTTATTATTTATTCATTATGATGTTGCACAAGAAATGAAAAATAATGCATGCAGTAGTATTCATTTAAACAAAAGTAAATAAGTAAATGATTTTATCAATGAGTTACTTATTTAGTAAAGTGGCCCTAGTTTAAACTTCCGATGGATAGATTCTGATTTATTTGATAGCTTGAAAAATATATAGATATTTATGGGACGATTACTAATTCAATTTTAAACTTATTGAATGGATGCTAATTTAGTCCTAAATTTTTCAATTTGACTGATGTGACTTTAAATCTTTGTGCAAAATTCATATGTGGTCATTCTGGTTAATTGTCAAAGAAAATTGTTGAAATGTGATGATCCATGTAGGATGTTGTTTCAAGTAAAATTGTCAACTTTAGTGTGTGTTACGTTGGCCAGCCAACAATTACTGGACGCCACATTCATAATTTCCAATGGCAATTGACTAAAATGGTTCAATTGGAATTTGGCGCAAAGATTTAGAACTACATCGGCAAAATTGAAAAGTTACAAAGAGCCATGAAATGGAATCTCTCATCCCCTAATAAATTAAAAACCGATGTCTATTTGTACTAAATTTATCTCCCCCTAACATAGTCAAGCGCTAGGCGACGGACAAAATATCTGTCAAAAACGCAGACCAATGCTATTTGTCGTATATCTTGACCGTAAACGAAAAGGCAATATGAAATTTTTTTATTGTGGAGCCACCTGTGCAACACATGCAAAGAAACCGACACAAACGACACAAATAGATTATAAAAGTCAACACGTTAAGGGAATAATCACAGTCAAAGTTATGCAGTTTTGTTAGAAATTGAAGATGGTCGTCGTCAATGTACCCAACACGGCTACTCTTCATTGTTTCTATTGCAAAATCTTGAGATCATCTTCATCTTCGCCCCCCAAGTTTAGCCTCTAAGACTAGAATTGGCATGATAAGGGGCATCAGGGTTTGAGAATGAGGGATTGATTAGGGGATTTTGGGGTAACTTCTATGTATTGTGCAATATGAAGAAACAACGATGTTAATCTAACAAAAAACGGCATTGTTTGTTGAAAATCCTTTCATGCAGGTTGTCGCCATTACGTGTAAAACAAGTAATGTTGATTGGACTATCATGTTAGATAAATAAGGCGAGACTTGCCCGATAGGACCTAAGTGCACTTTGCCCCAAAGATTTAGGATTACCTTGGTTCAATTAAAAAGTTCAAAACTTAGTTGGTTCTATATAATAAGTTTAAGACCAATTGTGTTGTTTTTCCTTAAATTAACCTATGTAATATTCAAAGATGGGCTAGTCTCCGCCTCCAAAACTTGAAAGCTTGGCAAAATACTCATATAAAAAGAAGTTATATAAGGTACATCGCGGTTGTAATATAGGTTTTACACAAGCAATCACGAAATGGAGTCCTTTATTTACCGAAATCAATAACTGTATCCGTACCAGTGCTATACTTCGGTTATGATCTTTTCACCGCCAATGCCCTATGTAAAAGTTCTAATATAATATGATATTTCCTATATTGTATGAACTTGGAGTTCATCACCTGCAGAGGTCAATCACACCATTTTGGAAGGTACCAGTCCAGAGGTGGAAGTCAGCTGTGAAGCAATTTTGGTACAGGCAACAATAAGCACTTATCAATCGACTGATCCTCTTAGATGGGTTGACATCAAGAAAAATGTCTCTGAATTAAGGGATTTCATTTTTCCAGCTTCAATTTAGCGGTTGAGCTCACATGTAGGATCCGCCATTCTTCCGGGAATTCGTGCTAGTCATCCATGTTTTTCGGATCATAATTCTTTGAACTCATCAAAGTCAGCTCCCAATTAGTTAGATCTCTCTCTCTCTCTCTCTCTCTCTCTCTCTCTCTATATATATATATATATATATATATATATATATATATTAATGTATAACAGTGATATCACATGTCATGTTGCGGTGATGTCGCCTCATCAATCATATTTTTTCATTGATAATGTGAACATAACTTTTCTTAACAATTGTTCTGATTTGACATTAAAAAAAATGTAATCATTGAAAGTAATGCCATGTTTTTTTTTTTTTTTTCCCATGTTGATCTGGTATTGGCAGCAATAGGTTACAGATTGTCTTATTACTGCCCACTTTATTTCAAGAATACAAGGAAAAAAGCAAAAAAGAAAAGGAAATAAAGAAGTCATCCTCATATTGTAAGAATGCATGCAGGACTAATCTAAAGCATGAATTTGATGCCCATGCCATGACAAAGATAAACGTTTATTTTCATATAGAAAATTTCACCTCGATGGACCCCTATATAATGAATGACCCTGTTATTTGTTAAGTTGCAATCAAATCGATGAAATTTCACAACAATGAAATAACTATTGTGTGCACAACACAATTTGACTCACTTTTTGCAAGATTAAAGGATGAACTGTGAAAATCTCCCGCTTAATATTGTCGACTCTGTTCATTAGCATTTGTAAAAGAAATCTATTTATGATCGAAAGAAGATGAGGTAGAGTTGGGGAAAAAAAATAAACCTTTATGATCCACAGCAGGATTGATCCGATCATAAGAGAGTTCTCATGCTTTTGGCTGAAAAAATTGATGGTTCTAGATTCAATTCTTGTCATGGGAAACTCATATATAAATGTGTGTCATATATAAATGTGCGGCCATAGGGGGGGGATTGTCATCCTAGTTCTCTTCCAGGTAGCCAACTAATTAAGGTCATGCCCCTAGAAAAAGAAGCTAATTTTTAGCTCCGTTCATTTCACTGAAAATAACTTCTAGGAAAACATTTTACGGATCTTTTGGCATTCAATTTATAGAAAATGAACTAGTCAAGGAAAACGTTTTTTGCTATTGGAAATAACTTCTTCCACCTTACTTTCTTTCACCAAACACATTTTCATTTTATTTTTATGTTTCCTTTTCTTTTTTTCTTTTTTTTTTTTTAAATCAAATTTTAATTTTTTTTCCTTTTTCTTTTTCTTCTTTCTTTCCTTTTCATTTTCTTCCTTAGCCTTGCCCGGTCATTAGCCATGGCAATGGCCGGCAACCAGCCGTGGGCCAACTCAAGCCTCGCCCAATTTGGTGAAGCCAAGTTCGCCCGAGTCTGGCGAGCTCAGGCCTTGCCGAATCTGGTGAAGTCGAGGTTCGCAAGGCAAGCTTGACTTCGCCAAATCAGGCTAGGCAAAGCCTCAAAGAAAAGAAAAATAGGAAGGGAAGGAGAAAATTAAAAATTTTAAAAATATTTTTAAATAATTAAATAATAAAAAATTATTAAAATTGAGTGTGTGCAGGAAAGATTTTCTTTACCGAATGGCGGAAAATATTTTCTAGTTCATTTTTAAATTTCAACTTAATATCAAAAAAATATAGTTATTTTCCTAAAAAATAGTTTTTGGAAAATATTTTTTGAAACGTCATATTTTTCGTTAAACAAACGGAGTCTTAACGTGAAAATAATGCTTTGGAAATAGCTGTAGTAAACATCTAAGATACCGTCTTTTCCATATCCAACTATGACAATCAGAGAATATCCCCACACTTTCACCTCCTGGGCCTAAAAAGAATATGAACTCAGGCTTATGGCATAAGGCCTAACTACTATTATAGGCCCAACCCTACTGGTCAGTCAGTTCAAAAGAGAGTTTTCCTAAGGTTTTGCTGTATGTGCACTGTCGCTACCACAAGCAAAATATCTTCACCCAAAAAAGGGAAAAAGTAAAAAGAAACTCTTTTAGCCTTGCTAGATTACTTGTTCTAAGCTCACAAACCATCAATACATGACAGAGTCGGATGTTTGAATAATCAAATTATCAATCCATAGGAGTATTAAAATGGAGATAAGATACCTATAGTTAAATCTCTAAATCGGTAACGAATATCATCAATAATTTTATATTAGCATCTCATCAGTCACGGTTTCTTCGAAATCCTAATAAATCGCAATCAAATAATTTCGAGTATCCAGTTTTGATAAACGGGCAGCCTTTATGTTCCATACGGGAAAATCTATAAGACGTGTTTGGTCGATCAAATGATATAAGGGTCTGTTCGTTTAGTGGAAAATGGACAATTTCTTGAAAATATTTTCCCAGAAGTCATTTTCCAAAAAAATGACAATATTTTCTGATATTTGACTAAAACCTGAAAATGTTTTAGAAAATATTTTTCGGTGTTCTGTAAGGAAAATATTTTCTACAACTTCACCACTTAGGCATGCATTACTTACCGACCTATAAATCCATCAAATATAAATTTGCCTTTAAATCCAAGCAAACTTGCTTCATATATTGTTCCCTCATTGTTACCAAACGCTCATCTACTCTAAAAAATGTTTGTATAGATTTTAAAAAGAAACAAAGGAAAAAGAAGCAAAGCATGTACAGTCTTAATGAGAATCTTTCAGGTTGAGTGGCTTGTCCTCTCCCCTGCGTCTTTTGTGTTTCAATAAACATAAGAAAAAAGAAACAAAGCATGTAAAGCCCTTTACTTAAGAAATGTATAATTGTAAGGTAGAGTAAATAAAGAAAATGATAAGCAAGAGTATAGAGCGCAAGCTTGAGATCGACGGGCTCAAGGTTCGCCTGACGATGGCCGACGACTAGCCAAGAAAGAAGAAGATGGGAAACAAAGAAAAGAAAAGGAAAAGTAAAGAAATAGAAAAGAAAAAGGAGATTAAAAATAATTCAAATAAAAAAAAAGAAAAGAAAAAGAAAGGGGAGGAGAAAGTTAGGATTTATAGAGGTGTGAGATAAGAGAGATCAAGAAAAGAAAATGTTTTCTACTTTTCAAAAGTGGAAAACATTTTCCCCTAATTGAGAAGACTTTTTTTTTCCTTTCATGGAAAGCATTTTCCTTAAAGAATTCATTTTCCCTGAAATGAATGTCAGAAAATCCGGAAAATATTTTCCCGGAAATTATTTTCTACGAAACAAACGGAGCCTAAAAGTTATTATTTTTGGCATTTGAAGGTACATAAGGAATGGTATCAGCCCAGATACTATGCACACATACGTGCGTACCTACGTACAGCTTCGCTCTATTATTTCTTCTGCGTGCATGCGATAAAGCGGACAGAGACAGAATATGCTCTTCATGCGAGGGAGAGAACATTCTGTCTCGGATGCTTCCGCTTCAAAATCATTCAACGTTAGCCCTCCACGTACTGAGGTTTTGAATAGTCCCGACTTCAATCGCGGTCGCCATGATTGCAGAAACGAAACCCCAACGCTTATCGCGCACGAGAAATTCACCTTCAGCATTGGATCGCTGGTCCCATTCACTGGCGCATCACGAAATTTCAAAAGCATCTCTGGACACCAGCTCTGGACGCCAGGACACCATGGTGTCATCTCTTTTCCCCGCGTTACGTGAAAAATCTCGAAACCTTACAAAAACCCACGTCGCCTTCCTGCGTCCTTAGCCTTATCTCCTCATCGCATCCATGAAAATGACCTACGTACAATCCCTCGAGGCCTGATCGATAACTATTCTACTTTCGAAAATAACTTTTATTTAAAAATAATCATTTATTCTGTTTCATAATCAAGTTTTTGAGCATTCGAATGTATTTAGTAATCATACAAAAATTAAATTTCAAAATAGAAAAAAATATGAATGCATTTGGTACAACTCTAAAATTTTATTGTGACGTAGAATTTCCTTCTCTTCTTCTTACTCCTCTTGCCGGTCTCTGGCCAGTTGTCAGCCATTGTCAAACCCGACAACCGGTGAGAGGAGGAGGAAGAAGAAGTAAAGAGAAAAAAGAAAATGGCTTGGTTATAACATTATTCTCGAGAATAAAAAAGTTGTCTTTGATTCCTAATTCAAATCAATTCCAACAATAAATTTGTTTCCATGACTGGAAAAATTAGTTAACATTATTAAACGGATTTCTATTGTTCTTTTATTTAGGAGAACAGAGAATTAACGATTTACCAAACACGCTCTCACTCCCACTCCCACTCCCACTCCCACTCGTTCACTTCTATATAAACCCACCACCTCACTTCGTCTCCAAACCACACATAATCGAGCCCCTCTCCCTCTCTCTCCCCCTCCTAAAGCAATCGCTCTGGCAAAGATGAGTTCGCTCTGGGCGGTCGCCCTCTTAGCTTCCTGCCTTGCCATCCTCGGTGCCAGCGCACAACAGGGCGGCGACGTGAGCTCTGTCATCAGCAGAGCCCAGTTCGACCAGCTCCTCAAGCACCGGAACGACCAGGCCTAACCCGCCAAGGGCTTCTACACTTACGATGCGTTCGTTGCCGCCGCAAGGTCCTTCCCAGGGTTCGGCACCACCGGCACCCAGGACACCAGGTACCGGGAAGTCGCGGCTTTCTTGGCTCATACCTCCCACGAAACCACAGGTACGAAGCTAACGAGTCTGCAATAAGGCCGCCGCATGTATGTAAAACATTGCATGATATCGATACCGTCGGCTCTTGCAGGAGGTTCGAAGGGCGCACCGGATGGACCCTACGCGTGGGGATACTGCTTCGTGGAAGAGCGGGACAGGTCGAGAGACTATTGCGATCCCAAATCTGGATGGCCGTGCGCTCCCGGCAGGAAATACTGCGGTCGAGGTCCGATTCAGATCACGCAGTAAGTCCCCTTCGTTCCGATGATTTCTTTGCCTCTGGTGCATGCGTTCATGCAAAAAAGAAAAGTCAAACGCTTCATTTCCACTAAGGATCACTGGCGAAATCGATAAAATGAACGTTGGACATAATTGATATAGATCGAAGTGGAAACTTGTTGCGATCTAAATTTTCGAGTGCACCACCTAAAATTAGGTTAATGGATTACTAAGCCTAAACTTAGCTCGGGCTCTCCCAAGCCCATACCAATTCTCGACTTAGGTTCAAGTTCTTAACATGCAATAGGAGTCGCCACTAATCTATTTTTGGTAGGCCAATTAGAAACCCAAGTAAAGTAACGGAAGATTTACTTTACTCCTACGAACTAGAGATTGTGAGTTCGGGGACATGGTTACGCTAAATTTCTCTAACGCCATTTCGATTCCATTCCGTTTTATTTAAAAATATATATATATTTTGCAGGCAACTTGAATTGATTTTAATTTACCTCCCTAACAATGTGAGGTGATTATGCAGGTGCGCAAACTATTAATTAAACACCCAAATGAAGCAATAAATAAATTGCATGACTTACCTCATAACAACGAAAGCATTTGCAATGTTAGCTCAAAATTCACATCGACAATCCTAGATGTGATTTCTAATTAACATGCAATCACTCAAATTTGGTTTTCACTTTATTTAATGAGAATCATGCAATACATACTACTAATTTAACATGAAATGATATGACGTGGCAATATGACTTAAACTATATAACATGAATAAGCATGCAGTCTATCCTAAAGCATGAAATGAATTTATTCTAAATATTTTTTTGTATTTTCCATGAAATTCGAAATTAAAGAAATGCAATAATTAAATATGCAATCTAAATTAATCAAATGACCTAATTCTAATGACGAGCAATTTCTAACTAAATGAACCTAGCGACGATCACTAGATGACGAAAATTTCATAAACCTAATCCTACATGTCTGATTTATTAAACCTAAATGCTTTGATGCAAGATTTTGAGATTTTGATTTTTTGATTTTTAGTGTTTTCCCAAGACAAGTAATTATCAAATAAACATTAAATCTAAATAATCAAGATATTCAACAAATAAATGATTAAAATAATCGAAAAAATAACCTATTGTCTTACAGGTTAAATTAACAATTACTCTAACCCTAAACATCACGGCATAGAGTTCAAAATAATTAAAAATCTAATCCGAAGTCTTACGGATCAAATTAATAATTATAATGATTTAACAATTAAAATACTATCAACAAATCCCAAAAATTAATATAATTAAAAAAATAATCCGACATCTTACGGATCAAATTAATAATTACAATAATCTTGGGTAAAACCCTTGAGGTTAATGGTTACAATATTCATAAAATGAACCTTGAGATCAAATGCTCCAATTTAAATAACTAAACTTAGAAGCTAAAATAAAATGAAATAAATGAAAAATAAAATAAAATAAACCACCTAAAGGGGAGAACAGCAGCAAGGTGATTGGCGCCGAACGGAGGGTGGCCGGTGTCGGAGCTCCGGTGGGGGAACTGGCGGACGAGCAAAGGCAGGGGCGCGGAGGTCGCTAGGTCGCTGAGATAGAGCAGGCAGCTGGTGCGGCGGCGTCAGGTAGATCGGAGGCGACGCGGGTCGTGAAGCACTGCCGGTGGAAAAGAAGCAGGAGCGTTGACGTCAAGGCTTCGAGCGTCCGGCACTACTGGGCATGGAAATGCGGAGGTCGCTGGGTGCGCGATCGGAGGCTGTTTGAGCGGTGGCGAGTGGCAATGTCGGGTTGCAAACGGCGCGTGGCGAAGACTGGCGACTCGACGACTGGCTCGCATCTGCTGGCGTCGGGGATGGTGGTGCGAAGGTGCGGGCTACTGGATGCTGGGCAGCAACGGCAAAGCGATGCTCGAGTTTCTAATTACAGGTGAGGCAGATCTAGCGGTAGCAATAGCGTCGTAGGGCTTCGACTCCAGGCAGCAGGGCATCGGGTTGAGCAGGGACGTCGATCGCTAGGGGTGAGCACAGTTCCCGGGTAGAACTGGGAACCGGAGAACAACCGGATGACCAGTTCCGGTTCCTGGTTCCCTTTCCCTGGGAACCGGTCAAAATTAAAAAAAAAAAAAAAAAAAAATCGCTTCACCCCACATGATTTCCCCTACGTTTCTTCCCTCCTTTCCCTTCCTTTTTCTCTCTCTTTCCTTTTCTTCTCTTTTTCCTCCTCACACGTCACTTCCTGCCCCCCAACCTTTTTCTTTTCTTCTCTCTCCTCTTTCCCCCTCTCTCGGCCGAAACCCCACCTCTTCTCTTCTTCTTCTTCTTCTTCTTCTTCTTCGCCACCCCTCGCCGCTTCACCCACCACCACACCACCACCCCTCGCCGCTTCACCCACCACCACACCACCACCCCTCGCTGCTTCACCCACCACCACACCGCCGCCCCATGCCCTACTCACCACCATCTCTTGGCCACTGAACCACCACCACCCAATGCTCATCTGACGAGCCGTCTCGCCGTTGAGCCCGACAAGCTATCGCGCCACCCCTCGCTACCATGAGCGAGGGCACGGCTCTCGAGCCCCTCGCCTCTAGCGGCGGCGGAGGACGGAGCGCTCGGGGTTAAGGCCACGAGGGGGCTCGGGTTTAGGCGCCACGCCTTCGGCGATCCGGAGGAGAGCGGGGGCGACGAGGGGAGCGGAGGTGGCAGCGGCAGCTCGGAGAAGAACAAGCAGTTCATGCGCTAGTTTCACGAGGTGTGGCCATATTTCAGAGCTCACAGGGGCGGCACTTTCGTCGTCGTCGTCTCCGGCGAAATCGTCGCTAGTCGGCACTTGGATCCGGTTCTCAAGGCACACGTCGGTTTTTCCTCACTTCTTCTGTTTCATTTCTGATTTGTGGTTTGGCTGCATGTTAATGCTGTGAGGAAGAACAAAAGCGCGGACCCGTTCTGTTATGGAATGCTCCAAGTGATTAAATTCGCGTTCTTCAGGCTTCAATGGATTAATTTTTCTTGGAATCACAATAAAACTGCGGTTGCACAATTTTACCTGCTGAATTTGGATGCATATTGCATAATATCTCTATGGGGTTTCGGTGCTTGATTGTTGGCTTTTGGTAATTACAACTAGATACAATTCTTTGTGCAGGATATTGCGCTCCTTCATGGCCTGGGGATCAGGTTTGTTCTTGTTCCAAGGACACACGTGTAGATTGATAAACTCCTGAATGAGAGAGGTTAATGAAATGTGTGTGCTGTGAGTCCTTCAAAATTCATCCTTTTATGCGCTTGGTGTGCTGCAGTGTGATTTCCTTTCTATTGACTATATTAGAAGCATGGTACATGCTATTGTGTCTAGCAATATCAACTGTATCAAACATAGCTGATATATAATCAGAATGGCGTGACGTGTCCACAACTATGGCTTGCACACTGAAAACTTCCCTGTCAACGAAAGCTTATACTGTCAGTATCTAGGATGGTATTGTTGGAGAAATCTTTCTGGAATATTTTGAAGCTGACAAAACGTTTCCATCAGTCTAGTCTGAAGATTTGCAAACTCTACTATTTAAAGTCTGAAGACCTCCGGACTGCCAGACTCAAGACTCAAAGTCTATTCTCATTGACAGGTTTGTAGTTTGTCGAAGAATGTCTATCCGGGGACTGTGTGTTTCATTAAGGATTTGATCTTATCGACTGACGAATGTTCCTTTGGTAAGTGCCAACGGGTATGATGGCATAAAGGAGTATATAAGGAAGATGTTCCAGTTGTTTTGAGTGTGCGCGATAGAAGAATTTCAAAGTCTGAAGCTCCTTGTTCCTTGTCAATTCATTTACTGAGCGAAATCTTGTATGCAAAAGAGAGACTATATTTTGAAATACCTTGAGGAAGTGTGGTAGAATATCTACACTTTGTGGAATCGAGGGAAAGCATTGCTGTAACATTTCTTTTGTTTATAGTGAAATCCAGCCGGTGGGCTGTCGGTGCGGAAGAGTGGACGTAGGCTTGGAATAAACCGAACCACTATAAACCTTGTGTTCAATTTTCTCTTCCCTACTTCTTTTTTACTTTGATCATAATCTGTTTTGGAGAACTTCCTTTCTATTGTCTGCCTAGTATTGCTTTCGTATCTCGATAAATTGTTTTTACACCTATTCACCCCCTCTAGATGTTCATACTAGCTATATCAATTGGTATCATAGCCTGTGTACTCACTTTGTTTGAAGTGTTTTACTTCAAAGTTAAAGATCCATGGCTAGTATGTTAGCTCCAGGGCTGGTGGAAGGGCAAAGCAATACCAGACCTCCTTACTTTGATGGAAAGGATTACAACATCTGGAAAAACAAGATGAAAGCGTTCCTAAGATCGAAGGATCCTCTGGAATGGGATGTTGTAGAAAAGGGAATTACTCCTAAAGCTGCATCTGTCTCAGAGAGAGGAAAAGTAACTGTTGAGTCTAGTGAAATGACTCAGGAAGAGATAATCAAGAGACAAGCTCTTGATGCAAAAGCAATTTATTCCTTATATTGTGCTTTGTCACCTACTGAATATAACAGAATATCTTCTTGTGTTACAGCAAAAGAAGTATGGGATAGATTACATATTACCTATGAAGGAACTGATCGAGTGAAAGAGACAAGAATCAACATTCTCCTCGGTCAATATGAAGCCTTCAAAATGAAATCAGGAGAATCTATAACTGACATGTTTAGTTGTTTTACAGAAATCGTGAATGGTCTTGAAAGTCAAGGTCAACCAATTTCTGATCCAATGAAAGTAAACAAGCTACTGCGTGGACTCTCCAAGGATTGAAATCACATAAAGACCTCAATAAGAGAGACACAAAGAATCATGCCACTATCTGTCGATGAGTTGGTTGGAACTCTTCAGTCTTATGAAGTGGAATGAATCAATGAAGACAAAGATCCTAAATGTAAGAAATCCATTGCATTAAAATCCAATGATGATTCTGATGTTACAGATTCTGAAGACGATATGGATGATGAGGAGCTTGCTCTCGTGATAAGAAGATTCAGAAAGCTGAACAGAAAAGGAAGAAGATTCAATCCAAAGAAACAGAGTTTTCAAAAGCAACAGACTAAGTCTATTGAGGATGATGAATCAAACAAAGATATAGTCTGCTTTGAATGTAAGAAAAAGGGACAGATCAGACCCAACTGTCCTCTTCTGAGGAAGAAGAAAGGAAAAGCTGAAAAGTATCGAAAGGCTCTTAAAGCGAAAAACCTGGTGATACGAGTGTGAAAAAGTGATGATGATTATGCCAATATATGTCGATGGCACAATCGGATTCAGATTCAAACTCCGAGACAGACTTAGATTCAGACGGTGAGTTTGAGGTAAGTAACTTTAAAATCCCTGTTAAAGTTTCTAAATACATTGATGAGATGTGTTTTAGTCTTAAGAATTCTCTTAAAAGGATTTCCGAACTTAAAAAGGAAAATTCTGCACTAAAACAACAGGAAAATGCTTTGAAAGAAAAGTTGAAATGTTTAGACATGAATGTTTCTACTCTTAAAGAAAGTGAAGAAAATCTTTTAAAAGAAAATGAATTTTTAAAAAATGACATATCAAATATTTCAAAAAAAATTTCAATAGGATCTGAGAAACTTGAGAAAATTCTTTCAGCACAAAGACCTTATTTCAATAAATCTGGTTTGGGAATGACTTTGGAAACCATTCCTCTAATTAATTTTCCTAAAATGAAGGAAAGAATTAAGCAAAGACCCACAAGAGATGCTTACAAAAATCATTTCAAAAATGTTTTTGTGAAACCAGTAGGTCGAAATGCTCTCAAATGTTCAAAGTGCAATAATGCATATCATTTTGAAAAGGAATATCCTATGGTTTGGAAACCTGTTAAAAAAGTATGGGCAAAAACCGCATATCATACTAACACCAATGGACCCAAGAAAATATGGGTACCAAAGAAAGCTTGAGTCTCTTTTTGAATGTAGGTCACTATCAAGAAAAAGGGTAAAATGGTATCTGGATAGTGGATGCTCAAGACATATGACAGGAGATTCAAAATGCTTCATAAAACTCGTTCAAGCAAATGGTGGAAAAGTCTCATTTGGAGGATATAGCAAAGGAAGAATTGTGGGGTTTGGAACTGTAAAAATTGGAAACCTCACAATAAACAATGTTTCCCTAGTGGAAGGTCTCAACTACAATCTACTCAGTATTAGTCAGCTGTGTGATACTGGTTTCAAAATAAACTTTCAAGAAGGAATTTATTCAGGAACCAGTAAAGATTCTACTCAGTCATTTATGGGTCGAAGACATGGAAACATCTACCTCTTGGACGTGAAACTAGATGAATCGCAATGCCTAATCTCATTACAAGACGAAGCGAGCTTATGGCACAGAAAGCTTGGGCACATCAATATGAAGCAGATAGCCAAAATTTCAGCAAAGAAGCTTGTTCGTGGTTTACCCAAATTATCATACCAAAAGTCCAATCTATGTACTCCATGCGTATTGGGAAAACAGGTAAGAAATTTCTTTAAACCAATAAATCAAGTTTCCACTAATCGTGTATTGCAGTTTCTGCACATGGATCTTTTTGGACCAACCAGAACTCAGAGAATTGGGGGTAAGAAATATTGCCTAGTAATTGTGGATGACTACTCACGATTTACTTGGGTATATTTCCTGACAAGTAAGTCTGAAACCTTCTCTTACTTTGAAAAGTTTGCTAAAAAGGTTCAAAATGAAAAAGGATATGTTATCTCAAGTATAAGAACAGATCATGGAGGTGAATTTGAAAATCAAGATTTTACAAAATTCTGTGATGAATCTGGTTTTCAACATATGTTCTCCTTTCCATACACTCCAGAGCAAAATGGAGTTGTGGAAAGAAAGAATAGATCGCTTCAAGAAATGGCTAGAACTCTTTTGATTGAAAGTAACATCTCTTTACGATTTTTGGCTGAAGCAGTTTCAACAGCATGTTATATTATCAATAGAGTTTTTCTAAGGCCTATTCCGGAAAAGACCCCCTATGAATTATTCAAAGGAAAGAAGCCTATTGTTTCCTACTTTCATGTGTTTGGATGTAAATGCTTTATTTTGAAAAATCCAAATGATCGAGTTAGCAAGTTTGAGGAAAAATTAGACGAAGGCATCTTCCTTGGATATTCTACCTCAAGCAAAGCCTACAGAGTCTATAACAAGAAGACTTATTCTGTGGAGGAATCAATGAATGTCAAATTCCAGGATTCTATACAAAACGAATCTATTCAGACTCATCTTGAAGAATCTGAACCTGCTTTAGACTCTACAAAGTCTAAAGAAGCAGCTCAGACTTTGAAAGCTCAGCAACAAGTGGTTATTGAAGATTCAAATGAAGGAAGTGATCATCAACCTGACGAACCAACCAGTAACTGGAAGCATAAGTCCAGTCATCCCAAAAATCTCATTATTGGCGATATTAATGAAGGAATTCGCACAAGATCCAAAAGGCGCGAAGAGTCTAGTGCTGTGGCTCTTATTTCTAAAATAGAACCCAAAAGCATAGAAGAAGCTTTATCTGATGAAAGCTGGATTGAAGCTATGCAAGAAGAACTCAGACAATTCAGCATTAATGATGTCTGGGAATTAACTCCTAAACCAAAAGGTAAATCTATTATTGGAATTAAATGGGTTTTCAGGAATAAGATGAACAAGAAAGGAAAAGTCATAAGAAACAAAGCAAGACTCGTGGCCAAGGGATATACGCAAGAAGAAGGGATAGAATATGACGAGACTTACGCTTCAGTAGCAAGGTTAGAAGCAATTCAATTATTACTTGCTTTTGCCTGTTATAAGGATTTCAGGTTATTCCAAATGGACGTCAAGAGTGCTTTCCTGAATGGATTTATTCATGAGGAAGTCTATGTGGAACAACCACCTGGGTTTGAAGACCCAAGGAAACCCGACTCGATTGGGCCCCGAAAAAGGCATTGTATGGTTTAAAGCAAGCACCTCGAGCTTGGTACGACAGGCTGAGTAAGTTTTTAATTCAAAATGGCTTTGTCAAAGGTAAAGTAGACACTACCCTGTTTATCAAAAGAGAAAGCAAAAGTTTTCTGCTTGTTCAAATGTATGTTGATGATATTATTTTTGGATCCTCTAATGAAAGTTTGTGCAAGAAATTCTCTAAGTATATGCGGGATGAATTTGAAATGAGCATGATGGGTGAACTAACCTTCTTTCTTGGACTTCAAGTGAAACAATGGAAGGAATGGACTTTTATTCATCAAGAAAAATATGCTAATGATCTTGTCAAAAAATTTGGACTAGAAAATTGCAAAAAAGACTGATATACCAATGTCAAGTTCCTTGAAGATAGACAAAGATGAAGGAGGAAAGAAAGTTGACCAAAAGCTATACAGGAGTATCATTGATTCACTTCTTTATCTTACTGCTTCTAGACTTGACATTTTGTTTAGTGTTTGCATTTGTGCTGCAAAGCGTATTATCAAATACATTGCTTCTACTTCAAGCATAGGTCTTTGGTATCCTAAAAAGGGAGACTTTACTCTTCTTGGATACTCAGACGCAGATCTAGCTGGTTGCAGAGTTGATAGAAAGAGCACTTCGGGCACTTGTCAACTACTTGGAAGTAGGACAATGTCTTGGTTTTCAAGAAAGCAAAATACGGTAGCTCTTTCTACAACGAAAGCAAAGTATGTAGCTCTCGAAAGTTGTTGTTCACAAATTATGTGGATAAAACAACAGCTAAGAGACTTTGGAATTGAAGATTCATGCACGGAGATTAACTATGACAACACTAGTGCTATCAATCTTACCAAAAATCCAATCCTTCACTCAAGAGCGAAGCATATAGAGATTTGACATCACTTCATTAGAGATCATGTTCAAAATGGAGAAATTTCGATTCAGTTTGTTGACTCAAAGAACCAACTGGCGGATATATTTACAAAGCCTTTGGAGAAAAATCAATTTGAAATTATCCATTCCAGACTCAACATCCTTAAGCTTGAAGAAGTTAAAGTTTGAAGACTCTCAGACTCAGAAGGTTCTTGACTGTAAGTTATTTTATTTTCTCTCATATCACATCTCGGAAAGGTACGATCATCTATCTATAATTGATTTTTGCTATTTTCAATTTTCGTGATAAGTGCAATTTCTCTTTTTCAAAAAGGAGTTAATATTTTTGAAATAGCAGTTATCTATTTTTAAAAAAGGCAGTTATTTTTAAAAGGGCATCTTTTACTTTCCATTGCGACGCTTAGTATGCCTCCCTTCGACTGACCTATATACAGTCAGTTCCTCTTCGTTCAAAAACCCTAAAAAACATCGATCTCCCTCTTCTGTCTTCTTCACTTGTTTAATCTTAGAAAAAGTTGTCATCTTTCTTGGGAAAGTCAAGTTCGGAATCTTTCAAGACTGCGAAAGATGTCGTCTTCAAGGAAGTCTTCGAGAATTGCAAACAGGGGACCACGACAAATGAGTGAGGGGCCTACTCACTTTGATCTCACTGAGGACGAGGAGTTACCCAAAGCAATAGAGCCCACAACATTCTCGCGGCGTCATTCTCCACCAACTAGTCCACGGGGTGTTGGTCATCGGGAAGAGGAAGAAGTCGTTGAAAAAAAGCTAATCTGTAAGAACTCAAAAGCCCTCTTTTATTTATAAGCTTTACCGTTCTTTAAAGAGGACCGGTACTCCATTGAACTACATCGATGAGTTTCTTAAGGACAAGGGATATGGGAATGAGTACATCTTTTTTGCGAAATATGGAGCATTTGGGAATGGCTCCTAAGGAATGGCAGAAGAAACCCTGGCAAACATTCCAAGTGATCCGCGTTTTGGAGGACTAAATCCGATCGATCGGAATGATGATGACAAATTGTACAACCAATTTCAACCGAGAATGGGTGTTGCGGCGAAAATTCGGGGAAAAAGGACAGACTTGTTCCAATCGAAGGAACAGAGGGATCTATACTCCAAATTGTTGAAGCGTGGGGTGATAAACCCTAGGAGTGTGGATTTTGATTTCCTTGATGCTGTGAATATTAAATTGAGGGAAAAGTTCCGTCTTCTTCAACTTGAACAGGTTACTGTTCCGATACTTGAAGCCTATCTTGAACTAACGCATACTTCTATTCGAATCTTAGCTTCTTGGATGCGAATAGAATCTCTTTTAGTGTCCGAGATCAAGACTTTGTGGTGGATGTAGATATGCTAGCTGATGTGATTGGGGTTGAGAGAGGAAGATATCAACCTATCAATATCTCCATTGCTCATGCCACATTGGAACTTGTTATGGACAGAAAGACAAATGGAAGGATTTCCTACTCAAGGATGCGTGCGTTCAACATTATGCTTCACAAGATTGTGATAAATTGCCTCAGACCGAAATCTACTTCAAAGACTGATGTTTCTAACTCAGAGGCAAAGCTGATGTATGCCATCATTACTGGGAAAAAGTTTTCTCTTCCTCACACCATTTTGTTCCACATGTATAGAGCAATGGTGAAGGACAAGGGTCAACTTCCTTATCCAGGTCTTGTGTCAAAGTTATTCAGACATTTGAATGTTCAACCTCCACAAATTCTCTATGTTCGATCGTGTGATAAAATGGTGGTAGGATTGAAAATGGTGTCCAAAATGCGTCTGAAAGAACTCGACAAGGAGTTGGAGAAATTCAAGGAGACAACCCCTGCCAAGCCTCATCAAGTCTCTTCGGCAGCAAAAAGGAAAGGAAAGGAGCCCATGGTTGTTTCATCCAAAAAGAGAAGAGCTCTCATCATTGAGGATGAAGATGATGATGATGACATCACCATTTCTGCTATGGCATTGAAGAATGCGAGTCGTTACTTTCGAGAATCAATGGAACGATAGGAAAAAGGAAGCGAAGAAAAAGAAGCGAGAGGAGAAAGAATCGAGGAGAGAGAAGCTGAAGAAAGAGATGCGAGAGGAAGAAAGGTCTGAAGAAGAAGAAGAAGAAAGAGGAAATCCGGAGGAAGGAGAGCATGAGGAACACTCTTCTCCACCTTAAGGCATCGAAACAGGGGAGATGGTGAGAAAAGAGGAACATCCTCATATCCTGCTGCCAGTGAAGGAGTCAGCCGCTCTCCAAAGGCAATCCGAGAGGACATTCATGCCTCTCAATTTCCCGAGGAGGGACATGATGCTTCATCGCCAAATCCGCGTGACTATGCTGATGTACCATCGTCCGCCTTTACTCCATCCGATCGTGCCGACGCTAGTACGCAAACCGATAATTCAGCGGATTTCCACGCAGAATTCTTGATGTTCTCTTGGAAATGCGGGGTCGGATATATGCTCTAGGAAGCGAAGTTCAGAACTTGCAGAATGCAGGACAAGCTTCTTCAGTTTCTTTAAATGATCAAATCCAAGCTCTTGCTCTTCAGAATCAAGCAAATGCTAAGAGTGAAGAGGTAGCTCAACTGAAGGAAGATTTGAAAAGCTGGAAGGCATCGTCCGATCAATGGGAGATTTCCAGCTTGTTCGTGTTCCCAAGCAATCTTGACTCTATTCCATCTCAACCTTTTTTATGATGACAAAAAGAGGGAGAGATGCGAGCTTTGAAATCTTTGAACTTAATCTTTGAGTGTGTTTGTTTTGATGTTTGACTTTGTTTAACTTTATGTCTAGTTGTGGACTGAATTTGGGTTTTGGATTCGACTGCTTATATTAAGTACTATTGATATCTTATGAATGGCTTTACTCTTATGCAAGACTAACCCATTTTTTGTGGTTGCAGATTCTAGTGTTACCATTAAGCCATTAACCTTTATGAGATATCCATATTTGCTTGAGTAATGTTTTACAGGTCAAAGATGTTCAAATCAGAGGGAAAGTTTTGTCACCATCAAAAAGGGGAGATTGTTGGAGAAATCTTTCGGAATATTTTGAAGGCGACAAAACGTTTCCATCGGTCTAGTCGAAGATTTGCAGTCTCTACTATTTAAAGTTTGAAGACCTCCGGACTGCCGGACTCAAGACTCAAAGTCTATTCTCATTGACAGTTTGTAGTTTGTCGAAGAATGTCTATCCGGATCGTGTTTCGTTAAGGATTTGATCTTATCGGCGCGAAAGATCTCTTGGCTGGATATGACATAACGGATTACTTTATTCGAATCAAGATTGATTAAAGATCCGATGATTGGCGAAGTATACTTGGAAGGTTCTACTTATGGAAACCGAGATCCTAATTGTATGGGCGAGCAGGATTGATGGGCTATCGACATGTTCCTTTAATAGCTCGAATGATCTTTCTAATTGATTCTATCCAACGAGAAGATTGGAAGAATTCCTTTAGTAAGTGCCAATGGATATGATGGCATAAAGGAGTATATAAGGAAGATGTTCCAGTTGTTTTGAGAGTGTGCGCGATAGAAGAATTTCAAAGTCTGAAGCTCCTTGTTCCTTGTCAATTCATTTACTAAGCGAAATCTTGTACGCAAAAGAGAGACTATATTTTGAGATACCTTGAGGAAGTGTGGTAGAATATCTACACTGTGGAATCGAGGGAAAGCATTGCTGTAACATTTCTTTTGTTTATAGTGAAATCTAGCCGGTGGGCTGTCAGTGCGGAAGAATGGATGTAGGCTTGGAATAAGCCGAACCACTATAAACCTTGTGTTCAATTTTCTCTTTCCTACTCTCTGTTTACTTTGATCATAATCTGTTTTGGAGAACTTCCTTTCTATTGTTTGCCTAGTATTGCTTTCGTATTTCGATAAATTATTTTTACACCTATTCACCCCCTCTAGGTGTTTATACTAGCTATATCAGGTATCTGTAATCTTTTCCCCCTTGATTGTGCATCACATGCTTGTGAAGTGATTAGTGCCTGCCTGAGATTATGATGCTCTCTTTAAGATAGTTCCTTCAGCCACCCTATATTGAAATGCATGTGCAGGAATATCAACTTTAAAGATATCCCCCATCTGTATTGTTTGTTCTGAAAATCAGCCAAAGTTTTACACTTTGAGTATAGTGGAAACATATGCACGTGGATGTAAATTCGTTGGTTGATAGTACAAATGCTTTATCTTGAAATTGAGCCCTTTTTTTGTAAAGGAGTTTGAACACCCTTCATGCCTTGTAGCTAACTTACTTTTATTTATCCAAACAAAGGGCAAAGAAAGTATATGTTCTGCTAATGTTTGCATGAGGTGCAACCGAGCATTTGTTTTTATGTCATTGCACAAATTGGATCTCAATTTCAGAAGTGGCTAGGTCTTGTTTGTGTGGCTTGCTTTTGTTTCTATAAAATCAATTTTCAACAATAGACCTTTAATTGCTAATACTAAGCATGTCTTCATAGGACATGAGCCTAACTATGTTGGAAGATACAGAATAACAGACACTAAAGCTCGGAAGCAACTATGGAAGCAAATGGAGGTACTTGGTTTAATGATAGAGGCTAAACTATCTCCTGGACCCCCAATTTCCGGTATGCGCCGTCATGGGCATAGTATCGGTTTGCAAGAAGTTGGTGTAAGTGTCGCAAGTGGTAACTTTCTTGCAACCAAGGTAATGGTTTACATGCTTACTCTCTTGGTCGATATCTCGAATTAGTTGAACGAATAGTTCACGTTTCTCCTGTCATCGTTCTGCTTTGGCAACTATAGTAATGTTGATTATTTTATTTGTAGCGAAGAGGAGTTATTGAAGGTGTTGACTTTGGGGCAACGGGTGAAGTAAAGAAAGTGGATGTTTCTCGTATTCGTGAGAGGCTTGATGGTGGATGTATAGTTGTATTAAGCAACCTAGGCTATTCCAGCTCTAGAGAAGTTCTGAATTGCAAGTATGGATTATTGATTTTGATGCCTAAAAAAAAAAAAAAAAGAACACATTGGAACTCGAAACCGACCACGGAACTTGTGACAGGGGTAGGTTCTAGGTTTTTGGTTTTGACGGGTAGGTTCCGGTTCCAAAAATTGAGGAACCTGTACCCGAGGGTAGGTTCAAGGTTCCAGACGGAAGCGAACCGGAATAGGGAACCACTCACCCCTATTGATCATTGGTCTTCGGGGCAATGGCGTCAGGTGTCGCGGATCGGCAAGGCGGAGTGGCGAGGCAGAACAGGGATTGAGGCACGACAGAGCAAGGGGGTTACTGCTTTTGGCGTTGGGCTGCAGCTACGTCAATCGAAGGCGAAGCGTCAAGTGAGACAGCAGCGTCTGTGGCAAGATAGAGTAGAACAGGAGCAATTAGGGTCCGGCGTTCGGCTCACTGGCAAACGGCAGTGGCTTGAAGTGGCCGAATGCAGGCGCAAGCGGCGAGCATAGAGGAGCCGGCGCTGGCAACTGTCGGAATGGCGTCCGTTGCAGACGCAGGCAGCAAGGGTGAGGAAGACGATGAACAATAAACGTCCCCTCACCCCTGCCGATTGTACTTTGCTTCTATTTTTTTCTCTTTTCCTTCTCAATGACCAGTCACTTCCTCGCTTTCTCTCCTTTCCCTTTTGACTTTTCTTCTTTTTCCCTCAAGAACCGCAACCCATTTTTCTCTGTTTTCACCTTTTGGCTTTTCTCCTTTTTCAATCAAGAGAAAAAAAACAACTTCCTCCCCTCATTCAAGGCTTCGCACTCTCTATTTATAGAGGGAAAATTCAACAAACAAGTGAAGATTTCCCAATATTCACTCAACTTCTCAACAAAAAAAGTGGCTCTAAAATCACACGACTGTTGAATTTTTTGAATTCAATTTTTTTTTCAAAATTTCCCTCTATAATCAAAGATTATCTTTTATTTCTAAAAAATCAGTTTAAATTAGGTGTCAACAACTGCCCCTCTTTGAAATGAAGCTCGTAGAGGTTTCTTTCAAAGATAAATGATACCTAAATTTAAACCATGCAAAATGAATGTGAAATGAAAATGTTAATTGTAATGACTTTTTTTTCTTTTAAAGAAATGGACTCAAATAATTTAATTTCTTTTGAAATGCAAGGTCATGCAATAATGCAATGTAAATGCCATGATTTGGTCAGGAACATAGATCTCAATGTGTCTATGCCCAATGAAATGCAAATGCAAAGAAGAACATGCACTGTCATACTTGTCAGGGGATTTAGAGTAGTGTCATTAGGTGTGAAATGATTTTTATGAGACCTAACAAACATCTAGAACTCTCTTCAGATAATTGAAAGGCTCAAAGTCTTCAAGGATCTGGAACTCTGATCAGATTCTAAGCACTTGGAAATTACATCAAGTACTTGAAATTTCAAAAAATTGATTTTTATGTCAAACATTTGAATCATTTACTAAACATCTGGGAATCACATCAAATGTTTGAAAAGACAAACACTTGGAAGTCACATCAAGTGTTTAAAGGTTCAATGTCTAGAATTCACTCTAGACATTTGAAAACATTACTAAACATCTAGAAATCACATAAGATGTTTGAAAAGACAAACACTTGGAAGTCACATCAAGCGTTTAAAGGTTTAAATATCTGGAATTCATACTAGACATTTAAAAACATGGGTACTTGGAATTCTCATCAAGTATTCAAAGATGACTGAACAAACTCAGGGCTTCAAAGATAAATCCTTTGGTCTTTGAGGAAAAATTCATTTCATTTTTTTTTTTAATTCAATGAAGGTCCATGCATGATGGCTTTTTCAAACTTCCATCGGGAAAAATTATCATTAAGACAATTTTCACTTATAGCATGAATCTCTTGAACATGCTAAATGAGACACTTTTGGTATGAAAAGGCTTTTCACTCACTCTTACTTAGGAGGGGTTATTTGTCCCAACCAATGATGCGGGAATATATCACTCAATCTTATCATCATCTTGTCAATAAGAGTTCGAATTTTCTTCCAAGTACTTGATGAGAATTTTCTTGCCCCGCTTTGAAGGTGAGTTCATAGAGGTTGTCTTCAAAAACAAATTGAGACCTAAATTTAAATCATATACATGCATTGAATGATTTTTTTTGTCGGAAAATGAATTCCATTTTAAAATGCAATTTATATGATGCATGGAAATGCAAATGATAAAGGAACCTACCTGGAATAACTTACCTTTAAGGAGGGTAAAGTAATTCAAGATAATTAGTTATACATGTCCAGAACCCGTACCATTCTACGGTCGCCTAAAATAGTAACAAGACTTTATAAGGAGACCGCTTTCCTAGGAGCCATACTTTTCTATGGTCGCCTAATATGGCAGCAAGGTTTTGTAAGGAAACTACTTTCCTAGGACCTATACCTTTCTATGGTCGCCTAGTATGGCAGTGTTTGACTGTGTCTAGGACCCGTACCTTTCTACGGTCGCCTTGACGAAGAAATTGATTTTTCCAGGAGTCGTACCATTCTACAATCGCCTAAATGGGGAAATAGATGTTGTCTAGAACCCATACCACTCTACGATCGCCTAAATAGGGAAATAAATATTATCTAGGACTCGTACCATTCTACGGTCGCCTAAACGGGGTTTCACCCTCTAGGATCCGTACCATTCTATGGTCGCCTAGATGGAGGTTTTGCTTGGCTAGGACCCGAACCATTCTTTGGTCGCCCAGCCTTGCAACAACGATGATTTGACCAGGACTTGAACCATTATTCGGTCGCCTTAATTAGACTGAATCTGGAGAAAAAATCTTTGGGGGACAACTCAATCGAGTGTCTTTATACTCAAGAGGGAATACCTGTGCAATGACAAGTATTTAAGGTATAGAGATATACTTACTTGGTAACATCTCTAATCTAGGGATATGTCTCCTGCAAAACATGGTTGTAGGAGAGGCAACATGCACAAACATGCATTAATCCAAGAGAGATTCATGTGTGACGACTTCTATTAATCATGCATCACCTAATTCTCATTGGGAAAGATCTCAAAAGACTATTCCAATCCGAACGCATGAGTGTCATGGATGTGTCAAGTGAGGGATCTTTCAGTTTGAAATGACTTTTCACCCATCCTCATTAAAAGGGTTATTTCATCCTGACCTTTGATGCAGGATTTTGACAATCACTCTATCTCACCATTGTCATGCCAAACAAGGGTCCGAGTAATCTCGTAAGTGGTACGACCTTACTAATCTGAGAGGTTAGGGACCGTATTGTCGGCTTGGTCAATGGCTTAACAAAAGGGACTCTTTGAGTCGAGACTATTGAAAAATGACATTTCGCAATTGTCTTGGGATTTACAAGTCAAGAAACACACGAAATGAGGCAGAAATTATCTTACTCGCACTTCTTCAAGCGATGCTTTCAAGCATATGAACCTTTATGTTAATTCAAGTGCTCTAATCTGAAGAGACTTTGCAAGGGACGTAACGTAGGCTTGGTTCATGGGTTGAGAAATGAAAGGGTCATTAGGCTCAAAAAGTATTCAGAGGGTCTAAGTTGGTAATCATCTTGACATTTTTCGCCACTTTCTTTCTCCATTGTCGAAGATTTTTTTACATCAAATCTCCATTGATTGCAACAGCATTTGAGTTTTAGTACCACCTTGTTAGGGATACTACTCGTTATATCAAGAGTTTGATTTTTCTCTTCTTTTTTCTCCCTTTTTTTTCTTCTGGGCATTGGCCTTGCTTTTACTATGCACACTGCTTTTTCATGCCCCATTTTCTGCACTTATTTTCTTTGGATATGCACAACCTCCATCTTTTATTAGCATTGTAAACCATACTACTTGAGTGGTTTGATTTTTCTTGCCTTGCCCCAGCGTGGGGATGATCACCAACTAGGTTTAATGTTAAACGAATTTATAGGCTCAAAAGGGCTATGCAATGGATAAAGTGTATATGATAGAGAAAGAATTGCCCTTCATCATCCTAAGGCACTTCAAATTATCGTACAAGTTACATTGCGAAAGCAATATTCGAAGATTGATATAAGTGTGAGTAAGAAAATTACTATCATTCATTTCAAATTTTGTCCCAGTATGGGATGATCCTTGATAGGGATAATTTAAAAAGCTCTTCATGTGTGTGGACTCAAAGGGTTAAACAATGGGTATACCTGTAGTGTTTCGGGTAGAAGAAGAAACCACATCTCATCACCTTAGTTGACGTACCATTTGCGAGATCACCCTTTTCCTCGTAAGCATGGAATTTTTCCACACAACTCACCAAGGGGTTAATGTATGAAATAGTGTATGAAATAAGGTTTGCCTTTCATCATTCCAAAGTATCCCATTTGACAATTCAATCCACCTCACACAATTCATCAAGGAAGAAAAATGCAAGATTTGCAACAAATTTAAACAATTCAATTTACTGAGGCAATTTACTCATCATAGGAATGCTTGCAATTCAAAACATGACATGTCAAAGTCTATCATGAATAATACTTCTTGATAGCATCAGAATTAATTGGAGTGAAAAACTCACGACCATCCATTTCTGCCGAGATCAAGGCATCTCCAGGAAGCACCTTCTTCACCACATATGGGCCACTGTAATTTGGAACAAACTTGCCCCCAAGATCTTCTACTTGAGAATGATGATCCTCTTTTACTTGCCCCCAAATCTGTTTTTTCATTGCAAGTGCGCTCTAAGCCCGTTGATCACGAGTCAAGTTTATGATCATTGAAACTTGATACACTACTTTCAGATGTCTCTTGTCATAACAAGTTGTAGAATTATGTTCTGAGACAAGAAGTAAATTAGTCAGACAAACAAACAGGTTTGATATGCTACAAGCTTTGGGGAATTTTTTTTAGCAGTGAAATGCTTTTGTTTTCGAAAAAACTTTTGGGAGGAAGCATGAGAAAGTCCAGTCCTCAAGATTTCTCCATGGATGATATTTTTCATGGTTGGATATCGTCATTGGACTGGTTTGGTGTATCCCGTCATGCCCTCAAAATTGGGAATAAAATTGTAATTTCATTGAATGGAATCCAATTAATTACATTCTTGGAATGGAAATTGTGATTCCTAATCCCTAAAAAGAGAGTAAAAGAAGAAATTGAAAATAATTACTATAAAGCGAAAACAATTCCTAAAAAACGATAAAAATTCCTATAAAGCGATAAAAATTCCCGCGTAGAGAATATGCAAAAGTAACAAGTCACTCTTGCAGGCTAACGCCTATTTCTTTCGAAGGTCCTTCGTCATTGGCTCCTATGAAGAGGTCATCGAACAGACTTGTGATTCCTTCTAGGGCATCATCAGAGCTCTCAATCTTTGGAGGTGCGGGATCATCCATGCCACTCCATCCATCTGAGATGATATCCCGTGGGTCAATGTAGGAGCTGGGAGGAGCCGAATACTTTACATAGTAATCGAATTTGCCACTTGGTTGCCCTGGGTGTCCATCACTTCGCTTCTTCCCCGTATCATTCTCGGAGGACTAGGGAATGTCTCGCGAATGTTTGAGGGTAGAGAGCTTTGCCTCCTCGGCCTTGGTCGGTGGCGAGTTACGCCTTCTTGTCTTCGCCCTCTAGAACCTCTCTCATGATACCTTAATCTAGCGGAATGGGACCTCTGAGGGGCTTCAATGGAGTTTCGAATGCCCTGACCATTTCTTCCAAGACCATTGCTAGGAACAAAGCCATTCCCAACCATTACTCTACCAATCATGAGGGCAGCATTTGGAACTTCAGGAGTGGGTGGCGACGAATCTCGGGAAGCATGTATAGTGGACATCGACTCAAATGAGTGGTAACTCGATTCGAACTCAACATCCAGTTCCACATAGGGGATAGCCATCTCATGATAAATCCGATGATCTTTTTCGCCATACACAGTGACCAACTTCCTTTTGATCACGAACTTCATAGCTTGATGTAGACTTGAAGGCACCGCTCCAGCAGTATGTATTCAGGGACGACCTAGCAAGAAATTAAATGCGGTTGGGATGTCTAGTACTTGAAAGGGAATGTTGAAGATGACCGATGCTATTTGCACATCAAGATGGATTTCCCCAATCACCTCCTTCATTCTTTCATCAAAAGTTCGCACGAATGTCTTTGCAGCATGTATCCTGGATGGGTCTTTCTTAAGGCGATGAAGGGTGGCCAACGGACATATGTTCATAGCGGACCCATTATCAATAAGCACTCAGAATACATGGGAAGCCTTGTGTTTAACGAGATATGTAAAGAGTATTGTTACGCCCTTCCTTCAAGACCATATGACATCATCTTGAAACCTCAAAAGTGGAAATGAACGGTACAACAGTTTTCCCTAAATTGAATCATAAGATAAGACTAAGGATGAAACATTGTCATGGATCAACGAAAATTGCAACAAAGTAAGTAAATTGCGGAGTGAGAATTAGACAACTTACTTTCACTGGAAATGGATGACAATCACATAGACACACACATGAAATGTAAGGCTCGATTTCTATCTAGATGGTTTAACAAAGTAGAGCTAAGAGGATGATCTAACCATTGCAATCTTGCATTAACATGTCAGGTCCCCCTAACTCCGGCTTAGTCGAATGGAATACCCAATAATCACGCAATCTCGTGGATATGGACAAACACAGTCGACACCATGAAAACTTTTGGGAAGAGAAGGTCAACCTCACATAGCAATCTCGCTTTGGAGGAAGTATCCTTCTCAACACCATCTTAGAAATCTATCGCAGCCTGCAGTCCGATCGCAGGTTGTGTGTGTAATAGTGTAATGCTAAAAGCAAGAAACATGCACAACAATTTAAATGCAAACAACACTTCTATAATTTAAATTCAAACATCCATCCCTAACTCCAACTCAAGCAAGACAAGGGTTAGCAATCACTACTCCCCTTATACCTCTCATTCTGCAAAACATTTAATACCTTAAAGGTTAGGGATGTACACGGATCCTCGCTGCCAAACAAAATCATTTTTAAAAAAAAAAGAAAAATTGACCTAATTCCACTAAGTGTTTTAACACAAGTCCCTGAGTCGCTAAGCTGTCGCGACCTAAATTTTCGGGGTGCACCACCTAAATTAGGTCGATGAATTACTAAGCCTAACTTAGCTCTCGGCTCTCCCAAGCCCATACCAATTCTCGACTTAGGTTCAAGTTCTTAACATGTCATAGGAGTCGCCATTAATCTATTTTGATGAGTCGATTAGAAACCCAAGTAAAGTAACGGAAGATTTACTTTACTCCTACGAACCAAAGATTGTGAGTTCGGGACTTGGTTACGCCAAATTTCTCTAACGCCCTTTCAATTCCATTCCGTTTACTTTTTAAAAAAATATTTTGTAGGCAACTTGAATTGATTTTAATTTACCTCCCTAACAATATGAGGTGATTATGCGAGGTGTGCAAACTATTAATTAAACACCCAAATGAAGCAATAAATAAATTACATGACTTACCTCATAGCAACGAAAGCATCTACAATGTTAGCTCAAAATTCACATCGACAATCTTAGATGTGATTTCTAATTAACATGCAATCACTCAATTTTGGTTTTCACTTATTTAATGAGAATCATGCAATGCATGCTACTAATTTAACATGAAATGATATGACGTGGCAATATGATTTAAACTATATAACATGAATAAGCATGCAATCTATCCTAAAGCATGAAATGAATTTATTCTAAATATTTTTTTGTATTTTCCATGAAATTGAAATTAAAGAAATGCAATAATAAAATATGCAATCTAAATTAATCAAATGACATAATTCTAATGACGAGCAATTTCTAATTAAATGAACCTAGCGATGATCACTAGATGACGAAAATTTCATAAACCTAATCCTACATGTCTGATTTATTAAACCTAAATGCTTTGATGCAAGATTTTGATTTTTTGATTTTTTGATTTTTTAGTGTTTTCCCAAGACAAGTAATTATCAAATAAACATTAAATCTAAATAATCAAGATATTCAACAAATAAAGGATTAAAATAATCGAAAAAATAACCTATTGTCTCACAGGTTAAATTAACAATTACTCTAACCCTAAACATCACGGCATAAAGTTCAAAATAATTAAAAATCTGATTCGAAATCTTACGGATCAAATTAATAATTATAATGATTTAACAATTAAAATACTATCAACAAATCCCAAAAATTAATATAATTAAAAAAAAATGATCTGACATCTTAGGGATCAAATTAATAATTACAATAATCTTGAGTAAAACCCACGAGGTTAATGCTTACAATATTCATAAAATGAACCTTGAGATCAAATGCTCCAATTTAAATAACTAAACTTAGAAGCTAAAATAAAATAAAATAAAATAAAATAAAATAAACCACCTAAAGGGGGGAGAACAGCAGCAAGGTGATCGGCGCCGAACGAAGGGTGGCGGTGTCGGAGCTCCGGCAGGGGAACCGGCGAACGAGCGGAAGGCAGGGGCGCGGAGATAGCGCGGGTAGCTGGTGCGGATTGGAGGCGTCAGGCGGATCGGAGGTGGTGCGGCTCGTGAAGCGCTGCTGGTGGTGGAAGCGGGTCAGATCGTCGGCGTCAGGGCTTCGGGCGTCCGGCGCTACTGGGCATGGAAATGCGGAGGTCGCTGGGTGCGCGATCGGAGGCTGTCTGAGCAGTGGCGAGTGGCGACGTCTGGTTGCAAACGGCGCGTCGCAAGACTGGCGACCCGGCGACTAACTCAGATCTGCTGGCGTCGGGGATGGTGGTGCGAAGGTGCAGGCTGCCGGATGCTGGGCGGCGACGGCAAGGTGCTCGGGGTTTCTGATTACAGGCGAGGCAGATTCAGGGGTAGCAACGTCGCAGGGCTTCGACTCCGGGCAACAGGGCATCGGGTTGAGCAGGGACGTCAATCGCTAGTCTTCAGGGCAACGGCGTCATGTCACGGATCGACAAGGCGGAGTGGCGAGGCAGAACAGGACTGAGGCACGACGGAGCAGGGGTACTGCTTCTGGCGTTGGGCTACAGCTACATTAATCGAAGGCGGAGGCTGGTGGAGCGTCGAGGCAGCAGTAGCAGGCGGAGACCGAGTGAGACAGCAGTATCTATGGCAAGATGGAGTAGAACAGGAGCGATTAGGGTTCGGTGTCTGGCCCACTGGCAAACGGCGGTGTCTTGCGGCTGGATACAGGCGTGGACGGCGCGTAGAGGAGCCGGCACCGGCGACCGTCGAACGGCATCCGGTTGCAGACGTAGGCAGCAAGGGTGAGGAA